>VXBB01008389.1:3534557-3572588 GCA_013399915.1 Illadopsis cleaveri
ATGAAATCTGTACTCAGTAGTATCACAAGCTCAAAAAATCATCTTTATTAATATATATATATAAAAAAAAGAAAACAGACATTGTAATTAAATATTTGCTCTCATCTACAAATAAGTACCTTGGATAATAAAATATATTTTTTAATTCTTGTAAACAGTTAAAAACAGAGGAAGGAATTTTCTGAAATAAAAGCAAAAGAAAGAAACTTCTGAAATAGAAAATATTTGGCAATATCTCTTAGTCACTCAATAAAATATCCATGTAAACAAGTAATCCATATTTACATTATCATATGCTATATTCTTGGTTACATGTAGTAAGAAGTACACATGNACTGATTATAAATTCCCCAAATGGAATCTTCCAGCTTCTGCTGAGTTTCTACTATCACGTTTAACCTCTCAGTTGAAAACCAAAATTATGTTCTGGGAGGCTCCCCTCAAAAGGTTGCTTATCCTTGATTTCCAGTTAGTTTTATGTCACAGAATCACAGAATGGTCGGAATTGGAAGGGACCCAGAAGGATGAGCGGGCCCAACCCTTAAGCAAATGGCCCATATGGGGTTTGAACCCGCAGCTTTGGTGTTACTCATACATTGCTCTTCATGAGAATAGAGAAGTAAAGAAATGCCACCATTCTTTTTTCAAGTAGTATTTCCCTTGAATAGTACATGGAATACAATGGAAACCAGGAGGCATACTGGTTATTGTAGCTTAATTTTAACAGCATATAGAACCAGCTACTTAAAATTTGTTCATTTCAGTACATTCAACTCAGTGCTGTAACAAAAGAAGTCATAGATGATGTATTTTTTCCCAGTATACTGTACACTTAGTTTCTTCCAGAACAATCCCTAGGCAAATGACTACCTTCCATACAAACATGTGCTTTTATTGTGTGACCTAGTCCTATACAAGGATTGAGTGAGCTTATTTTCACAGGTGGATGAGACACACTAACAGACCAATACATAACAATTTAAAATGCTGTTGTCTGTGTGAGTGCAGTAGAGAAAGCTGCATAGTAAATTACTGCAAGTGAGCTCGTTTATTCACTTCCCCTATCATGCTTCACTGTGTGATTCATTGCACATAGTGGTACAGGAGGAGTGCTTACAAAATAGTTTAGTAGTTTAGGTTACTGTTCCTTCTGTCATACCTGAATTGTACATTAAAAGCATTAAAGTGGAAAAATACACCAATGTGAGGTTGGTTCCAGTCATCCACAAACCTTTAAGTGAACACATAGAACTCTGGGATGTAGTCCTTGAGTACCAAATGGTACAGCAGAAAAGTTTTCAAAATACTTTATTATGCTAGCTTTCTGTACTGCATTCACCAAATAATAAGATATTATTGCAAATAAAATAACAGGAACTGAGATTCTCCTTGTCAGAGAAGACCCAAATAACTCATGTCCAAAATAGTTTGTACTAACACACAGTGAACTACAAAAATGGTGCATTTGTTGAAAGGAAATAAATATATTAACATGTTTTTTAAAGCTGAAGTAGATAAAAATCTATGTAGTATTTAAAAAATAGGAAATTATATGCTGTCTGAAACTATCTATATTTCAACATGAACAGTGGTAAATTTGTATTTCTAGTGGGCTCTGAAGCTTTTACAAGAGATAGTAGAATGGCTCATCATTTGGACATGTGCAGTCCAAATAATCTACTGTAATTATTCTTCTCTAGTAGTAGAAGTGTAAATATTGTTCGTATCTGTGAAATTAATGAATGAGCATAATACATTAATACTTCAATTACTAGCAAGAGCTATAAAAGTAAAATGCCAGTAAAAGTAAAATCTCTTCATTATTTAGAGAAAACCGCATTATTTAAAACTGTAATTTCAAATTAAAAAGTCATAGAGTTTGTATAGATTGCTTATAGACTAAAGCATGTCTTCATGTCTATGATAATAATGCTTTTGATGTCAGTGTGGAGATACCCAAATTTGCTTTCAGTTAACAGTTTTTTATTTAAACAGCAAAACTCACCTGTGTCTTGGAGAAATCATTTCTCACTTGAAGCTATTTTTTTTTCTGTGAGACTGACAGCAGATTTTTCTGGTTTCTAACCTCCTAATTTCTAGTCTAGTACCATAAATCAACAGAACTGTGCAATCAAATAAAGATACAAAAATGCTGCCTTCTGGGATAAAAGGAAGACTTAGTTTAAGTGATACATTTTTCTAAGTGTCTTTCTATAGCTTTTCAAATAAGACAAATTCTTCACTTGGTTGTCTTAAAATTTCCTTAGATTTCAGAAATAATTGCACATAATTCAAAGCCAAATGTTGTCTGCATACAAAATGTTTGGTAGGATTTGTTAAAAGGTGAACAGATACATTCTGATTTAAAGAAAACCAAGACCTAAAACCCCCAGAAGTTTCTTCAGGAAATATAACATTTTATGAAGATATCAAGCAAACTTTTAATTTCTTTTTCTAATTAAAAATTTTAGAATAAACATTTTTATGAAGCAACTCTGTAAAGTGCAGAATGACCTCAAATCCCATAGAATAGCAGCTGGTGAGGGGGTTAATCAGCTAGAGATTAAAAAAGTGTTCATTTAAAAAAGTGAACATTACCAGAAAATTGATGTGTGACAAACAAAATTATTCTGTCTGGTTTACTTCATGGCTGATTCATAACCTGCAAAATCGCTCAAGAGTAAAATTTAGTCTGAATCTTGTTAAATTTTCCATGACTATAGAAGATATGAGCATCACATTAAGAAGTGATATGGAAAACACTTTCCTATTATGTGATTTTCCCATTATGTGATGTCATTCATGCTCTTGTTTTTTTAAACAAGGCATGCACTAGTCATGGACCAATAAAATATGTTTGGGACTTACAGGAATTTAAATCCATATGCAGAAAACTTGAGTAGCTTTCAGTAAGCCGTACTAAAATTAACCCCCCAACCTAATTACATATGCATATAACTAAATTGGAAGGACCCTCACTGGAGGTGTTTGGAGGCATAATGGTACTTTTATTCTGTGTATTTTCTTTACATAGTTGTTCTTTGTCCTGCTTCATCAAATTTGATGTTTTGTTTTCTGGCTGCTTCCGTATTGCTCCTCAGATCAGAGTTATCTGCACTACTACTGTTTGTCATTGTGGATTCTGCTTCTGTGCCTTCAGGGGTTGCTCCAATGGGCCTCAGAATTTTAGTGTTCTCTTCTGGGGGCCGCTTCCAGTGGGGCCTGCTTGCCATCCACAAAATAAGTGCACCAAATATGACAAGCAAAAGACCAAGACAGTTGACCAAAATTGCTTCTGGTGGAGATTCACTGTATGAGGGATTTTCCCTTTGAAAGGGGAAAAAGAAGAAGAGGTCAGAAAAGATTGTTGTAAAGACAATCCCAGTCTAAAAAGAGTAGTCTCCTGCTAGGTAGGTCTTTTTAATACAAACAAAACAAAACAGTGTCCCAATACTGGATGCTTATTATTCTGGGCAAATGGAAGTATATTTGCAATGAATAATCTTAATAAACAAGTGGACACAAATACTTACAATACAAACATAATCTTTTCTGTGATTCCCATGAGAGATGTTGCAATCACGGTTCCAAAGATGGTAAGACCCGAATAAACGTGAATTGGCATGAGAGCTGCGCGGAGACGAACTGGAGCAAACGGGAGCAGAAAGACAGTGACACCGAAGAAAAGCTAAAACCAAAACAGATTCATAGTTAAGGATAGATGGAAAACAAGCTGCACTTCTCAAGCAGAATAAAAATAATCATAAAAATTCCATTCTGAAATGTCTCCAGGTAAAAATTTGAAAAGAATTGGCATTTCTATTTTTGGGTGTGTTTCCTGTCAAAACCAAAGCAAAATTCTGAGTTAGCACTTGAGAAGCAGACATAAAATATTTTATAAATCATCCTACCTAATATCAGTGTCCAAACTTACTGATGGTGCTAAAACTCCAACCAAACTAAGTACTGGAAACACAAGTTTTCAGTGTCACTAATTCATTAGCATAGTAAAGGTGTGAGGAGCCACACTTTTATAGTCTCATCAAGTCCTGTTCTCTGCTCCTGATGCAGATTTGCACGTAAAGGAACATCAGAAGACCGTCTAACCTTCTGACTTGAGTGGATTAAATAATTTTATCTTGTTAGAATTTCATTTAAATTTAAGTGCCTGTCTTTAGAAGGGGAATGGTCTCTCAATATATTGATCACATGGCATTTACAGAGTGAAGACATGTATGGGTGGCATCAAGCTATTCAGGGGACATTAGTCTTCCTATTAGCACTAATTTTGTGATGGAAAATAACCCATCATGTCCCATGATTGCATCCACAGGCTTGCCCAGTCCTGTTGAGGTTGCATCTGTTCTTCAGTTTGTTCTACCGTTACTCACCCCTGTTGCTAAATTAGACACAGTGCATGAGTTTGTATTTCATCCTGCTTTAACTCGGTCTTAGTCCTTGTTTTATTGTTCCATAATGGATTAGAGAGCCTGATATTTTCTCCCTGGGAAGCTTTTTAGTACACCATAATCAAATCATCTCTTAATCTTAGATCTGCTAAACAGCTGGAGTTATTTAATTTTTGCACTGGAAGATAGCTTTTCCAGCTCTCAGATTACTTTTCCAGAATTTCTTTCAATTTGTTGCTTTTTACTTTTCTGATCATTCTTTTATATTTTTTAAAAAATCCCTAGTGTTTCATATTAGTTTCACTAATGCCATCTTTTTCCTGTTGTCACAGCATTGTGAGAACTCCTTTAGAGCTTCATGTAATTTTTGAGTACTTGATTCTGGAGACATCATTTTCCAAGAGACAGTCTCATTTTACCCTTTTGCCCTATTCTTAAATTTATGTCGGTGTGCTATACTGAATTAACTTACATTTGGCTTAATTACAATATAGTTACAATATCGTAGGCAGAGTATTATGTGAGTGTATGACTGACATGCCCCTTGTGGTAAGTGCCAAGTGTCCTCTCTGTTAACAAAGATACTACTTTATGACAATTTTTTTGTAGTGCTCAGTCACTTAGCAAACATCAGTCTCTGACTGGAGACTTACATCCCAGATTGGAGGAAGGAACACCAAGGATCTTCTGATGTGACAGGCAAGGTATTAACTGCCATTGATTATGTTTATGGTAGCAAAATAAAAAGTAGAGCTAAGATTTTAGTCCCAATTCTTCATTTAACCATTAGAGAAAATACTGATACTCAGTGTAGTGGCAGCGCAGGCTTCCGTGAAATAGCTGCATTATTAGGACAAACTTAATTTTAACATTATTCTTTCTTATTCATTCATATTCATTTTTTTAATTTGTTCAGTTATAGAGAATATACTCAACCATGCTGCAATATGCCTTCTTTTTTTTCTAAATGTTAAAAACACTATTTCAACACTGTTTTCTGTACCTCTTGGCCTGAGCAGTAAAGGATAAAGTCCAGAACCCAAATCCCTTAGTTGACGCTTTCCTATGCTTGATCAGAGATAATTAAGTCTTTTTTCTTTTCAGTGTTTTGGGAAAAAATATTTGAAGGAACAAAATAAAGTTCCATAGTCTAATAACACAATATAGGGAGTTCAGTATATATATGCAGAAGCATCTGTATGTGTTGTGTAAATTTCAGGGCATGGTTGCTCTCCTTTGCCAAATGCAAAATGCACTAAATTAGCTCATTTTACATTACAATAATGCTAATTCTCTGCCAAGAGGAGCAGCTAAAAGCATGGCCAGGAATATCTATCAAAATTCTTTCTGCTGATTCAGGAAAACTGGTTAGCCAGTAGTAGCTCAGTCAGGTGTCAGATCCTTTACATCTCTACTGGTCTCTGATGCACTTGTTCTGCTGATTAACAAAAGGTTTGAGGCCAAGAAATGAGTATTTAAATTTATAACAGCTGAAAAAAAAAAAAAAAGAAAAGCTGTTACTTCATTTGAGGCTTCCTTAATAAATGCTCTATTTAAATATGCTGCCAACAAACCACGTAACTTGCGGTAAGTTCAGGAGTTAATAGGGCTTAGAAAAACACTACTGTGTAACTGTTTTGTAAGTTGATGGCCATTATGCCAACAAATAAACAAAATATGCTTAAAAATGCATTTTTCCTCAAAGTCCATGATCCAATATTCGTACATTTACATGATAATTTGCCAAATCAGAGTGTAAAATGGCTATCCCAGTAGTTACAATGTGCTAGCAAGAGCCTATTGTGCCTGAATTACTCAAAACATTCTTCAAATTTACAACCTGTTTATGAATACAGTTAGATTCTGACCTGGAGGCAGTAAAATATAACAGCAGTCAGCCCAATCCAGCTGTGCAGACTGTACATGTTAGGAATGCTCTTGGCATTGTGGAAATCAAATGCAGATACTATAGCAACAATTGCAAGAATCATAGCTATGGTATTCAATCCAGCATGTATGAACTTCATCAGGAGTTTGCTGCACTTCCACGTCCAGGGCAATCTGTACACAATAATAGCTGACAAAAGAAGAGAAACAAGATTTAGGCTTCATAGGATAATTTCTTTCAGATGTTAATAATGATGCATAATTCACGTAGTTACATTGTAAATTACAGCAAAATCCAACCTTAAGTCTTCTAAAAATTTTATTAAAAGGCTTTTTCTCAATGACTTAGCATAGCATACTTTCAAAATACAACTGAAGCTTAAATATAGCTTTCAAAGGATTTTTTCTCAATTATAAAAAATACCATAAACTTAAGTATGTTTCAAAAACAACCCCAGTAAATAATTTGGTGTCATCTTTTTCCTCAGTCATTAAATTGATCTAACAGAAATTTGGCGTGGGATTTTGATTTTCTGCTTCTAGTCAGATTGGAGCAATATAGTCTGATTCTTATGTTGAGAAGATCACTTGTTGAGAAAGTGTGAAGGATTATTTTATAATATTTATTCTCTTTGCCAACTTTGGATAATGCTATTCTCTAATTGCATAGATACAATATAGATAGAATATGACTATTACATTGATATCAGTAAGACTACTTGGAATGGGAAAATGCTCTTCAGCATAAGGGAATCATAGTCTGACTTTAGAAACAGGAGCATTTAACAAATACAAGTCTTCCACCACTGCTAGATGAATGTAGGGAAGTTTTGCCTATACTTCAGTTAATGACTCTAGCTGACAGTGTTTTGTCCATTCTGAACAAAACAATAATGCCCATTGATCTAACTCCAGATGGTCCATAAGAATAACTTAACCTAGAGCTGCTTCTTGCCAAGTTTGCTCCAAGATCCCCACTGCTCCTATCCTGCCACAGCTGTCCCCTGTCGTATGACCCAGATGCTTTCCACAGGGGACACAAACAGGCCAGATCACATCACTGAAGCTCCAGGTACATCTGATTACAATCTAGATAGTAATTTTGGATGTGTGACAGCACATAAGTATATTCACATAAGTCTATAACAGGGGACAAATATTTATGAGGACAACTGATAATAATAATTTGACCAATAAAGACTAGTGACCCCATCTATAATGTCTTGCCTGAGCAAAGTCTGAGCTCCACTCAGTGATTCATCACATCCTAATTTAGGGCTTCTGCTTATGAAATTACAGTGAAAATTTTATATGTATTTAGCTATAATAAAGCAAAGGAATAATAATATATGTAGGTTTAAAAAAAATCCTGTTTCAAACATTAAGAAATAGAAAAGTATTACCTGATAAATGCAAAGATTAGAAATTTACTTAAGTGATTCTGACTCATTCATTACTTCTCCATAATCCTTGCATTTTATGCAAAAAATTTTTAAAATTCATTTTTTTAAAACTTGGATGCATTTCAATAAATACTACACTAAATAATTCACAAAGAGAACAGTTTACAAGTCAAATTTCCATATTATGATCAGGTTTTAAATCAACATATGCCTTTACATACTGTGTGAAAATATAATACTGGAATGAAAGCATTCCTTAGAATATTTAAATATATACAGCATTTAGGTTGTTGTTGGCGCTCTACTTTAAAAAGCAACAGCAGTAAATCCTACAAAATTAGGAAGATAGAAACCTTGTTTTAAAGATGATTTGACTGTCTTAAAGCAATCTATTACATAAATATGATTCCATACCAAGCTTATCACCTCCAACAGTTCCCCAAAGTGACATTACCTGATAATGTTAGAATCATAGAATCCTAGAATCACTAAGGTTAGATGTTAGACAGTACCTCTCAGATAATTGAGTTTGACCATCAACCTATCACTGCCATGTCTACACTAAACCATGTCCTGAGCACCACATTTACGTTTTTTGAACACTTCCAGGGACAGTGATTCCATCAGTTTTCTGGGCAGCCGTTTCAATACCTGACCACCATTTCAGTGAAGAAATTTTTGCAAATATCCAATCTTAGCCTTCCCTGGTGCAACTGGAGGCCATTTCCTCTTGTTCTACCACTTGTTACTTGGGAGATGAGATTGATCCCCACTTGCTATACCTTCCTTTCAGGCAGTTCTAGAGAGCTATAAGGTCCCCCCTGAGTCTCCACTTCTCCAAGCTAAACACCCCCAGCTCCCTCAGCTGCTTCTCTTCAGACTTGTGCTCCACACCCTTCACCAGTTTCATTGCCCTTCTCTGGACACACTCCAGCACCTCAAAGTCTGTCTTGTATTGAGGGGTCCAGAACTGGACACAAGATTTCAGGTGTGGCTTCATGAGTACTGGGTACAGGAGGAACCATCACTGCCCTGGTCCTGCTGGCCACATGATTTCTGATACAGGCCAAGATTCTCTTGGCCTTCTTGGCCACCTGGGCACACAATGGCTCATGTTCAGCCACCTGGCAATAACATCCTGCATTAGACTATTATTAATCAACTTAGTACTAATCATGACTTCTAATTTTGTAAAGCAGATGTGTCAAAAGGCCCCAAAACAAGCTGCAACATCCCATGAGGATATTCCCAGTAAATCCTCCTTACCATATGTCTCACAGTACTGTCAATAATTTATTCACAGCACAGCAGAGTACTAGATTCTGTATGAAGAAAACTTAATGAGCATAGGTCCTGGTCTCAGTTTTTAGTCTTTGGTCTCAGAGGGTCAAGTCTGGGCTAAACTTTTTATATAATATTTTCTTGTTGTCATCTAGCTGACTTAACTTCCAAAAGCACTTGTCCACATAGGCCCAATCTCTGGGCCTTGAATTTTCTAAGTTGATTCCAATAAACATGGCAATAGAAAACCAAGGAATAACTGACTAATGGTTTGGCCAGGTGTTAACAATACCATTCGTTACCCTGTTACATGCCACGGCCCAGGCCATATGCATGATATTACAGTTTGGTTTAATCAGCTTTCTGTGAGGGCTTTGTGTGAAGTTACACATTGCAATTTCAGCAGATTTGTTTATCACTGTGAAGTTTTATTTCCCCATCACCACTTCTGTGTGCTTCTCCCTGCCTTTCTCATAACTGGTGCTTTTCTGATCTGCAGGAGGAAAGAAGACAATCTGGGGAACAAAGAGGAGAGAATGAAGATTCACCTTTCAGTGAGTACAAGCTCTTAAAAACTTACTCAGATGTGATGTGTAATTTCATGTCAAGTTTAAAACGGCCGAGGGCATAGGCACATACAAAATTAGAATGTTTGGTGGTGACATGTGAAGAGCTTTCTCAAGGCAGAACATCTCTAGTGCTGTTAAGAAATCTGGCAGCCTAGGCACCCTAGGCACAACTTTTTGACTCAGATCTTACCCCTGCTTTGAACTGTGATTTTAAAACACATCACAAAGGGCAGAGTTATCTTGCAATATCTTTATATGGCATGGGACACCTGTCCTTTTACAAAGGTGCTGGGCAAAGTTCTGGAGTTATTGACCAATAATTCAACATTTCCATCCTTTAGACTATAGTATAATAAACTCAAGAAACAATTGGTTTAATTAGTGTTTAAAATCCTCTACTGAAATTTAATCAAGATTTTTTTAGCTACACCTTTCTACTTTCAACTACTTAAAGACTTCTTTTTCTTGTTATGTATCCAAAGAGGTGTCTGATTTTCCACTCTCATCCAAATTGCTTTGAATTCAGTGGCAGACTTCCATCAGCCAAATTTGAATCAGATTCACAGTGATATCTTAAATGTTGATATTTCATCTGATTTACTACAATATCCCTTCAGCCTCCAACTTTGCTTTTCCTATTGTGTAATAGGACTTCCTCCCTAAATGATTCTGTATTATTAGTGAATTCCTTGTATGTGTGTGGTTTCTTAGCTATGGTAAACTTCCATTTACTTTACATATATCCTTATCTATATAGGGCTTGGGGCAACCCTGTTTCTCTGTGATGCAGGAAAAAAACTGAGTTTCAGAGGAAAAAAACCAGAAAATACATGGGAACAAGCTGCAGAAAGCCTCTCCCTATTTTCTTCGAAAGTTCTATGCTTCTATAAAAAAAATAGGTTGGGCACATTAAGTAGTATAGATCTTAGTGAAGTCAACAGGTGGTTTTCATTGCTTATTTATAGCCTGAAATTTCACTTTGGATTGAGCAATGTTATGTAAAACAACTTCAAAATATGGTTTATTGCTCAATAGTATTTGGCAGCTTGACGCCACAAGAAAGCCGAGAACAGCCCCACTCCCACTGAAAATCTAAAATTTACAGTGTATGTTCAAATCACAACATTCTCTTCATAGCCAGAGCTAGACAGCCTTCGGCATCTTCCAGCCTTTTGGCTGGTTGGAGGTGCAATGGGAAAATGTTAGTCCGCAATTGAACTCTATGAAATTCAAAATTCATACACTCTTAAAAAAAAAAAAGAAAAAAACAAGAAACCCTGTATCTTAATAATTATATGTTATTTAAGCAACAACAAAAAAAGATTAATCTAAAAGATATACTTTACAAAACAATTCATCCTAAGTCTAGCCTGAAGAACTGCATTTTCATAGTGCTTGTGGTGCTACATTTTGTCTGGCTCCATTTTCCCTGCTCCTGGATCAAGCTTCTGTGGTACTGAACTTTCCTTTCTCTTCTTGGGACATGGAAGAGAGCCAAAAGAGAAACTTTCCTAGGGCAGCGTTTCTGGCATTTCGATTTTCAGCTTGTTTGAATTCCAGCTACCTAGGAAAAACACACCTCGCAAGCATTACTCAAAGTGCACGGCAATCCTCGGGCCAGGATAAACAAGTACTTGCAGAAAGAAAAACCCCAAAACAACCCAAACCCCATATGTAGCTATTTTGGCTTTTTACAAGGGTCTCTTTGTCCCTTCTCCGGGAATGCTGGCTTCCCTAAACCGCGGACCGACTGCTTCGCTCCCGCTGTCACCCGCTACCGGCCCCGGGCCGCCCCGGCGGCTCCGCCCGGAGCCTCCCGCGCCCTCCCGCCGCCCCGGCCCCAGGCAGACCCGGCTCCCCCGCAGCTCCGTGCCGACCCGGGTCCCCGACTCACCGATGCCCTGGATGAAGACGAAGCCCATGACGATGAGAATGGGGTGCCAGTTGAATTCCCTCGAGCTGCCGTCCCAGCTTAGCCCCCCGCGGTACTGGAAGACCCAGACGAAGGAGAGGACGACCGACACGAAGCCGACCAGCAGCGCAGAGGCCAGCAGCGCCAAGAATCGCCCGTAGTCCTCCATCTTTCGAGCTCCGTGCGCTGCAGCGAGCACCGCGGGGGAGTGGCGAGCCGGCGGCCGGGTGGGGTCGGACTGGTGCGCGGGCTCGGCCCGGAGGGGACGGGACGGGACGGACGCAGCAGGGGCGGGAGCAGGGCGGCACTCCGCGCTCCTCCGCGCCCCTCCACCCTGCCCCTCCGAGCGTCCCGTCGCATTCAGAACTCCGCCTTAGAAAAGAATCTTCTGTGTCAGCCTGTCCCCTGCCATGGTGGCAGTCCGACTGCCCTCCCCCGGCAGCCGAGGAAGGGAGCTGGTGGTCACGGGTTTTGTGCCGAGACGCTCTTGTGGAGGTTGAGGAGCTCATAGACCCGCCGTAAAGATAAGTCGCCACAGTCTTAAGCGCTTACAGTTAAAGCAGGAGCGCTGTTATGATGAAGAGACAGGCAGCGCATACAGAAAATGCAGAGGAGCAGGAGCGCACTTAAAGACACTGATGTACTTTCCTGGAGCACAGTCTTGCCATCGTGATCGCCCCCTTCTCACTGGATTCATTGAGTGCTGCAATATAGAACAGATACTAACCAGGTTCATATGTGGAGTCTGGCCTAAGTATGCGGATGTGGACATTGTTTTGTTGAATAGCACAAATATATCAAATATCCACTAGCAAAGAAAGGGAATGAATAAAACTAGTTAAAATTAAAGGAAACAGTTCTATGAAATTTAAAATAGTTTCAGTAGAATACTGCCAATTCAAACACCATACTTACTAAAGTGTTGGAAATATCTGCATAGAGACATCAAGACCAAGCCAGATCGGAGGGCAATGCAAATATATTTCTTCATTATTATCTTTAATCTCCTAAAAATAGACACTGACGTTTTAAAGAAAAGCTTGGCTTGAGCAGCACTTGTATAAAGATATTTAGCTTTAGTTTGCATGGATTTGGTGTGACCTGCCCTCAGGATTTAACTGGTTGCTCATTCTACTCACAATGGTAAGTAGAACACTTGTATTGTTAAATTTCACAAGTCACAGCATCTAAGAGAAGATTTAAGCCCTAAATCTTCTGATGAATGCACTCATGCATAATTTTGCAAGGGTGCCAGATTGTCATTAGCTTATGAGGCACACGGGTCATCTCAATATTACGGTCAGAAAAATTTTACTTTTTTCTCTGTAAACCCTAAAAACTGACATAAATGTTTATTTTAACTTGCTTCCTATGAACCTAAATCTCCCAATTGCAAAATGCTTCCAGTTCCCGCTGATTTCAACAAGCTTTGATTACATCCAGGATCCCAACAGTCCCATTTAGGAATCTTCTACTCAAGTGGATTTTACTTAAGCTCAAACTATATCTCTCAGAAGACTTTCATGAATTCCTATAGCTCAAACTGATTTACCCTGTTAAAGCAGCAAATAACGAGCAGACACAAAATTCTATTGAACTGAATATGAAGCCTAGTTTTTCCAAGTAATGATGAACAATTTTTCTTTAATAGGATTGAAGAAATTCAAAAGCTTAGAGATTGTTAAATAAACCAAACCAGAACGAAGTGCAAAAAATAAATTGTTAGACAAAGTGAAATGTTCTTTATGAAACATCTGTAATGCAGAAGAGATTTCAGGCAGCACCATTAGTAACTCTGGCCTATATTTCTCCACATTTCCTGTTCTGCCACCTCTTCTTCCCCACCTGGTGCAAATATCAGACTGGTACAGAATCAGAAGCAATCCGTAGCACAGCTGCCATGTCCCAGTGGATTTCATGTTTACTTGGGAGTGGGAACTCAACACGATACACTTGACTGCTGAGGGCTGAATGACGCACTTGATAATCTGGAAAATAACCCCCCACTGGCATAAAAATGAGACTATCCTGTATAGGGCTTTCATGGGGCTTGGATCAATGAACACCTGCTTTTGTTAACCATTATTGTGGATAGGTTCTACAGCAGTTCATAATCTCTCTTCTTTTGCAGAGCTTCTGTCTCCTAGAGACAATGATATTTTTCCAGTACATTACCAACTCTGTCACTATGTGTTCCCTCTTAGCAGTTCTGTTGGGACATGATCTAACATGCACTTCTTTCTTTGAGTTGCTGCATTGTCAGATGTAGGATAACTGTGGCTTCAGACCTGGTAGAACTTCAAAGTAGACAGATAAAATAAGACCTACGAAACAGCCATTCACAGATTATTTTGAAGAGGTAGCAATGGATTCCTGCCAGTATTACATGTATTACATGTGTGGTACTTGGTGACTTGGTGACTGCTGTCATCATCGCTATGCCATTCATACATTTTGAGAGCAGCAGCCTAAACATAAGTGTACATAAATGCCTATCTAAGCAACACACCATGTCACCATAGGCCATTATTTTGTGCTGCTGATGCAACTTCTTTAATACAGGAAGGGTTTCTAGTTTCACGTGACCAATAACTGACTTGTCAGAGCTGTAGTTAGAATAAGATTAGAGTCTCTTTTACCAGCTACAACTTTATCTCTTTTTTCCATGCTGGACAAGTCATTTAAGATCTAAGGCTTAGACCTGGATATTCCAGATAAGTTAAAGTATCCCTTAAAGCATTTGCATGAGTTTTGCAGAAACCTGATGGCTGTTCCTTTTGTAAACAAACAAAAATGCTGAGATTGTCCAGTCAGCTTTGTTTGGGCAGCTAATTTAGCTGACTGTTGAGGAAGCTTTAGAAATACCTCTGTAGAAGTTATCTTACCAGGAGTAATACAGACAAAGGAGTTCAAGTACTTAGTGTTTGAATGGTACAAACAAACCAGAATGATCCTTTCACTCTTTTTGGTAAAAAAGGGTTCCATGCCTAAGCAACAGAACCCTTTGAGCTTTGCTACTGGGAACCTCACTAATTTGTCTTTGCAAATTACAAATTGTGACTATGGAACAAAATTCTTCCAATAAATGATTTTTACTCATTCTCCACCCTAGAAAGAGCTTTTACTGAGATAAAAAAAGACTCATAGTGAACCTTTTGTCCAGAATGCTATACTGGTCATAGGCCAGTCATTGTTACCTGTGCAATGAAACTCTCTATTGATCTTCAATCTATAAATATTTTGCTTCTGTGAGTTGTAGGATATTTTTCTAACAATTATTTTATAGAAGCTTTATGAAGTTGTGGAACTGTGGGACAATAGTTGGAATTGTCAAAGCAAAATTATAAAGTTTTATGGCTTTCAGTTTTTATTTGGCTTGCATTTCCTTATTTTCTTCCCTCCCACTCACCAGCCTTGCCGGTGAGTATGTACTCAAATGACAAGAGAAAGGCGGGATGTGCGCTGTTTTTATGCTCAAAGCAAATCTTATCAAGAGAAGTCATTCCTTCATATCTTATCATCTAGGCTGGGAAATTCCACCTAGGTCTCTAAACAGCTGTATTTATCAAATACAGATAAAGGGCTAGCACCTTTGGGATTCCATTTTTGCTTCTTTGTCCTGAGCCAATCATTGAGATGTCATGGTGAAGTGGAAAATAAAAAGTGATTTTGTTGAAGTAGAAATGCTGGAAGTATGCTGCTTTGGTCCCTAAAACAAAATGTTCCTAAGCCATGAAATCAAGCCAGCTTTCAGGCAGTACAAAGAAGAGGCAGTGGCATTACAAAGGGCTAAAATAGGAAGAGTGTGGTGTCAAGATTCAGGAGTTTCCTGGATTTCCATCACCCCAGAGCATGGAAATGTGACCTACCATGCTGCAAATTGTATGTTAGAGGCAGGCAACATCCAAAGTTGAGACTAACTGCAGATCCAGAAGATAACAGAGAAAATTGCCAAAGTATGAGTCTGAATATGGAACATCCAAGTAAACACGTTAACAGAATAATTTCCCTGCCTGTCTTCTGGCAAGCAGCTGTTACTGGGGATTGTCTGGAGAGCCTGCAAGCCTATCATGTGGAACACATTGCTTCTCCTGCAGCATCTCAAGTATGCCGGAGTTCTTGAGTCACTTTGTGGAGTAATTCCAGTGAATTTTAACTTTCCCTTCCATGTTTTCTTTTTTCTTCCTGAGAAGAATGTGCCCTTACTCTTCCCTAAATATATAATACTCTCAACAACACAGCATTCCTTCTCCACTCGGGCAGGAATAAGGCATTTGTACTCCCAGTTTACTAAATGAGTAACTAAGCTATACCAAGCAGTTCTTAACAATCACATTATTGTAACTCTTCACTCTGCTAGGATACCTAGTTCCTTTTGTTAAAAAAAAATCAACCATCTTAAAAAAGCAATCTATTTTTGCAGTTAATCTTTCATTAGCCAAAGCAAGCACATTGACTACTTTATTAAACCTATAAATATTTGAATGCACTAACATAAAATTACTTTCTATATTCTTTCTAATTCTTTTTATATTCTATAAGAGTATAATAACCTGAAGATTTTGGTCATCATTTTGTAATTTCAGTAAAACAGAAATAACTAGCATAGTTGTAAAAATGCCAAGTCTAGCAAGCAGAGAGCTTCAAGTGGTCCTCTCTGAACTGTTGATACAATTAAGTTGTTCTTGGTGAGGCATTGCTACAGACATATTAGATCAAGTCCAGAAGAAATAAACTCTTTAAAGGTTTTGTAGTGTAGCAATACTTGTCAGTTAGAAACGAACTCGGTTGCTGTTCTATATATTCTTTTGTGGTCAGTCTTAGAAAACCAGTTTTACTACTTCCCCTTTTTTGCACTTACCATTTACCATTTAGCATTTGTTCATTCTGGGAACAGAACAGCAGAATGTTTGGTTCAAACAACCTTTGATGCAATCCAACATGAATCCACTAGTCCATGACCTTTTTAATTAATAGAGTAACATTTTGCTTTTTGCAGGCAGAGTGCTCAGAAGTCCCTGCTTTAAGCAGCAAACAGCAGTTCCTCCCAACTGTTCTTTCAGAAAGCACTCAGCCTACATGCCACCCTACACAGGTGTCCTTTCTAGCAGGTATTCCTTTGAACAATCTTTATTATAGCTAGGAACCAGTTATAAATTAATTTGTTAACTCTTCCATCTTGTGGGGTAGCTGTTACTGTTCCATAAGGGAAAATAAAATCTTGCTGTTGAGTTTTTGGCAACTGTTACTGTTACTAGTTACTGTTAAGTAATCTAAAAGGTATTTTTCTCAATAACAAGAGGAAAACAAAAGACAAAATGAAAATAAAATGAGGAAGAAACTGTGCTGTTAAAATACCTGGACATATCCAGAAACAAAACAAAACACAACAAAACAACAACAAAAACCCAAACAAACACCAAAACCACACACACACACACAAATTTATCCACACTGAATATGCAGGAAGTTTGGATGAAGTTACCAAATTGTGAATGCTGGTAAAAGTGGCTAAGATCCCTTCAACTCTGTCTGAAATACACATTTGAGAGTCTTTCCTCATATTAACAGTTCACTCCTATGTTTACATTTCTCTGCATAGGTATATATAATCTTTTTCCTTTGGGCATATAGTGCTAGTGAAAATAATGGAAGCATAGGCCATAAGCCTTTCAGGTTTGATCTTTTAAAGGATGCACTTGAAACTGCATTTGATGTAATTAATTGAGGCTTTATCTGCATGCTCTGGAAACCACAGCATGAGTGCTAAGCATCCTCTGAAATCACAGGAAGCAGGAGTATTCACAATTTCATGCTAACAGTTCCTTAGTATGATTTTTGTAAAATAAAAACCTATAAGTAAATAGGTTTCCTGATCATGAAGGAGTTAGGTACTGCCTATGAGAAGTGAAGAAAAATTTTGCCTTCTCTTACTCTAATCTAATGTATTAATTTACACTTAATATCAGTTTGACACTACACGGTAACACACCTCTGCCAGCAACAGTGACGAAAAAATGTTTGCATATAAAATCTCCTGGCAAAGTAAGGTACTAGCTTTTTTTCTGGTGGATGAGTTTTGTTTAGAAATTTAACTTGAAGTAAAAGCAGTTGATTCAGGTAGGCTGCCAGCAAGCATGCAGGTATTTGTGTTTGGTTTAGGTACAGTTATTTTAAATAGTGTAAAAACTACTGGTTTGTGGTCAGCATTTTCCTCCCATTTAAACAAAGTTTGTTTTCAGAAACTTCTGGGTCTCTGCATAGGTACAGAAGGCAACTCACAGCTTGAAAAGCACAAACCATAAACATTTAATGATTCTGCTTCTTTAGTGTGTTCCAGACTGTAAGTAGAGTCCCAAGACACTCAGGAGTGTTCAGGGGTAGTCATTTGGGATTCTGTACTCTTAAATAGCTTTCAAAGTGTTTTAAAGTAAATACAAACCTCTTCTGTTTCTGAATGAAAATGTCTCTGTGGGACCTGCCAGGATGGAACATCTGCTGTTATCTGTAGCACAGCAACACAGTGTGCATTTAGAGTGATAGAATTTCTTACACAAGACCCAGTCATCATCAAAGTCTGGCCTGCTTTTGATCACTACAAATTGCTGCATTAAAAAAAAACAAAAACAAAACAAAAACCCCAACAAAACCACAACAACAACAAACCAAAACCAAACAAAAACTCCTTAAAAGACAAAAACAAACAAACAAAACCCCAAACCCTCCCCCCTACCACCAACCTGATGTACATTTATATATTTAGCAGACTTTGTAAGTCTGCCATAACTTAAAAATTAGCCACTAGGACACATAGCAAACTCCTGAAAGCTATGGCTTGTTTTCATGAACAGTACTTGCACTGTTTAATAAATGATGAACTTTCAATGTCTTTCTCTGGGAAGAACTGCTTCAAAAAGCCAAAGAGCAATGAGCATAAAATTTAAGTATCTGCTTAAAAGTTGGGTCTTCTGTCCTAAGAGTACTGCTTCATATTAATTTTCCCCTTCATATATTACTTACTTAGTTACTTGTAAAATAGCTATAATGGACAGATGTTCTTTCCGGGACTCAAAGTGAAAACTTAAGGAAGAGAGGGTGGAAGTTGAGTGTTGCTGCTGCCCGTTATTTCTACTGTTGTTTCATTATCTTTTCAAATGTCCTTTTTGTGTTTTTTTTTTTTTCTTTCCACAATTGAAATTCACTTTTTCTTTTGCATTACGTTTTCTTTAAAAACTCACAATAGAAAATTTTTATTTTTCTAGGACTTTCTCTATTGCATCATCTAGAATGATCCAAGTTACTTAGTAAAGCCTAAGGAGCAAAAAGAATAATTTGCATTTAGAGTTACCATGCTTATGATGACAGTGATGTTAGTGAGTCCTGTTTTGATGAGCTATGCTTCTGAGCCCATCTTTGGCCTGCATTTGGAAAAACTTTATCACCATGAAGTCTACAGCCTGTCTTTTGTTGTTGTGGGCGTTTTTTAATTTAAAATGAAAGCTTTCACTCTGCAGATTCTGGATATACCACATAGAACTGCAATGTATCAGATAGGCTGCACACAGTAATGAGGGTGAACGGCTGGGGGCTTTGGCTCAGACTAAACAACTCCTGACCCTTAACAGGCTCAGGCAGAGAATTGCTTGGAGATATATATATATGTAAAAACATATAAAAATATATTTAAAAGACAGTAAAATACATGATTTATTAATGTTTCTCTTTAAACCAAAACATACACAACCAGAAATCTGAGTGATTTTATTTCTCACAAAAAACCAAGAGAAGGATTTTGTCTAAGTGGTTTAATGGTAACACTACAATTTTCATACAACATACAAAATTTATCCTAGATAGTTTTACATACTTTGATTAATTAGCAGTTTGTATTAGAGTTGCATAGGTAAAACTATATAAGATACAGATCACTGCAGATGGTAGATAATAAGTAAGTCCACGTCTTTCTCCTTGATGTCCAGTATTTCAATCCTATTGCTGACAAAAGCAATAAATGCTGCATCTAGCATTAATGATGAACTGCTGAATACATGAAAAGCCATGATGAACTACAGGCAAGCGTACAATGTCACAAAGAAAAAAAGAAACAAGACCTTATGTAGTAATAGTACAAAATGTTAAGATTAAATCCAGCCAGAAAAACAGTAGTTGACTACTATGTATGGAGTCCTTAAATAGCATCCAAAAGTCTCTGTAGCTGGTGTTTATGGCTTAAATATATACAAAAGTTCTCCCTCCTTTTTTTTTACAAAACCCTTACTGGTTTTTTTTCATACATTAAGAATCATCATCTTTTGTGGTATCCTTAAATAGCATCCAAAAGTCTCTGTAGCTGGTGTTTATGGCTTAAATACATACCAAAGTTCTCCCTCCTTTTTTTACTAAACACTTCCTGGTTTTTTTAATAGCATTAAGGATCATCATCTCTTGCAGTATCACATACCATTTGGTAAACATAACAACTGAATCTCCTGTTAGGCTTCTGTTCTATATGTAGTACAAGGTCTTTGTCAAAGTAAACTTCATGACTGTAAGTCTGAAATGAGAGAAAAAAAAAAAAGTTCAGATTGCAGTCTCTACTTTCATAACTTGCTAATATCTGTATCATTTTCCATGAAGAACAAAATATATTTAACAGTGGTGAACTCCATGATCAGGCAGAAATTTTGTGTGGACACACAGAGATTACTCTTCCAGATAAAGGACAGAATTTTAAAACTTTGAGAGGTTTCTCACATTCTTATTTTAGGAATCTAAGTTCAGAGCATCTGATTTAAAGATCACAAGTTGCCTATGCAGTCAATGATAAAAGAGGTGTAACAGTGCTAAAAATTTCAAATTTTCAAATCCAAAAAGTTGGATGTCCACCTAAACTTGGACTGTATGAACAGCCCATTCCATCTTCCCAAATGTATATACAATGAGGTCCATGCTTCATTTTATGCATGAGTACTTCAAGTTAAACTAGGGAGACTATTTACAAGTTGTAAAGTTAGTCTGGTGTAACTAGCCATGGAGTATTTAAGTTGATAAATACTTCAGAAATACATTAAGGACAACACCCCAGTCAAAAAACCCCAAACAAATCAACCAACAACAGCAAAAAAACGACAATTTCAAATAATGGAGATTTTCAGGTAAATTAACTACTGTCTGATGGAGTACTTACAATTTTAGAGTTGTAATTTTTTTATGCAAATCTCATCCCTTTGCAACACTACTTAAATATCTGCTTTAAATCTGAACAAAAGTGGTGTGTAAATAAGTATGGGGAAGAGACAGTGGGAACAAAAGACAAGAATTTTCCTCACCACATCCCAGGACTCCTTTAATGGAATACTCTTCAGTAGAATTCCATGTTCATTGCAATGAAAGTCAAGGTGAGCTCTTCCATCAGTTCCTATCTGAGTGACTGCCACAGTGGATAATAAATCCAGCTCATCTTCATAGTCCACAATTTTGAATGTCTTAGGAAAAACAAAACCTCAAGTTTACAAATCAAACATAAATTCACATTTCCCTCTACCTAAATTGCATAGCTCTTTTTTCTTCATGTGAAGGCAGAATTGGGCAAATTCTAGTTCTTAAGTCTTGAGTCTTCTTATCTCAAAGGAAACTTTGGGAACCCCATACCCAACAGGCATTTTTCCCAACATGAGTTGTCAGAGTATTTCAGCAAAATTTCTTAAGCAGGAGAAAAGGAAGTGATGTTCTGAAAAATCCTAATGTGCAAGTACATGTATGTTATATGTAGCATACAGGAAATAGAAAAAAAGTACTTCTAAAGTGGCCAAAGAAGTGTATTTAGGCTCTTGAAGCAGAGATGTTAAGAGACTGTAGCATTAAACCATCATTAGTTTTGAGGGAATGGGTACATTAGAGTAATTCCATGAATATCTGTATATTCTCTTCAGTTCTCTCTCGCTTCACAGATTATATGTCAGTGAGGAACTGACACCAAAATGTGAAGATAGTTCACAATCTTAATAGCCTTTACCTCACTGTGACATATTCTTTAAATTCAAGCCAGTCGTTTTCTTCTATAATGTAAAAACATTTACTGGAATCACAAGTAAAGTGTAACGTCAGGAAAAAAAAATAGTGTGCAATTATTTTTATTATGGTTTAAAAAAAAAGCTAACAGAAATAAACTGCAGAGCCTTAAGGATTATACTGGACTGTGCTGTATTTTTACCACAGTAAAATCTATTTCCTCAGAATAAAGGAGTGTCTGCCAGAAACTGATGATTTTTACCTGTTGTGCTTATGTCAATTACAGATCCAGCTCTAGATAGAGAGCTAAAAAGTATTTTTCATAAGCGTTTAAGACTCAAGTGGTTTTCATTCTCAAGAAGCAGTTACTTAAAGGAGAAGTGTTAAATACCTTATCCTACAATACAATCAAAGTAACTGGGAGAGAAAAATAAAGTTTAGAGATACTATAAAAAAGACAAGAGGATCCTAAAGCATAGGAAAAGAAAAAGTTTCTTTCATTTCATAAAATGCTTTACAAGAAATGTTCAAAGTAGATATTTAAATGGAGAAAAGAGTAATGGTTTGTCACATTACCATATCTTTTCTGTGACATTGAATTCACATGGAGTTATGGTATTGTGGGGCATTAGATCAGTTCTTGAATGAAAGAAAAAACACAAAGCTCAAATGTCAACCAAGGAGAAAAGATGATGAACAGCATGATGCTGAGAAAACATGATGAAGCAAGAAGACAAAGAGAAGAGGAATAAAGAAGTCAAAGATAAACATAGCTAATGGTTACACCCACTGCACCTCAAACAAAAAGAGCTTCTGGCTAGCTAAACACCAAAATAATACATGAAGTCCTCTTACAGCATCAGTTACCTCTTGTTCCGGGTCATCATCCAGCAAGGTGAAACGCTTTTTCACCACTCGACCAGAAGCTGTTACAGTAACACTGTTGTTCACCTTTGGAGAAACATAAAAAAGTGTCTCTAGACTTCGGAGCAATTTAGTTTCCATCATTTTGACATGTATCTGTTTCATATATTTTTCTTTCTGACCTTGTTTTACTCATGAGCTACGCACAGCCCTGGTGCTGCTGTTTTCTTCATGATTTCATGAACTTGGTGACTTTAGTTGAGATATTATTGCTGTTTATTCATATTCAGAGATGTCCCACAGAGGTGGCAACAGTTCTCAGCTACCATAATTTTCTGATCAGAAGTGACTAGAACCAAGATGCTGGCATGAGAATTAATACTGCTAAATCACCACCATTTTTTTTTCCCTAAACTTTTACTTCCAGAAGATGGGAAAAGTAGCATCTAAAACCACCATGCCTGCTTCCACTGGGCTTCATTAACACCAGAAATATTAAAAAATAAGTTATCAGTGTCTTAATAGAAGCCAAACGAATAAGCACAGCACAGGCAGGATTAGAACTCATATTTGTCTCTTCTTACTGTAACAGAAGTTACCTACACAACTCTCAAAAAGCAGTATGGCAAGTTATTAGATAACCTGGCATTTAGTTTTTGAATTCAATGCAAGTTCTGTTCTTGAATTTGTTTAGATTTTTAATACACAAACCTTTTTTTCCTGCAAAAGCTTAAAAATTAGTGTCACAGATTGGCAGACATTTTACAGTATTCAAACTATAAAAGCTTGCTTTTAGCTAAGACATAACCTTGTCTGCTGAATCAAAATGAATCAAAATTACAGGCACTACCTAGAATTTTTTCACATGTGCTCTTCAACCTTTTTGACATTAGATTGTCTTTGTGATTCTATATCACAGAAGACTTCATGAAACAATAGAGGTGATTTAAGAGCTCAGATTTAAGAGTAGTTTTAAATCATCCTCTCACACTTGATTCCACCTTTCTGCACTCTTCTGATCCACTGATGACTCAGTCCTGTTCTGCTCCAGTTCAGCAAAACAAGCAAGCAGAAAGTACTCACCTTTTCTTCCAGGTTATTATTCTGTTATTTTAGTGCACTGATTTGGCTCACCAAAGGTCAGATGAATGCCAAAGTTGTCACAAGAGAATGGCAGGTGTGCATGGCTAGGAAAAGGAATGGACTTTTGGAAGCAATGTAGTGTGTTTGTTGTCTTATGAAGAATTACTTCTAAGTTATGACAGACTTGAAACATTTCTAGCAGTTGTATGATCAACTTACCTGAGCACCAGAGATATACACAATTATCACTTGGTAGCACCTTCATTTTAAGGAAATCTGTCACCATCTTTTAAATATGTTTTATATCCATGATACATAGTTACACTGCACACCTTAAAGAATGCTGAAAACTAAAGAAAAGACTGGAGGTTTCAGAAATCTATCCTGGAAGTGTTACTGTTTTCAAAATCCTTTTCATACTGCCTAAAGTCCAATGAAGACAGAGAATGTCTTTCAATAAACTTTGGATAAAGCCCATAAAAACACAGTGATTACTCAAATATGCAAACGCCCTGTTTATAGCTCAAACTCACACATTTGATCTCAGACACTAAACTCACACAGTTTTCTCTGTTGGCTACAATCGTAAAATCTTCTGCAATCTCCATTTGATCCGCATGATTTTTAACTTCCTTAAGCTTTAAGACTCTACAAAAGAAACAAATTACAAAGTAAATCATGTATTCTAATCTGCTTACTACAACATTTCTATAAAATTATTTTAATCTAGTACATTAAAACATTGTAAATAAATGAAATGGAAATTAATTATTTTTGTAATTTATGTTTATCAGTGAAATTTTGACACAGTGGTCCTTGAGTATTTTTCATACCAAAATCTAAACTGTGGGCTCTATTGCCCACATTTATCACACAGAAATCTGCAGATGTTTCTAGAAGAACTTTTGATTCTGACAAATTAATAGATTTTATGATTTCTATAGTCTGATGAGTGTTTGGGCCTGCAAATTGTCAGACTTTATGCAGTTATGGAACTTCTGTAATAAATGAAAGATTTGAGTAAAAAAGGCTCATACTTTATCAAATTTGGTCCCACGTGGATTATTCTACCTGACATATCTGGGTGGAAATATATCCAGTCAGGTTCAAGTGAACAGCATTTCATATCCTGTATGCCATTTTTTGCCTGAAGAAGAAAAGGAAAGCTTAGAATATTAGTATTTTGAAAGTCTCACAGATCTAATTAAAGAGGAAATACTGAGCTCCTCACTATATACCTCTAGAGGCTTTAAAGTATTGCTCCTAAACATGACCAGAAAGGATGGCAGTGGAACAATAATAAAACAATAATAATAAAACAACAATAATAAAACAATAATAATAAAACAATAATAATAATTAAAACAACAACAATAATAAAAAGACTCAGTTCCAATTCTCAAGATATTCAGTGGAGCAGTTTTGAGATTTTTAATATGCAATAAGCAATAACTTTGTACCTTAGCTATATATTGTTCTATCTCTCCTGAAACTAAGCAGAATGAAGATTTAACCTACAGTTTGCAAACACTTCAACAGTTCCAGCTATTTGAGTATCCAAGACATGGGATGTGTCAAGATATGCAACAAAAATTAGGACAGAGTTTGACTTGAGCTTCAAACCTCAGGCTTAGCCTCTTTTGTGCAAATTATTTGTGAAGCATGTAAGCCTGGAATGCCTTGTGATTTCAGACATCAGATGCAAGCCAGGCAAAATCTTGGGATTTTGGCAGTGGCTTTCTGTTGTTAAATTTAGCTGACATCGATCATTCAAGTTTTCCCACATGGAAAAAAACAGATGGAAAAGATTCTGCAAGTCCATTTGAATCAAAATTGATCTTCAGCTACAATTGTGAAAGATCAGTTTTGAAAATAAGATAGGAGGGAAATAATTGATCAGGCAAGCAAAAGAGATAAGGACATTTACAGATGAGACTTATTTAGTCAAGAAACTCTGAACAGGCCCAGAGGTTGTTTGAAATACAGAATGATCTTCCGGTCAATTCCAGATTCAAAATAAAAGCTGAGATGGAGGGTTCACACAAAATAGTATTCGTAAGATAAACAGTACATAAAAATAATTAGGAACAGATTAAACTAACTAATAAAACCTTTCTAGGGACAGAAGGGGATTAAACTGAGAAATGAAATCTTTTGACGGAAAGAGAGAAGGTACAAGTCACAGATAAACTACAAACATTAAGGAAATTTATTCTGAAGTATCTTAAAATGTAAAATAATTCTGTAGTCAGCATTTAGTAGGCTGACTAGCCAGAAGTGCATTAGCATGTTACCATGCAAGGAAACAGGTAATGAGACTTAACTTTTAAGTCATGAATACAGTGCTGTGTAGCTCTGACTGCACTACTATAGTATTGGAATGAAGGAAATATGAGGAGCCGTACTGACTCAGAAGGAAGTATTTTACACATGACTCCATGGGATAATTTGATACTGGGGTGAGCCCTGTGAAAGCACTACACTGGTAAGCAAAGGTATTATAACCTACTCAGAGTAAGAGATGAAAACAAACATAATACACATTAATTTCAGAGAAGCTGCTTTCTGAATATATTACCAAAGCATTGTCTTTCAGAGAACAAATATGGAAGACTCCTTTATGTTTTTTCTTGTTAGGTGTGATGATATAGTGCCAAGGGTAACCTCCAATTTGAAATGCATTCTCCAGAGAAGATGCTTCAAATAGCAAAGGTGGGGTATCTGCAAATATTCGGTAACATTAACACCATTAGTAGCAGAACAATCACAATTCTGTTGATCTTTACAATTCTAAATTCCAATAAAGCTACTCATTCTTCAGAACTTTTGAAGATTGGTGCAAACACATTGGCTATGAACTCTTTTCCAGCACCAGCTATGCTACTTCACCCAGCATCCCAGTGCACATCTGCAGTTCCCTCTGGAGGGTTACTGCCTTCTCAGATCTTGATGCTGAATACTCTCCTAGCACCTTTCGCTTATGAGCAAAAACACAGCAAATAATTTTAATTATTCCAGCTCATCTGATTGAGAAAGGATGTACACACGAACAGATCAAAGACCATATCAAAATGGTCACTGTTCTCTTGAGAAAAACAGTGATAAATAACTGGAAACAGCAAGCAGCAACCTCAATTAACAGAATTCAGTGCAGGAAGATAGAATATTCAAATTCTGCTTTCTCCTTTTGTATAATACAACAAAATAGTGTGGACCACAATGGATGCAATCTGTAGCTGAGTTCATAAAAATCAATCAAAATATAGAAGTTTTTGCAATTAAGGGCAAAAGATATCTGATTTTCCTTTCAGTTCAGTTGGGATAAATTACTGAGATGTACTAGGCCATTAGTACAAGTCTTCTGTTTACTAAATGAGAGGCATCTTTGAATGAAATGGACTGCACAGAACTTTAGAACTTCTACCAACTACCTAAATTTAAGCAATTTCTACAGCTGCTATAAGTGAATCAATTTTAGAGTGAAGATCAGCTCTTTCTAGCAGTACAGAGAAAAGCTGGGGAAAAAACCTGACAAAATGTGGAGAAAATCTGCAATTACAAGGGGAATTTACACAGGCATAATATAAAAACCCAGACTGAATTAGTGCAAGAAGGACAAGGCTTGGACTTTGAGTATCTGGACTTTGAGTCCCAAAGGTCTTATCCAAATTTTGACTTGTTCTTATCCTGCTTTGTCTAGATAATTGCCCTAATGCCAATGGTGCTGTCACATGACATCAGATATTATGTTTATGGAGTGCTTTTCTCCTCTTCCTTTGTTCATGTTTCCATCAATTTAGCCATTTAGATTGAATGGAAATGAAGTCTTTCCTAAGCTGGAAAGTGGCTGTGTCCCATTTGCCTTTTGGAGTGACACATAGGAAAGGGAGATTCTGTGCAAACTATAGGTTATAATAAACTCTGCTGGAAATGTACAGAATGTTGAAGATGGAAGCATAAGCAAAGGACCTACTGGTACTAAAATCTGTCAGAAAATGAAAAAGGAGTTAAGAAAGTTTGTGACATTTTACCCAAACAACTTTTTAAATAAAGCTTATATATCAACGTGCCTCAAAAATTCTGGTAGATGGACCAAATGATACAATTAATGTATCTCAATAGTATATCAATACTGAGGAGTAGAGGCTGCTTACAAAATATCCCTTTCCTTTTATGTTCATTTAGCAAAGATTTGCAAGATTGTAGCCACCTAAACCACTGTGACAATGTGATTCTGATGCCTCAACTCCATCTTTCCCATTGTATGTCACTTGCTCTTGTTGCTTAACACCTGCTGTTTTATTGTTTGCAAGTCCTTTCCCAAATCTTGCCAATTTTCAGTCTCCAGCAGAGCTTCTTTATCCACTTCCTTTAAACTCTGCAAACTTATCTAAACAAAGTTGTTCCTGGCAGCACTAACAAGTGTTTGTTCTAAATGCAAATAAAACCAAAGAAACAACAACAAGAAAAGGCTTCTACAAAGTATCCTTCTCCTTGCTTTTTTTTTCTGAAATTACTGTATCAGCTAACAATAAATCAAACTACAGTTTTAAGTTCTGAGCCATTCGGAAAATCACACACTGACCAAAATCAATTCCTCACCAGCTAAGAGCTGTAGCATAGTACATCTTAGCCTGTAAGTTTTGATCTCTATACACTTCCTTTTGGGTACCTCACACCATAAAAGCAGTACTGTAATAATGCCCATCCCTTCAGGCAATTTCTGTAGGGAGGCTAGGACTTAAAGAAAACTACACACAGTTAAATTATAGTAAATACAAGCCTGCACTCTGAAACTGTTAGGATCTTGCTCACTGAAGCATTTGCCCATCTCATCCTTGAATGAAAACAACTCCAAAACCGCAGGAATGCAACTATTTGCAAAAAGCAAGCATGAAAAATGTATGTCAGGGGTTCAAAACTTCCCAACCACAAATTCCTGAATATGATTAAAGATCAAAAAGGTTTTCTCCAGGACAGTGGTTTTAAATCTCAAAACTAAAAACTACAATGATCTATAAGCCATGAAATCAAATCTTCCTATTAAAGTTCCCACAGCAGGTTTCCACAGCCCCTAATATAAAATGGTGGTTTCACAGATTGAGATAGAGAGAAAAATGGGGGAAGATCTCCCTTTGCAAAAACTGAGAAATCAAATATAGCAGCCTATTGCTTTGTTTTGATAAAACATTGCATTATGACTTTACTATGTAAGACTATATTTTATCTTTGTGTACTCCCTCATTTTTATATAAATCTGGATTGATTTCTCTCATTATCTGACACTCTGAAAAAAACAAAAAGACATTTTTTATGTGGAAAATTACCTGAAAAAAAATTTAATGTAGAAACATTCACAATTGAATAAATAAATAAATGAATGGTTTGATATTTGTGAAATCAACCTTTTAATTTTTTTTAGATGCCTCAAGTGTAAGCTTGTGAGAATGTATTTTTAAAGTAAGCAAAGAAATTTCAAAAGAAGCCTCAGGCTTTGTGCATTCATTAAGATTCTTAGCACCAAATTCTATAAACTCAAGTGCACCAACAGAAGCCACTGTTGGCTTTTACAGAAAGAAGTCATTACATAATGCAGAACATTCATAAGTTAATGATCTGAGGCATTAGAATTGTTTTTAATAATTTGTTCTCAGGAATTCATTTTACTGAAACTGGCACATTTCTGACAACCTAGAATGTCAAAATGCAAGTCAGACAAATTGTATTCAGTCTCTTTGAATTTCCTCTGCAAGTCAGAGTAAATGTTCTCACATCTTTTGCTTACATACCATCGACTGTTTCTGGGTGCTACTAACAGCTATTCCTAGTCCTTCCTCTTTCTCAAGAGCAATTGCATCTCAGAAATAAACAAAGGGGTTTCCATTTCATGCATTGATTATAAAGTTTTTCAGACAGCTTAGTTGCTCTAACAGTTTTCTTGGTGTGTCCTATATAATTATTACTGTAATTAGAAGTAAAGCAAAGTGCATTTTACTATAATGTAAATCCAGAAATACAGCTACAGCACAATATGAGCACAGTACTTTTAATATTTTTTCTTAGTGTGAAATAAGTCACAATCAATCCATACAAGCCACAGTCAATATAAAGATCATAATTACCTGTTATTTTAATGTTACATGGAAGACCAAATGGATACTTTCCTACAATTCCCACCTGACCGTTCCAGTTGAATTCTTGTCCCAAATGAAATTGTTGTTCCATGAACTAAAATAACACAGAACAATTTAGCTTTACAGATGCATATTTACTTGCTGTTTAGTTTTACTTTATTACTGCTGCATTCTTAATCTTGTTAGATACTGCTTGAGGTCTTATTTTTGAATTAATGTTTGATTGGAAGGATATAAATTCACAAGTCTAACTGCAGTTCTGTTTGAGATCAAACTTCCCCATGCCGACCAGTTTCTGGCCTTAATAATCATCTGTAACTACAGACTAGGTGTGTAGGGAGAAGCACATCTGGTGTAACATTTACATAACTCCCCAGAAGTGCCTGTCTGACCCTGGATCTCTTATGTTTTGTAACTGTTGCACTTGTAACTGTTGTGAGTAATTTTTCTGATAGTGTATCCATTTGTATCCTCTGACAGTAAATAGATCTAGGCAGGAACCTACACACCCCATGTACTTGTGTACAGTACCTGAATATTTGACTTGTTACCCAAAAAATAGCATGGACTGTATGAAAACTATTTATTACCTGTTCCAAAATTGCCTTGAAGTTATAGAGTCTGACCAGACCCATGCTATACATTACAATCAGGATTCCATTAGAAACAGCAACGTCTGTCACACTATTACCAAAGATCTGGAATAAAATGAAACAAAAAATGCGATATTAGAGAATAATTGAGAGAAAACAAAAGTAACTGATATTATGTCCTCGATTTTGCAATCACTTTATTTTTTTTATTCTGACCAAACTCTGTGATCAGTGTTTAAGTTCAAATTTTCTGTAACTCATCTGTTCTGCCGAGTTTCTTTAATCTATTGCACTGCAGTAACACCTAAGGTTACATTAGTCATATTCTGCAAGCAGATTAATGTTCTAATCCATTCTCAGTATATCTTCATATCATGCTACCCAGTTATTATCATACATGAATAGATTATATTATTCAGCATCCCACAGAAACATTAGCAAAACTAGCAACTAGATCTAAAAGTCCTGATTTCAGATCTTCTGTTCTTACTTCATCCCCAGGGCAAAATACTAGTCTAATCACAACTCTATGACTGCATACAGCTGTACTAGAACTACATTATCCAGCTGTCACAGAGTACAGGGTTCTCTCTGAATCCAAATCAGACATATACATGAGAAGCTGACTTATCTTTTTTAATAATTATGCAGTGTTCATTTGTGCCACTGTTTAACACATCACTGAGCAAACCCCACAAACTAGTTCTTAATATTTAATTATTACCAACATGTGAAGTTGGTAGAATTTTTTTAACAGATATGCTTGAAAATGTAGATTTCTTTAATCTGACTCACTATGTGAAAAAGTAATTAAACCAGTTAAAACGGGCTTAAAACCAATAAAAAACTAAAGAAACCCAGAAACTGTAAGACACCTACATCTCAACACTACCAGCGATTTTGTGATCTGTTTGGTTCTGAAAGATATATTCACTCCTGAGACTTTGCCTTTTATTTAGTTTTATGGCTCTTTCTCAATACATTTGTTAGCTTAGGTCTCAGTGTCTTTCAGACACAAACTCTAATAATCTTCCAACCCTAAAGTCTCCTTTCTATCCTTGAGACCTCAGCCACTCTGAACTCAGAATGGATTGTGGTATACCATCTCAGTAAAGCTGAGGCATGAGGTGCATTCTGCAGCCTTAAGCAGTAACCCCAACTCCAATCTAACAGTTACATTCCACTGATCTGGGTCAGCTCTGGCCCTGCCTTCACTGCTTGTGTCTCCTGCTGGGTGTATTCTCACATCCCAAATGCTGCCCCTTCCATTACAGTTTGAACAATTTCTCTGATGAGTACTCGGTACAGACCCAGCTGGAGAAGTGCTCTTTCACATGTTTTGCCTACTATGACCACGATGAATTTGGCATGCCATTCCTAATCAGATTGAGAATACCTTTGATACTGGTAATGGTTTTTCCAGTCCTAAATACTAATTTTGAACAGAGCAATACACAGTACTCCCAAGCTTTCATGGGCTCAAATGAAAAAGTTTAACCCCCTGCCTTCACTTGCCAGGCCCAATTTCAATTACAGCCTGAACGAAGCACCAGCTAAAACTCCACTTATAGCTCTGGACCCTAAAAGACACTGTCCCTCTCAGAACCTAAAAGACAGAGTTTGCATGTTTATACTGTTTCATGTATACTGTTTCATGTATACTGTTTCATGTATATTACTGTTTCATGTAAGTTGTATCCAGAGCTTTCTTGACTTAGAACAGAAGAGTAAAAATTACAATCCGGCTCAAAGTTTCTTCCTAAGTATATACACTTACAGGTTGCTTGTTCTTGACTGATAAAGCAAGACGTATTTATTTTTGTCATTCAGTAACAGTGATAATAAAAGTGTGAAACATTTGTAACTGAATATAGAATTCATAGACTATTACTAGGACTGAGTCAGAGGGACATCTGTCTTTCTTTAAGCAGGTGAAAAGAAGTGTACAAACACTTAAGGGTTCCCTAATTCTTTTGACTGCTCTAAGAAAAGGCTAAAGTCCTCCTGCATGTCAAAGAGTAACCCAGTAACAGAATCCATTTGTATCTTCTCTTCTGGTCATTAGAATGAAGAATATTTGCCCCAATGCCTGTATCAGACACAGGAATACTGCTGCTAATTAATGTTTCAATTGCTTTTACAAGCTGTAAGTAGGACTTCTGAAATTCTGAAATAAGTGCCGAAACTACAGCTCTCATAGAACGACATTAGAGATTACACAGTATTAGAGAAATTAACTTACCTTTTTGTTTATTTCCAGCATTCCAATGAATGAAAGAGGCAAAACTTGGAATACAGCAAGATAAAACAATACACTCTGTTGGATTCCTGCCTGGGAAGCAACAATACTGAATATAGTTATTAAAGGTAGGACACCTTTATCTTCCACCATAATAACCAAGTATAATATCCCCATCTGTCAGAGGTCAGACAGCTATAGAAGCTGAACTGGGTAGCACCACAGACCTTTTGGCCCTGGTACAGCGAAAGCTGAGGGAAAGATAAACTCAAGGCAAGAACAGAAGTGAAGACATCATGTCTGGTTACTCTGACCCTCTGACACTGACCTTTGACCAAGAAAGATACAAGAAGAACTTGGCTGGCCAAAGAGGTAACAAAGGACATTAGTAGGATAAGGAGAATAATGAGAAGTTTGTGTTTCTAAAGGGGATCGGGACAAAGAGGTCTGAGTGGAAAATTGTGTACAAATGTAGTGACCTATCAATACTGTAAACTGTGTCATAAACTGCCTTTGCTCTGCTGGCATAAGCAGAGTCTGTGTCAGACAATGCTCTCACCCATCTCTGGGCTTGTAAATTTTTTTTTTGATCCATGTTGTAAAAATGAGTTTCAACACACTTACCTGCCGTGCTGCTGCAGGGAGCTTATTCTGAGCTGACTTTACAATCATTACCTCCTGAGGAGTATCCCAGCTCAGATACCTATTTGTGACAAGAAAGGCTTGTCTTAATCACTTAAAAACCATTTATAAATATATTATTTCACATAAAATATAATCAACTATAACTAAGCAGATGCCTGTACCCAGGCAAACTTCAGTATTTGATTTGGAAGAAGTGCTCGAGATGTTTGCTGTTTGCAATAATGCAGAGATTCATGGAACTAGGAATGACTTATTTCATACAGGATTGTGAGAAAAATTTGGAAACCATGAATATTCAGTCTCTTAATTTTTCTCCTTCTCTTCATACTCACCACTTTCTCATCCTTCAGCCTAAAGAAAATATTTTTTTTTCTGAAAACCCAAAAAAAGGAGCAGTTTACCAGAAGCAGTAGCTGCTCTGCTTTAAAAGAGAAATATGGCTACCCTATAGAAAAGAACCTTTGCAAATTAAAAACAGCTCAGACTTCAAACATATTGTTTGCATGTTTGATCAGGTTTGTTTTTCAGCTCTTAAAAGTCTTCTTCTGGTATGTTGCCATTGCAATAACTAAAGGCTGTAAAGTTGTCAGAGAAAAGCAAATAGTAGGCCTAGGGTTTGTGGAACTTGATACCAAATCTGACCCCATAATACTTAAGTAGATGAAATTCTTCTACAGGTAAGAGCATGCAGGAACAGTACTCCAGCTAATGTTCTAGATTAACAAGCCTTGGTCAGCCATAGGGTAGTACTAAAATAACACGATTCCCCTTCTCCTCTATAGTACTTATCACTGTTAATTATATTAAGCTCTCCTTCTCCACTATACTGCTACTGACTGTTAATGGTATAAAGCCTAGTTGTTGTTTAATACCTGAAGAATTTGCAACAGGAACCAGCAAGATACACTTTTTCCAGTACTTCTCCACTATCAGCAGAGAGACGTAGAAGCCAGTTCTGCACTGTCAAGACTATCAGGGAAGCTTTATAATCAGATGGACTCGGTAGCAACTCCCCCTACATAAAAAAAGGATATTAGAAAGAAGTTTGTATCAGGAGGATACAAAACATTTTGACACAGTCAGAAGAACATGAAAATAAATACATATCCCTCAAAAAGTGAAGGAGGAAAGCTGCCTGCTAATCAGATCAGTATCCTTAAGCTCATGTCCATGCCAAATAATTACCTATGACATAATCTGCTGTCACACTTTTTGCAAGACAGTTACCTTTTCTAGAAAAGGCACCCTTTAAAAAATCTTTGTCTTGCAAATATTAACTGCTTATTGATCTAATTGATACCAATCTTGAAGAGAAAATTGTTTAAGTATTTCAAAATAAGACATTCACTGTTAACAGTAACTGCTACAAATGGTATTTACACTGCTTTAGTTTTAGGCACCTCAAGGATAGGGCTAATATTTCTAAGCTCTAAGTGGACACTGGGTGAAGGAGAGAAATCATGTAATTATCAGGTAGAAACAGTAGAACAGTTTTTGGGCAGGGTCGCTTCAATGGGCCTCCAGTGTATCTGCTTTTTGTTTTTTTTAATGTCAACAGATATGAAGAAAACTAAAACACCCAACTACTGTCCTTGCCATTTAAAAATAGAGTAAAATATAAGTAGAATTTATTTTGTAAGGAATTAAGAATTAGTTGCATAAGAATAAAAGCACTGGTTTTAAAATCTTCCATGGAAGCTTACCAAAAAAGCATTTGAATGCACTATTGAGAAATTCAGGAAAGTATACGTCTAAATGTTCAGTTAATATAAATAAGGCACATGTTGCAAACCTTTAGTGACCTAACTCCATAAAAACATGGAGAAAACAATTTGGAAGGAAAAAGTACTCCATTCTAAATGTTTCATCAAAATATATTAATTTAGTATTTTGCACAAAAATACTTTAGTAAAAAGTAATCTTACCATTGGGCATTCCAATAATAAAGCATCTTCTATTTTTTCAGACTTGGCACACTTTGACTTTTGATAGATTAGTCTTGGCTGTTGTGCAATGCTAGAGGAAAATGATTGCTGATCATTAGTCTGTTTTATAGACCACTTTCTATCAACAAGTCATTTCATACAGTTTTATAAATCCTGCGTTCTCCTTAGGCAGGTCAGAAATCTAAACATCTTATTTTTACTTTGTAAATGTACCTGAAATTGCTCTCAAAATAAGGCCTAATAAACAATAGTTAATATAATGTAATATTTAAAAGCTAACTTTCTATAAATCTTTTGGACTGGCTGATTTTTTTTTTTTGGTTTTAGTTTTGGGTTTACTTTTATTTTTGGGTTGGTTTTGTTTAAGTAACAACTCAATAGTAACATTCTTGCTCTAGTGATATACATTAAGAAGAAAGCATATTTCAAAAACTAATGATCATCCTGGCATCTTCCCCTCAACTTCCTCCAATGCTGCCTTTCATAACAAAGATGTGGCGTCATGTTCAGATGTTTAAAAAAAACTCTACTAATTAAAATTGATGTCGTTTGGGTTTTGCCTTTTTTCTTTTTATATATTCTCTGTATTCTTCACACATATATTTGTAACTCTGTTACCTATTGTATTAATAGCTAGTTTTCCTAGTGCTTTTCCATGGCCTTTCCCTAGGCAGAAATACAAAACAAATTCCAGAGCTCCAAGCCCCAGGAGGGACAAGGCCCAGTGCTCCCTTGGTCCTTCCTGGGAACCAAGGCCGAGAACAACTCTTTGAGATACTTTCTCATGGACAAAGTACAACTTGTGCTAAAGCCCCGAGGGAAGGGCCTTGACCTAGGGGGGGAATTTGTGCTTTTTATTAATTATGCTAATTTTCTAAAACCTATACATGTGTACTTGTCTCTGTAGGGGTGGGCTTTTATGGATATCTTTCCATAATTGCCTCTGAAGGCCTTCATTAAAGATCCCCTTTTAGATCAACTCCTTACTAAAATTATCTTGAGTTTTATTTCCAGGTTAGGAAAAAGGCAGCAAAATAAAAGCTTTGTCCTGTGCAGGGCTTTGCCCTCTGGGAGAGGATGAGACAAAGCAAAACCTGAAAGATGTTAAACAGGCTAACCCAGTACTGAAAATATTCAAAAAGCATAGGAATAAAAGTAGATTTAGATCTCAGCTGTGGGTGACAGATAACTTAATTAAGTCTTAGTGGTTTACCCTGACAGAGTGGTTTGTCTTTTATATATCATATGACACTATCTCAAAACTGCTCTGCCCACAACTTCCTCAGCAATGCAGTTCTCCAAGTCCATGCTACTTCCCTCACAGTAGGGACAGGCAAGGACAAGGGCAGGTGCCTGGTAGTTCCTGTCCTCTACCCTACCATGTGCTGCCTCCTAACCTGTGTATCTGCAACTGATCATGGAACAGGAGAATATATTAGACTGGAGAATTGATCTACAAAATACATTTGCAAAAACTAGCACATACTGCAGGCCGCACTTTTACCTGAAGAATAATTTACTTTTTTTATACAGAAGTTACATAGTACCAAACTTGTTACATAGACTGATTCTGTAACGCACTTTAGCACAGTGCTACTTGCCATACTGCAAAGAACTACTTTGTTTCATTTCGATTTTTAGTGCAAGACCAGAAAATTGCGTTAATCTTCCACTCCTGCTCTGAAAGCTGAGGTTATACTGCACCAGAAAGATCAGGCTTTGTTTTACCAAAGTAGATGTCACATTAAGATACAAGAGCATATAAATGTAATTCAAAGATTGTAAACCAAACCTGCTTATTTTTTGTTCCTAAGTAAATTCCATTTAATTCACAGTAGCTATTTGTATGAATAAAGTTAGCAATATAACACAGAATCAGCCTCAAATCTGTAAGCCAGTACCTCATAATTGTAAATTTCTTACCTGGTAATACAGCATTGGTAATTATCCATGTAAATTCTTCCTCTTTCATATGCAATAGGCGATGCAGAATGAGTTGTCCAAACATTCTTGAATTTAGTACTTTCCTGAAACACAATAGTTTTAACAGTGATGGCTGTTTGTAACAAACTTTGCTCCTGAAAAATATTTTATTTGGCTCCTGCAACTTAGTAACTTATATTAATAATTTACTGCTGAATACCCAAGAAAGAATCTTATTTGGTTTTTATAAAAAAAATTAACAGATCTTTTAGAAGAAAATTTTGTCTTTTTTAAAGATAAAATTAAATTAAAATATTTTTAATTAGCTATTATGGACAGCAGGGGTAAGGAATATTTTGTCATTAACTTGCCGGTATTAAAACTTGCAACAAAACTTCCATGGTGACTTTTTAAATCAAGGACTAAACTCCCCAGAATACAAATATGCAGAGAATTCCTTTATATGCCATTAATTTGATTTATTGAACACCTAATTCCCTTGTGCTGGTGGTGTTTGGTGTGAAAGATAGGAAAATGTATTTACAGTTATTTGCAATAAGCGCCCAAAACTTTAATGAAATATACTGCTCACATTAAAGTTTCTTGCATGTATTTGATATATCAGGAGCTCTAGACCATTAACAAAGGTTCCAGTCTTAGAAAAAAGAAGTGTAACTCAGACATTTTTGTTTCAGGAAACCTGGCATGCCTATTGATCTAGTTACATAGGCACACACTTCAGCTGACTTCCAATAAATGTATTTTCAATATAAGATAATTGCCAATTCACTTCCACATTCTTTTCTAATGTATTTCTATCAACTACTGTATGGAAGCAGTAATTGTTTTGACTAAAAAGAGTTCAATTTGTAATTGGTTTAATTCCTATTTTTTCTGTAATATCAGTTTCACTGAAAACTGGGGTTACATTTACCTGAAAATTTCTGCCGATTATCTTATTATGCAAACTCCTTTCACTTTTAACCTGAAGCACTAAGAATTTAAGATGAGTATTAAGTATGAAGCCATCTTAGAGAAACAGATGATATAAAATCTAATAAAAGCTTATTTTGAACATAATTATTGGATATACAAGTTCCTCTGCAGTTTTTGCCCAGCACAATCCTCATCT
>VXBB01008389.1:3586054-3619258 GCA_013399915.1 Illadopsis cleaveri
TTTTTTTAGTTATGTAATTTTTATATGCTTTGGCAACTTTCATGGGTAGGCTAATTAAATACACAAAATAAAATAAAAATTTGATAATACTGCATGCATGTTATTACACAGAGATGCAGGCATGACCAGTGCAACAATGCAAAGTAAAGTGTTCCTTCACTTGAACCCATGTCATTCCATACTAATACAGTTTGAAAGTCTGACTTTGGCTATTGCTTTCCTTCAATTCTGAAATCTGGAAAGCTTGATGTGAATTTAAGTACAAGGGTTCTGAGCAGACTTGTAGGAAAATGTTGATTATAGCAAGGGGTGATAATAATTAAAGAATTTTTTGACTAGAAGGGTTTTTGGTTTTTATACTGAAGCTGAGCAATCTATAAATGTGCAACTTAAACTATTGAAATCTGATATATATATATATGACCTCAATCAACTCTGAACTTTTAATATAAAACAGGCCTGTACAATTAGAGTTACATGGCTGGGTCTTGCCCTTTAATAATACAATTGGATGTATTAAATGTTAATTTTAAAACATTATGCAGATTTCTAGGACAAGGCATTCTGCCACCTCCTTACCACTTCCCACTGCCTGTCTGTGCCTCTAATGATAATTCTCAGCCTTGTTTATCTCTGAAAAGCTGTAGCAATTTANAGCTGATGCTTCAACTACCTTCTGCAGGGACCACATGCAATGGTCACAAGAAGAAGAGGAGAATGCCAGGGAAAAAGCAACAGAGAACTCTCTTGTGAAAGTTCAATCGGAAGACCAAGGTAACAAATTTCAAATGGTATAAAAATTCTTATTTTAATGCTCTTTATTAAAATATTTGAAGATACTGTAGAATTCAAGAAGACTCTTTTTATTTATACATTCTTTTGTCTAAATTTTTTGATTTGTTTTTGGTTTTTTTTCCCCTTTGTTGCCTCAAAAGATATCACAGCGTGTTTTTCTAACAATAGAGTTACTTATTTACAAGTGTATCAGTATGCAATTGTTCTGACCCCTTTTGCAGTCCTCCAGAATACAACTCCTACTAAACAAGGCTTTTACAGAATCAAAGGGAATAAATTTGCATTCAGCTAGGGTGCTGGGGATGAAGATTCCCATGTACAATATTCAAATGCTTTTTAGTGATTTGTGAACTATTTAGAGAGCTTATGTTTGTACATTGCACTGTATTTTGCTTAAATGCCACGGACGTTGCAGTGGTCCCAGCTGGCCCCAGCTTGCTGCCTTTGCCAGGCTGAGCTGGGAGTGCTTCAGGAATCAAAGTGTTCACTTTGTGTGGAAGGTGTTCCAATATGTCCTGCACAGTCTGCTCTGTAAGGGATTAAGGAGTTTTGTGCCCGTCTTCCGCAGAGAAATTTAATGTATTCTAGGTTTGATAGGAGTGATTGCTCTAGGTTCAAACTGGCAAACTAAGCCATAGACTAAACTCTAGGGTAGTTATGAATGCTGAAGCTGGAATATCAACTTGATAGTAGCATAGAAGACTGGGTTGTTAATTTGTTGTTCTGTTAGAAAGATATTCTGAAAGCAGTTATTTGGATATCCTGTGCCTCAGTTTACTTAGCATGTTGTGAATCTGTCAGAGAGTGTCATTATGATCCTATGCCTTGGTGTTACTGAGGCACATGTTGGAGTTTATTTGAATTACCTGAGAATGTGCCTTGCATTGTGTGCCCTTCATCACCTTCAATACTTTGAGATTGTCAACCTGCCTTTCTCTGTTAGCTCTCACATTCTTTATCTACATGTAGGAGTACAATGTTTGTTTTTCAAAAATTACATCTAATATCTTCATTTGATTTGTATAAAAAGCTGAAAAAGATCTCATAATTCAAAAGTAAGCTGTGTGACCATGTGGCTCATGGAACCTTTCATTCTTCATCTACAATCAATTAGAAGTTAGTTTGTGCTGGTGAAAAAGGAATAATTAGGCATTTGTCTATTGCCATGAAACGCAAGAATCCAAGGACATTTCCTATGAATGCCCCTCTGTTTAGAAATTGAATAGGTGAGCATTGCTGATAGTGTTTCTTCAGAAAGCATCAGCTTCATTCTGCAAGTGGAAGTACATTTTGGCCTATTTGTGTAAACAATGAACTAGACCAAGGCTAATGAGCAAGTTATTCTGGGACCTTGAAAACTAGTGTAAAGGCAAAAAAGACAGATTTCAATAATACTATTATATTACTAAAATAGAAGAGCTCTGGTGGGCCTTTTTAAAGCAACAGAAGTTAAACTGAATGAACTCATGATACTACCTTTAGGAATTTGATTTACTTATTAACATGTGCAGTTTCTTCTCAGGCATGCTTGCTAGCAGTGGAAGATCCTGTTATGGAGAAAAACTGATTGACAAAGTGAAGGTGTTTTGTTGTTTTGTTTGTTTTGTGGGTTTNACTCTGAACTTTTAATATAAAACAGGCCTGTACAATTAGAGTTACATGGCTGGGTCTTGCCCTTTAATAATACAATTGGATGTATTAAATGTTAATTTTAAAAACATTATGCAGATTTCTAGGACAAGGCATTCTGCCACCTCCTTACCACTTCCCACTGCCTGTCTGTGCCTCTAATGATAATTCTCAGCCTTGTTTATCTCTGAAAAGCTGTAGCAATTTAGGAAATAATATGTTAAGATTTAAAGAGAGTAGTAGGAGAAGTGCACTGTACATTTACTCTATGCATTTATCTTAAAAGAATTAATGTGTTGGTGTGAGTGAGAACAAAATAAGAAAGGCAACACATTATATGAGGTACACTTTTGCAGCAAGAGATGTCAGGGATAGCAAGATAGTTCTGCAAATGCTTTGGAAATAAGAGGGGGAAAACAAACAAAAAAAAGATTTGGTTTGGTACTTAAGAGGGATAAGAAAGGGATAACCATCAACAAAAGAGACATTGAAAAGCTGTAATTCTTATCTTTTTATCAGCCTTCCTTTGAAAGGGTTAGCTAGCCCCAGTCCAGTGGCTAGCACAGTTAGTGCTAGTGAGAAGGAGGAAAGATTTTGTTCTTGAACTGAGAAGGAACAGGTTACAACGTACTTCCATAGAGTACATGCATGAGTGGAAAAGCAGAAAGGAGAATATTTGCTTTTTAAAAAAGGAGGTGGGAAAAAAAGAAGAGTCAGATAATTAGTTTTAGTTCCTGGAAAAATACTGGAAGAGTACATCCAGAGCTTGCAGACATTGGCTTCAGAAGAACAAAGGAGATGAATACTGGCCAACGAATATTTTTTTTCAATAATAAATCATGTAAAATCAAGCTAATTTCCTTCTTGGAGAAGGTTACAAGCCCTGGGGATAAGGGAAAAACAGCAGACGTCTTGAAGTTTATCCTTAGTCAGGTTTCTGACTTGCTTTACTTGACATTTTCATAAGCAAGTTAGGCAAGCGAGAGCTCATGAAACTGCTTTTGGGTGAATGAATGCCTAGAGAGATCCTTTCAGGATGGAAGGCTGTGCTGGACAGAGGAGTGTTTTATTCTGTGTCCAGTTCTGCTTGGACACATTTTCATTAGTGACCTCGGGAAATTAGAGACTTGAAGGTGATGTTAAGTAAAGAGATGTTTCAAGTATGGTGAATGACAGGATTAAGATTCAGAAAGATCTGGACAAACAGTGGAAAAAAATAATCTGAAATATATAAATTTGCTAAAAATGAGTGCAGATTTCTTTGCTTCAGAACAATTCCTTGAGAAAAAAAACCCCTAGGTTTTGGAACAATTGGCTTGGTAGTCATTTTGCAGAAGAAGATCTGAGAGTTGTGGTGAATCACTAGCTGAATCAGCAGTGTCACGCTGTTGCAAAATGGCAAGCTGGGAGTTATAAACAGGACTGCAGCCTGTAAGCCTCATAAAATACTCCTTTTGCTCTGCAATAATAATGCCTTTGCCAGAACACAACACCCAAAAGTAGTAAATCAATTGGAGAGAATCTAGAGAAGAAAAATTGAAATTATCAGAAGTCTAAAAAACAGAAAGAAGAGAGATAGATTTAGACAGTCTAGAAAAGAGGTTGTTTATGGAGGCACAGTAAAATACTTCAAATATGTAAGTTGATGTTGCAAAGAAAAAAGAGAATAATCTTCGCTTTGCTTGATCCCTAGTTGGGACAAGAATTGCTTAACCTAATTGCAAGATGGAAGTTTTTAGTTAGGTAGTGAAAAGGTTTCTAACTGTAGAAAATTAAGGATTGTAATATATTGCTGAAGAAAGTTGTATGTGAAAGGTGGTATTTTAAGAATAATTTGGGAAGATTTTTGTGAAGAAGGGATGTGAATTCCCTGATTGTGTGAAATCCCTTCCAGTTCTACTCTTTGACATTCTAACACTCAGATTGTTTTGTGAATTAAAAGTGAACACAAAGGTCTGTTGTAAGACTCTGAAGTGTTTTGAAAATAAGAAAGCAAGTATGTTCCTTCTGTATTGTTGAATGGTTAAGTGTGAATTACTGTCTATTTGCTAGGCAGTAGCATTTATCAATCCAGTTCACAGAACTGGAAAGTTTTTTTAAGAGGTGATGAAGTACCAACAAATTTGCAATTGATTACAGAATTTCATAAAGCATGAAAGAATTTCAATGTACTATTTCTTAAGTAATTGAAAAGATGCATTGTTTTTATAATTTGAGACATGAAAGCTTGTCTAAGAATCTTCAGATTGCATATTTTGGTGGTGCTGTTCTATGATGTCCCTACATTTTTAAAAAATGCAGTAAGCCTGTTTACCACATCCTAAGTGACATAAAATTTAATTAAACCTTCATGGAGTTATTTTGAGCACAAGTTAAGGTGAGACACAACTCTTTGTTTTAATTTAAATGTACAATGTGTGGAACTGTGGATTTTTAAACTGTATATTTGAGGTCCAAATTATACATTGCTTTATAGTATTTTCTAGCTAAGCTCATATTCACCAAAGTTTTGTTCTGCTTTAATTTCAGATAAATATGAGAGAGAAGCCAGTAAATATTGGAATGAATTTTACAAGACGCATAAAAATAACTTTTTCAAGGATCGCAACTGGCTGTTTCTGGAGTTTCCAGAAATTCTTCCAGAAAAAAGGAGACAAGAGTTCAAAACAGAAAAAATATCTTCAGAACACACAAAAATAATTGATGACAACAGTTTTTCACTCAAAAATGGAATGTTTGAAGAAGGAGCAAAATACTGGAAGAAAAATTATGGAGGTGGTTCTACTGCTGTGCAAGGATACGTATATAATAAAAATCAAGTAAAAACTCTTACTGAGAATCCTCAAGATAAAAACTGTGGAGAAGAACTTGGCAAGGTAGAATCCTTCCCTGGCTGTGATGCCACTTACCGAATATTAGAGGTAATGCACTGCAAATGTTCTGCCCATCATATAGAGCTCCACTTAATTACTCAAAAATCTGATAAAGAACCTTACTAAGTATCAAGAAAATAAGCCTTTGGAATTTTACATACTACATTCATTTATGGCAGAAACTTTCAGAGAAACCTAAATCTGGACTTGGTTTTCCCTTTGAAGTTTTTCCCAAATCAGAATAGGGCTAGATTGTCAGACTCCATTTTCATTGACAGTCAGGTTTCTTATTTCCTAAGGAAAAGTGTGAGTTTAAGTGCTTTGTCTAAAAGTGCAAGTACTTGCTGCATTCTTGCCAAATGGTGAAACTGGACAAGAATATTGCATTTTCTTATGCAGTTTGAGAGATGGATTCTCTCTTAACTGTAGGAAGACGCTGGGGAGAAATGTGATCATGTAAATGATTTGAGAATTGTGGTATGAGCTGATTATACCTTTTCTGTCCAACATACCTTCAAGTCTAATGGGTCCCACCAGCCAACTAACTTAAGACAAAAATAACAAAAAAAAGTTTTATTTGCTCATTTATTTTAACTTTATCTTTCTCTTCTGATTTTAGGTTGGTTGTGGAGCTGGAAACAGTGTCTTCCCTATTCTGAAAGTTCTATGGTACATAATGTTGGATTTCCAAATAAGAATGTTGTATTCACATCTTCATTTTCTCTAAATGTTGTTGCTGGATCAGTGCTGCAGGAAGTGTTGAGTGAACCATTTTACAGCCCTAAGATTCTCAGTGTGTCAGACCACAAAGAATGTTGGTAGCATCAGTACAGGATACTCCTCATATTGCTCTGCCCTGGTCTTGGGGGATCTTATTTGCTGAGAAACTTTGTCTTTGGGTGCATTCAGGCTGATTTCTTGTAGTTAATCTCAGGCAGGTGAAATATTCTTTTGTTTTATAGATCACTGTAAAGCTACCAGGTATCTCTTCAAAGGGCCAGAATTGTAGACACCATAGATGTGACCTACTGGAGAGAAGTTCTATTTTTTCTGAATTGGCTGGTATATTTGTCGCATTACTTGTGGTTTTAGTGTCAAGGCACAAGTCCTGTATCACATTTACTTAATTCATTGAAACATCTTAATTCACTTAGCTTCCAGTTTTAGAAAAATATGTTATGACAGCTTGTCCTCCCATCTATGCAGGCAGGAAGGTTTTATTGGAAAGGTTATGTATGTTTCAAGGGTTGAAATAGATTTCTTTTTATTCATGCCTTTAAGAACTTGAGAACAACACAATTCATTATTCTATCAATGAATTCTGATTGCTAGTATAACCATTATACAAAAATATTCCATTTTGCAGATATGGAAACACAGCTGGAGGAATTGAGGGATGCACCAGTGATACATGAAACCTCTACATGTTAGCAATGCATCTTCATCCCACAGCAAATGCTTTGCTTTAGACAGCACATAGTGAAAAGAGAACCTGGTTTCATATAAAAACTTTGAAAGGAACCATATATAGGAAAATATATAATGTGGCTGTATTGAAAAAGATGAGACAAACTTTTGTGTTTTCCTCACAGGAGGCATTAGTCATAGATTGACATTTCTGATAATTAGGAATCTATTCATTAGGTATTTTTCCTGGAGATCTCTATTTGTATGTAAATCCTTCAATCCCATTGGTTGATACATTCAGCAACATGCTTGTTTGTCTTGTATGAGACCTAATGGAAAGATCTCTTATCTCAAAGCAGGTTTGGCATTATAGAACAGTTGGTTTTACTCTGAATTTAATAATATAAAAATTGCCATTCTGGCAATTATATGCATATAAAATAATATATCTATATGCATATAATTATATGATATAAAAACAAGACAGTGTCAAGCAGATGCACCCTGGCTACAAAAGAAAATTTCACTTAGGTTAGTAATGTAACTTTTAAACTTCCTCCCTCTGCCTCCCTTAAAATTTAAGTTAGTGCTTTTTAATACAGTATGTCATGAAAACACCATCCAGATCAAGCCATGTCTTTGTCTTAAGTGGACTTTCTACATAGTTCCTATTCTGCTCTAAAAAAAAATTAAAAAACCCCAACATTCCAACAAGTCTATTAGGTAATCAGCTTAACCTTTCCCAAGGGACTGACTGGGTCCAAAGCCTGGCTGCTTGTCTTCATTCATAATAAATATATAAATTCACCAATTCTCATGGTGGTCACAGAGCTGATAAAGGTTTTACTCAGCAACATGCATGGAGTATATTTTGTTCCAGAAGCATTCTCCTGTTGAGCCTTCAGAAGTCACTAGCTTAGCAGTGTATACTGTGAGATCTTACAGGCGTTGGCAGAGTTTATTGATTCCCTTCTGAAAAAGCGATCTATCCAAAATCTTAAATATATTTTTAATTAATTAAATTGATCATGAGTTGGTTATGAGGTCATCTCTCAGTGGGTTTTGAGTTTATCTTTCAGAGGTAAAAAAACTTCTCCCTAGAGTTAATAATATCTGATGAGTGGTACAAGGAGATTTGCAGCTGGCTGAGTCTTGGGTGGGAAGAGAAGAGAAAACAGTGTTACAGGACATTCTTATTCATCCTAGCTGGAAAACAAAGAAGATAATGGAGTACAATAACCAATAATGCTTAATCAAATCAAAACAACAGCAAGGTGATACATGGAAACCCAGACTTCTACAGAACTGGATGACTTTTACAACTCTCCATCCCTGCCCAAATCATATTGCTAATTAAACTGCATGCATGGGCTAATAATGCAATGCTCCCATAAGAAAATGTGACCTATTAATGTGCATTTATGCATTACAGCACCAGGACATTGTCACAGTTCTGACAGCCCTCTATGACCTTTTTTCTTTTCCTTTTTGCTTCCTCCGTGACAAGGGTATAATTCTTTTTGTACTACCTGTCTGTTGGTATTCTTATGAATTTGTCTGCCCTATTGGTTCATTACAACCTATGTGGCTTTCCATGTGCTAGACATCAATAAAGCATGCTTGATCTAACCTGTGGAGAACCCCAGAGGACCCTCTGAAGTTTCATGAACACTGATGTAGGCTTTCATCTTATACATTAATCATTTTCTAACTGATGTTGGTTTTGTTTTCCTAGCAATACACCTGGAACCTTTCTATACTGTTGTGATTTTGCTTCAGGAGCAGTGGAGCTGGTAAAGGTAATTCATGCACTCGCTTCAGAGTACCTTACAAGCATGTAATTCAGGAGGCTGCCAGGAAGCCATCTTCATGAAAAAGAATGTGATGGCTTTGACAACTTTTAACTGAAGTTTTCAATATTCCAAAGAACAAAGTCATACTGTATGCAGAGAGGAATGAATACCATCAGTGGGCTTGCTTCTCAGCTTGAGTAAGATACCGGACAGAATAGGCTTTTATATGAGATGTTTTACAATGCAGAATAATTGAAGAAAAAATGTTTCTTGAGTCACAGTAAACGTATTAACTACTACTGTTCTCTCTGTGCCTCTTTTCATCTTTTTCCTGACAGTCACATTCGTCCTACAATTCAGCCTGGTGTTCTGCCTTTGTTCATGATGTGTGTGATGATGCTTTACCCTATCCGTTTCCAGATGAGATCCTGGATGTCATTCTCCTTGTCTTTGTGCTCTCTACTATTCATCCTGACAGGTAAATGAAGACTAAAGGGCAAAGCAAATGGGTTAAATCTCTTTTTTAACTGGAGGTTTTCAATAATAGCAAAAGAAGATGACGAATCTTTGTTATTTAATAAGCTACAGCATATATAAGGTATTTAAATGCTGTTTACCATTTTCAGGCTTCAAGAGGAAAACTGGTCAGGCTAATTATAATTAGTGAGTCTCCAGTCTCCATCAAAATACAAGGGGTATAATGTAACTAAGTTCATCTCTATTAGAAGTGACAGATTCAAAAAAATAGCAAATTAATAAACCAGACTGACAGTCTTCTAGAAGGTAGTTATTTTTAGTGATCAAAACCAAACATTAATGATTTAACACCTTACAATATGTTGATATAGACTTAGATTGCTGATTTAGCCACATTGAAATGCTTACATGCAGCCCTTTTAAACTAAAATACATCTATAATTGTGTAACTAGTTTGGATTAAGAATGTTTGATCTAATTTTCATGTATGTGTTATGTTCAGTACTGTTAGCCTTTGCTAATGTCTTTTGATGTCTAATGAACCAAATTTTATGACTGTTAAGCTTGGCCGATTGTGAAAATGCCCTTTTTTCATGCAAAAAGAGGGCATGTCAGTTAAACTTCTTCACTCTAACTAGGTTATATGATGGGAAATATATGCTGTTTGTGTGATAATACGTTTAGTACTTCAAGAATGTCATTAAAATGGCTTGGTGTACAGAACAGTATTTGCCTAAGTCTGAGAACTGTTTCCCTGCTACCAGTGATTAGCTTTATACAGAAAAACCTTCGCTGCATAGGATATTTCTCCTTTCTGTTCATTCAGAGATGAGCACGAGTCACACAAAGCCAGGGTCCAGGTTTCAAAAACAACTCAATCAGGTGACTTCAGATTTCTATGACTCCAGTGATGCTGCCAGAAAGAAATTGGACAAGAGTGATTCATTCAGCCACTGTGCCTGTAGAAGCAGTGATCAGATGTTCTGTCAGAATTTCTGTGGATCTTTTCCTATTAGTCTGTTAAGAATACATTTGAGGGTTTTGTGGTTGATTTTCTGTTTTGTTTGTTTTCTTTTTATTGTTTGTTTCTTTGGGGAGGTTGTCATGGTTGGTTTTGGTTTTTTGGTTTGGGTTGGTTTTTTTTTCCCCAGGGCTGACATGGATGCTTTTGTGTGCATATGTGTGTATACACACACAAAGATTTTCATGTAATTATCTGTGTTGTGAGACCCACTTTCTGAAGATGTGTTAGTCATTACAGCCATCTCATAGAATTAAAATGACTGCATAAAGGAAAATGTGATCCAGATTCATCTTGCTCAGTATACATTTTCTCTGGCAACTTTGAAAGTGGGAAATGAAAAAGAAAACCAAGGGAATCATGATGCAGAACTTATGTACTTTGAAAAGACAGAAAATACATGTGAGAGGGACATGTTTATATTCAGCAAATTGTTACTTAGTAATTTCTCTCTAGGCTGTTTTCTTTAGTTTTTGATAATTGCCACTCTTGTAGTCAATTTTTAATACACTTCAATTCTGCTAGAAGGCACCTCTAAAATTTGGTTGCAGAATTGGAAGCATTAAGTTTTCTTCAAGCTATACAATTAATGTCTTCTAGTTCTGCTGAATGAAATTTCTCAAAGCACTTTCACTTTTTGTGCACATACACTTCTTTCTGTGTGTGCAAAACTTCTATTTATATAGGCAAGGCTGTAATTCTGTGCGTTACTACTGTCCTAAACATTCTTAGGTGGTGCTGCCTTTTTGGTCTGTGGCAGCAAACTTGGTTGCTTATGTTTGCAAACTTCACCAGCATCTCATCTATTCTCTAAGGATGCAAGGGGTTGTAAATAGGTTGGCCAAGCTACTGAAACCTGGAGGAATGTTGTTATTTCGAGACTATGGAAGATATGATACAGCTCAACTTCGTTTTAAAAAAGGTAATTCCTGAATGGTTTTGTAGTTCACTGTTCATTTTAGCTCTTTCTGGAAAAAAAAAAAGTGACATGTTCTTTTACATTATTGCTCTAATTTCTTAGGTCATTGCTTGTCAGAAAATTTTTATGTAAGAGGAGATGGAACCAGAGTATATTTCTTTACGAAAGGTATGGTATGTTATAGTTTCATAGAAAGGGTTGAGTGTTTCTCAAAGGTGATTTGGATTATGAAGCTCGTCTTAAAACATAAATTTAAAGAAGGTTTTATAGGCTTGATTTTAAATTCTCTGTTTCTAAAAAGCCTAAAGCTAACTGTTGTAAGAAGTAATTTCTTTTGTGTACACACTTGTTTCATTTGGGGTCCTGCAAGGTTGCTTACAGACACCACTGGAAATTTCTCTTTAAGTATCCTGTGTGTAATTGTATGCTCAAATTTTGTTATTTAAAAATGCACATGATTTCTCTGTTAAAATTGAGTTAAACATGCTTGGAAGGAGAGTCTGTAGCTATATATGGCATTAAAGTCTGGATTGTCATTTGTCAGGGGAAATAGCTTTATCTTGATAATACGTGAACAGTGACCAAATGGCATGCATTTGTTTACTCAACTATGGCATCTTGAACCCTGTGAAGAAAGGGTATCTATGGATGCTCTGAGTAATAACTAATGTGGTTTGGGCCTCAACATAACAATTTTTACTGCAATATAAATCAAGAGCTGTGAAAATTAATTTCTAGCAAAAGCCTTATTGCAAGCGATGGTCCTTTACCTTTCAAATTGCAAAACAGATTTACTTCCATCTTTGGATGAACTACAGGTTGGTAATTCCTACATTCTACAATTGGCTTTTTTTTTTTTTTTTTTTAATTGCAATAATTCTTCATATGAAAAAACAGATGAGGTACGGAACATGTTCAACTTGGCTGGATTAACTGAAGTGCAGAATTTAGTTGATCGGCGATTACAAGTAAACAGAAAGAAAAAAGTGAAAATGCAGCGAGTTTGGATACAAAGCAAGTTCCAGAAGCCATTGCTATCTCTGCATAATCCTGAAGAAACCACCAAAAGGCACCCTTGTAAATAATTGTACTCCAGAAATGTAGTACATAATTGAACTTCGGAAACTGAAGCAAATTTAAGTACATATATTTCCAGTAAATGTTGTGTTAGGCACTGATAAGTATAAAAAAGTTCAATAAATGTATTGAACTGAAAACCTTTCTCTGACTTTCGTTTCTTTGTAAATATATATGTGAGAAAAATCTAGGGAGACAAAAAGGCCACTTCTGACTTCTGCTTTATATGCAATAATCTTCAGATAACTGACCAGGAATTATTTTACTCTCTTGAATATGAATAGTCAACAAGTATAAATATATACCTCATTCCTGTTGAAATTCACAATATGTAAAAAGCTTTAGTCTGAAGCATAGTTGTTGCAGAGATTTAGAGAAATAGAGTATCTGTTCTCACTATTACTATGGCTGCACTGTGTTAATTTCTGAGTCACATCCTTTTCAACCACTGTGTCTTACAACTGTATTTCCTCTTTGGAGGGAAATTTCTTGGTGCATAAATAATGAAGACAAAAATCTTTTTCTGATTTGCATATTGCTATCATTTCGCAATAACTGCATGTGATATGTATACATATCAGATTACTCAGTGATTTTTGTCCTCCACTGTGACTGATTTATTATGCTGAAGACTCCACTTTTCATCTGCATGCTCATAAGGAACATGCCAAATTCAAGTACAATGCACTACATTTAAAGTGCTCTAGGTTGTAAACTGAACATGTTTCATGTAGAAAAGAATTATCAAAATGCCAAAACAGTTCTGAAACCAAATAGTTAATACTGGATTGTTGTCTAGATAAATACAAATATTATTTTTACGATATGTTAGATACACTAGAGGGAGGAGCAAAAACAGTAGTCCTGGGTACATTTTATTAATATTGTTGTGGGGTAATGTAATCACACTAGAATGGTAATCTACCTGGCAGCTGAGATATTTTTGTTGTTTACAAAAATAAGTCACTTCCTTAGGGATTGTATATTGGAAAGAAAAATCACAATTTTTTTATTGACCAGGTGGGGGTACAGTAAAGGACTGGACTACATTAGTACTTCAAATTCTTTTAAGAAGAAAACTGAACTGCAAGCAGTTTTCAAATGTAGAACATGATCCTGAGGCTGTTGAGCTCGTATTTAAAGATGCCACTATGCCACTTTGCTATTTAAATGTAATTTTAAACCACTTTGCCACAAGGAGGAGAGAACAAGAAACAGGTGAATGAATAAAATAAATCTCATATTTAAACAAGGGTATGGGATGCATGTAATTGATAATGTAGTTTTGAGTGCCATTAATACAGTGACACTCAAAGTCTCTTTTGTTGCTTTTGTTTTAGTCTGAAGGGTAAACATGTCACAGCTGACAGCCCAGCCTGTTGTCCTTTTTGAAAATTGTTAGTTGCTAAGCTAAGGAGGACTGATAGTCTTCTAGGAAGAAAACACTTAATTATCTAAATGGGGATGCCAAGTAGCTTCGTCCCCTTTAACCCAGATGTGTTTCAAGAATGGGGTGCAATAAGGGGTCTGATCCTGCATTTTTGATGTGTTTGAAACTCCCATTAGAGGAAGATACTGTTTTATGAATTAAGAGGCTTTGGTTAGCAATGGCATTATTGTAAGCTGCAATAAAACTCTTGTGGTATAAATCAAAGGTTAAAAAACAGCTGTGTTTCTTAAAGCCCTAAGAGATTGTAGCACCCTCACGGAAAATATAAATAAATATCTCCTTATATTTTGAATATGTTGCTAGTCAGTTTTATTAATTGTGACTTCTGAATATACATAGTTCTTAGCTAGCACAAATCATTTTCACTTGTAGAATTTTTCAGGGGAGTGATGATGATAAGTTCTTGAGCATCGTGCAGTCTTATTCATGTGTGTGACGTAAATTTTCCATTTGTAGAGGCTAATGTAATGTTTGCTTTGGCACTCAAGAGGATATATTGATTCTGGCAAGATTTTAATATGCTATGTTGTTAGTTAAACAGAAGTGTGACATCACAAAGAAACAAACCCTGAATTCTGAATGGCCTTAAGCAAAATTGGCTGTTTCTCTTCCACAATTTGCAGTGTAAGTATTGGCTGCCTCTTTTAGAATAATGGTGCCTGATTTGGAAGTAATAAGATCAGCTACTATTTTAAGTGTAGAATATCCACTGTCTTAACAGTTTAAAGATTCACAGAAGGGAATATGGACAAAGGCATCATTCCCAATAAGAACTTTTGAACCTGAGTAGCACTTCCTGTATTTTGGCTTTATGACATTTCAGTTTTCAAAAATCTTAATCAAAGACATATTTTTGAAACACTTCCAAATTATCTGTATTGAGCAAGAAAGGCTACTGAAATAAAAGCAGAAACAGAGATGCCGATATCTGTATAGGAAAGACAGTTTAAAATGGCTTATTGTTAATTAATTTCTGGAGGAGAGAAAAACTAATTTATTAATATAGAAAACTGCACTTAAGTTTCACTTTTGACATATGAAGTTGATTCTTTAATCAAGTGTGTACCTTAAATTAATTTATATACATTCTATATTTACTAAACATTTTAATTTATAATAGCAAATTTTCTTTAATTTTTTTGTGGAATTTTTTTTTTGGTTGTTTCAAGCTTGGCTTTCTCATGGCAATTAGAGAAAGTTAGTCCTGCTAAAACTGAGCTTTGGCTTCATTTGCTTTGGCTTGCTCTGTGAATACTATGTACTTTTTGCCCAGACATACATGGTACTTAGTGGTTTAGACCTTGCTTAGTTTTTAAGCAAGTGTGAGGCAGTTAAAAAATGAACAAAGTGACCAACTTTTTTCCTACACTAATTTTGAAGTATCTAGTCAATAACAATTGGCTTATGTTAAAAAAATGTTGCCTTTTTCTTAGCAAAGCCAAGGCAGGTACTTGTGCCCTATTCACAAATCCACCGAATCTGGAGAGGGCAGCCAAATGTAGGCATGATGGGGAGACTCATCATGCTGTCTAGAACTGCAGGAACACTAGGGAAAAGTTTATCTTCTTGGAAAGTGCACAACTAATCTCCTGATTCTGCTAGTTAATAATTACTAAAAATTTTTGGCGAACAACCCCAGAATTTGTATTAAATAACAGTGGAAATCACTTAATATAAATTTTGCTACTTCATTTTCATTTGTGGTGTGAACTTTACTCACTGTTCTAGTGTGCTCTTTGATCTATTGACATATGGTTTGCTTCCTCTTTTTCCTATGCATAGTAGACAACTGAGCAGTCTTCCCAGGAGCTATATACACAAACATTTGCAGTAAAGTTGGCTGGCTGAGTTATTGTTAGAATTGAAAAAAGGGAGTTTTATTTCCTCTGTACAGACTGTTTTTTCTTTTTGTGTGAATGCAATTGTATAGATGCTAAATTATATATAGTGGTGGTGGCTGTATTTTTTAATCATTTTAAGTCAAGTGTCAGAGAATCATAGAATGGTTTGGGTTGGAAGGAACCTTAAAGGTCATCTAGTTCCAACTCCTCTGCTGCAGGCAGGGACACCTTCCACTAGACCAGGTTGCACAAAGTCCCATCCAGCCTGTCCTGGAATATGGGTATGATGTCTATAATAGTTCATATATAAACCATTTCTTCTCCATAGAGCATCTTCATAATGGGTGGTTGAACAACCTTGGAAATAAAACATGTATGCATGTTGCAAAAATATTAAACACTGCTGTTGTTAATAATACAGTTCACTTTACTTTTCAGTATATGTAAACTTCTCTCCACATTTGGAACAATGATTGGACGTGAAGGGTATTTTACATCAGTTATGTGCCAGTTCCCCTTCTCTTGAGAAGCATCCAGTGTTTGGGCAAGTGTAAGTCTCCTATATGCAGTTGCAGTTTGTATGTAGTCAGTGGGTTGCCATGGGTGTCTTAGCAGGTTCTTCGTTTTGCCTGTGCCTCCTGGCATTCAGGTCAGGCCTGGACTGGGCTTTGAGCTGAAAAGAAAACTCCTCTGTGGAGGGACCATCCTTCACCTTTTGCTAGTACCAAGCAACTAAAAGGAGAACTTGCCTGATTTGAAAGCAAGAGCTATACATGCAAGAGGGGAGAAAGATGAAGATGCAGCTCAAAGGCAGGCAAGAGGGAGTGAGTGTTTCCTCTGGGAACTGGGGTGAGAAGAAAGCTTGGATAGACTAACCAAGAAAAATGAGATCAGAAGAGGGAACTGAGGAAAAGGACACTGGGCGTGGTTTCTGGAGGAGATTTGTAACAGGATACAATGTGGCAGGGTGAGTACCTTGGGCCTAGAAATGAAATGAAATGAAACGAAATGAAATGAAATGAAATAGTGGAGGCAAGAAGAGAAAGGGAAGACAAATTCATCACAAAAATAGGGTGAAATCTCAGTAAACAAAGCAATCAGTGTAAGGACTGGAGGTAGAAAGACCTATCTTCAAAGTTTTTATTCTCCCAAGTGGTAATGTATTATCACATCTTAGTGGAATATTACAGGTTTTCTCTTTTATCCATATGTGCACAATGCATTTCAATATATTAAAAAGATAGAATGTTTCATTTGTTGTAGTTTGTATGTGCTATGCACATGTTTTCAACAGTGCAGGCAACTGTGTGATATGCCTGCTTTTGCATTCTCCTTAGGGAATAATGTTTTTACCTTCTTTCAAGTAGAACTCTATAGTGACAGAAGCTACAATCCTAGCCTCCTGGGAAGCAAATACCAGAGAAAACCAGAAGTGTCTGTATCCTGATTGTGTGCAATCAAGGTAGAACAATTAAATTTACTCCATGTGTTCTGATGATGTCCCATTTAAATCAAGACAGTATCTGCAGATTATCACTGTGAAGAGCCTCCCAATATCAGTTTCTGTTATACTTGCATCTGTTCAACAGAACTTAAAATGAATTTGTATAAACTAGAAATAAAACTTAAAGAAAAATAGCAGAATAGGCTTCATCTGGGATCACAGCAATTTAGAGATGAAATGTGTTTTGTTCTTTTAAAACACTTATGGTCGCAGAGGAGCACTTATCCAAGAGGCTGAAAATTTTGCTTATTTGAGGCATAATGTATTTCAAGAATACTAAAGCTAATATCTGTGTTTTGAAGCTTTGTATACTTAATGTTAGCTAAAGATATCTTGTCAATTGTTGCTGTGAGAAAGGAGTTAGCAACAAGATAGTCTCATTTTCAGAGGATATTTTATTGATCATGTTGTTACAATTTTGAAGGGAACTCAAAAGATTAAGGAAGCAAGTGAATTAGCTTAATAAGACTAAAACTCAAAGATGACATATACAATTTGATAAAAAATTAGATTAATGATAATCTAGGCATTCCTGTGTTTTGATACTAAATGAAATTTTAAGTTCATTAAAAAACCAGACTTAGTGTATACTGCTAGTTATAAAAACAACCAAAACGTTAATTTTTTAAAGTATGATGTAAAAATAGAATGCTCTATAGCTACTGCATAAATCCAATGTATAATCTTCTCTGTAGTGTGTCCTGTTCAGCAAGAATAAAAAGACACAGTAAAAATAGATAGTGAAGTTTTTTCATGTCTCTAGGAATTTTCATATGAAAACAGCTTTGGGAATTTGAATGACAGACAATGTGAGAATGGCATATAATGGTATGTTTTAGTATTTAGAAGGTCTAATTTATACCTTTACATGATACAAAAGCAAGATAAATTAGTCAAGTTGGCAGGCAACAAACCTTCATTGTATATATTTATCACCATGACCTATAAAAACAAGAAATCTCAGTGTTCACAGGGCTAAAAGACTGGTGAGTTACAAAAACTGGTTGTATTAGATTCTAACATTTTCATTTTATATTGTGAATGGGAAATGTTGCGTATTTACTGTTCAAGATTTTTAAATGCTTCCAATTAAAAAAACCCAAAGGAACAAAGAAATAAAAATCTTAAAACCTTTCTCACTACCTTTTGTGAGATCCTAACATTGCTTAACATTCACCTCTACAGTAGAGCTGAAGAATATGTCTGAATACAAAATGGGTCTACTAGACCCTGTTACCAAATTAAGAAAAAATGAAGGGGGAAAAGGTAGAAAAATAGAGAACATACTGATTGGCATGACAACATGTAGTCCTGTAGCAATCATGCAGTGCTTAATATTCTACATGGAATGACAAATTCAGTACAGTCCCCGAGACAGCGGGAGAGAGACAACTGTCTTGCCACACTTCCCTGTACCTCCCAGGTGTAAACTGGCACGTGGACAAGTCAAAAGCCAAAGAATGTAAGTTATTGGTTTGCTCTAAGAGTTAAATTTGATTAATTATGCTTGGTTGAGACTGGCTGTTTTGGAGGGTTTCATTGCAAAGCAGCACTAATTTTTTTCCTTCCATAGTGTCAGGCACACTCTAGCCTCCATTTCCTTCTGATATAATAAGTGCTCTTTAAATGGAGAAGTGCATCTTTGAACTTGAATAAAAGGGTTCTTGTGCAGTGTAGGATTTAGCAGATGGGCTTAGAGAATCCACACCTACCTCTAGTCTTTTATTTTACACTAGGAAAGTTTGCCATTTTAAATGTCTCTGTTTGCTACATTCCCTACTAAGCACAGCACTCAGATGTTGTTCTGAGGAATCGGGCAGCTTAGCTTCCAATGACATTGATTACATGTCTCAACAGTGAGAGCATGAGGAAGAGTTGTGGGTGGAGAAGTGAAAAGGCAGTGTGAGGCGTTTCATGGAAGATATTTGCACTCTAGCACTTGCATGTGGGTGACAATCCCTCAGAGAAACAATTTTTACTCTGAAGTGGAGCAGAGTGGAATCTTCTGTGCTCACTTCAGGTTTAATCTCCATCCCTGCAAACTACCAGTGCAGCCTGTAGTTAAACGTGCTTTTACTTAAAATGAAAAGAAAATAACAGTAGAGAGAAGCTGCATCTTCAGCATGGAGCTGTGATTTCACAGAGAGAGACGCTGGCATGTTAATCCCTGGCATAAACGGGTGCAAGTCTCAATGACAATGCTAAGCTTGTTTACACATGGGCTGAGCTAAATCCAAAGATGACACACAATGCTGTTCAAAATCATTCATTTAATCCCTTTTGAATTTTTGCGATCTTACAAGCAGAGATGTTTGTGTTAAGAAAAGATATGAAAAAGCTGTCATTGTCACTGACCGTGACTTTCTCTGACATACAAATTACAGCAGTCATTGTCTTATTTTAGATAAAAATGTCATCTTCTTATTCAAGAGTAAATATTAGTAAATTGACTAAATCTTCAGTGATAGTTACCAAACTCTGAAATAAGATCTGCTTTTTAAATCAGAAACAGTCTGAGCTAGCTTTTTGTACAAAAAAAGAAAAACAAAGCCATCCTGGCAGTAGGGCTACATTTTATTTTACCAAAGTTTATGAGGAATCAATATGATCAACCTGAACCTTGGGTTTAGTTTCTTATTCTTTTACATGTACTTATTTTAATAGCAAAAGAAAGCAGATGGAAAAGGAAGCTGCATGGTACACAGTCTACAAAACATCCAAGTATTATTATATCACTTAAGATATTTATCAGGCTACTAAATCACACTCTTCTTCTTGCATCAATTGCCTGGAGGCAGAGTATCAGAAACAGTAAATATTTATTTTACTTAGAAACAAAGTTAGTAAAAGGCCTCAGGGTTTAATCTGAAAAAAAAAAAAAAAATAAATCTTTGAATGTTTGACCCAAATTTCCAATGTCATTTATGTCAGTTTTAGCCCAGAAGACTCTTAAAGTCTATAGAGCTTCTTCAAGATATTGACTAGTTGCCCACAGTTGGAATCCAAATTAATGGGCCAGCTTTGGTTTTGGTCAGAGTAGAGTTAATTTTCTTCACAGTAGCTGGTATGATGCTATGTTTTAGATTTGTGCTAAAAACAGTTTGGTTATATAGAGATGTTTTTGCTATTGCTGAGCTGCACTTGCAGAGTATCAAGGCCTTTTCTGCTTCTTGTACTGCTTCACCAGTGAGAAGGCTGGGGCTGGGGTTGCAGAAGGATATGGGAGGGATCACAGCACAGCTGACACCAACTGGCCAAAGGGATGTTACAAACCATGTAGTGCCATGCTCAACATACAAATCTGGGGAAAACAAGAGAGAGGGGGGGACATTTGGAATTACACTGTTTGTCTTCCCAAGTCACCATTGCGTGTGGTGGAGTTCTGGCTGTCCTGGAGATGCTGAGCACCATGATGCTGGCCTGTGGGAGGTGGTGAATGAATTCATTCTTTAGCTTTGCTTGTGTGCACAGCTTTTGCTTTACCTATTGAGTTGTCCTTATTTCAACCCAAGACTTCTCTTGCTTTTACCCTCATGACTTTCCCCCACTCCACCAGAGTGAAGTGAGTGAGTAGCTTGGTGGTGTTTAGTTGCTGGCTGGGGTTAATCCATGACAGAGCCTAATACTACCTGTAAAGATAAAATTACAAATATTGAAGTACAAAAATACTTTGTTCGCTACTCTTACTTTGTTTAAGAGCTGAAATTCGGTTTGCTTACATGTGTTTATATTTTTGTGTAGGATATTCAGAATTTTTTATCCTACAAAATTCTGTAGTGGGTAATAGGCTTTATGAAACTTAATAACCAACTAGATAAGCATGATTGATTAAGGTAAGTGATTTGTAATAAAATCCTTAAGACATGTTCATATTTGTTGTTTTTCTCTCAAATACTTGAGAAAGTTCCTGTGAGAAAGTATGCCTATTCTTAAACTTAAAAGACCTTTGAAGTTCCAAATAACAAAGTTTGTGAAGATAGAGGAAAAAAAAAAAAAAAGGAAAAAATCCTTTTTTTAATGCATTGTCAGAAAGTGAAAATGCATATTTATGTTTTCCTGTTTTTACGTTTCACAGACATTGTGTTATTTCATTACCAAAAGACTTTTCACAATGGTATGTGATTCTAAGGAAATATCAGTAAAGCAATATAATCTAAACTTATATTATGCTTTGAGCTTCCACTTTTTTCCAATTGTTCATTCTCCTTTTTTCTAAATTAGTCAGATTAAAAAAGAAAGCAAACATGACACTCTTTGGAAGTCAGATAGCTGAAGGCAATGCAGGCAAATATTAGCTAAGCATTTTTCCAGTGGACTTTTCTTTCCTATATGAGATCAAGAATACAGCAGTCTTATCTGGTGTAAGCAACTTTTTGTAGTAGAGGTATGCTATATGTATGCATGTGATACTTTATAACGTTTTTATATTCTTGTTTCCAGCTGCACTACCTTCTGATTTATCTTAATAAAGCTTTTGGAGACTCTCAAGTGGAGTGTAAGTAAGTATTACTTAGATATTTTAAGTATACATTATGTAAGTATTACTGATTATATTCATAAAGTGAATAAATAAAAAGTTTAACATAAACTTGCATGTGTATCACTGTGTAACTACATGAACAATGACAATTTCAGGCCTCTTGGTTTTCACGCCCAGCTTGTTTGGTGAGATCAGCAATGAGCATGCAAACTTTCCCCAGGGTAGCCTAGAGCACCCTTTTCTATCTCTCCAAGAGTTTCAGTCTCTCTCTTTCAAAAACAAAACAAAGCAAAACCACAACAAATCAGTTATTGCCAAAGATAAGCCTAATAGGCTTAGATTATATATATATACATACATGTGCATATGTAAATGTGTATATATAAAAATAAAATGAGAACCTCATCAGGCTGAGAGGTAGAGAAATGGAAATTGGCTGGCATCCAAGTAAAGAAAGATCCAGGCATCAGAAAAAAGAAATTCTTTAAATAGGCATTTAACACAAGGTAAGAGAGAAAGGTTGTTTGCTTAGAAGTTTTTCCTTAAACAAATGGTTGTATGGAATGAGTAGTAAAAGAAAAGTTAGTAAAGATCTTTCTGTTCTTAATCTGGAAAAGTAAACAAGCCATAACTTTCACATTTGGACTTTTTAAGCACTTTTATGCAAGGGCCTGCTGGGGATCTACATTCTTCTGCAGTCAGTATGGATGCTGAGTCATCAGGAAAGCTGGCCATTTGGTTCTTGGTTTCTAAATGTAGAGGTGAACATTTAAAGGCCTAATCTGCTAACAATGGACACTCATATGCAGCGTTGGTGACATGAATGATTTCATTCTTAATAGGCTTGTATCAAAGGTAAAGCTGTGCTTGTATGACACGTACTCCTGAAGAACTATGGTTTCTATAACAAAATAATAATTAATATTTTAAAATTATTAAAACAAATATAGAAGAACAACAAGTTTCAGTGTTTGATAAGCATCAGAACCCCCTTATGGTAGTTGGTGTACTTTTGCTATATGCAGAGGAGGTGGAACAAGTAGACTTTGGGAGAGGGAACATAAGAACAATCTAAATTAAGGAAGGTAGTTTAGATTAAGCCTTAGAAGGGGTGAATTTTGACTCTTCAATTGGGTTTTAGCTATGGCTATTCAGGGAATAAGGTATTTGTGGGAGTGTGGCTGGAAATTGTCAGTTTGATAATAGTATTATTGAATAATATTATGAGACATTTATACTAACATCGCCTTTGCAGCTGGTGTACTATACTCACATTCAGTACATAGACTGGTGTGGGTTTTTTTATTTCTGATGGAGTTCTGCACACTTGGTTTGTTTGGAAACTTTGCTAAAGTAGGACTTTGGACATTCAAAATGCTGTGACAGAATCAGAATTAAAACAGGCATTTTCACTTTCACTTTAGATAAATTTGCACAATTCAGTATTATGCAGTAGAAGCTCATTCTTCATAAAACAAGGTTTTACACTGGTGGTTCAGTGGGTTTTTTTGACAGCATTCTGTGCCTTTTGCATAGATCCTAGCTGAAGAGATGCTTGCTGAGTGCTTTGCCACCTGAAAATGTGGGGCAGGGAGGCAGAAATCCTGCCTGGCCAGCAATAATGTCAGTTTGGCTAAGCACGTACATTGCCAGCAGCGGCCGCGGCCTCTGGCAGGACAGACCTCAGCCAGTGACACCCCTGGCTCTCTCTGCCTAAATCTGCTGCTACAGAGCCTGTGCAGCACAGGTGCCATCTCCCCATTCAGCTACCAAGGTCTTGCAGGAAAGTGAGTCTTGGAGCAAGATGTGAGGTCCCATGGGGGCAGGCCAGGTATGGCCCAGGGGGCACTCCAGTGCCTGGCTCTGCTTTGAGTGAAGCACATGCTTCATTATTTAGATTGCTTACAGTCCAAGTGGGCAAAACTCCTTGTAACTCTGAATTAAGGAAAGAATATCTAGTAAGTGGATGGCAGCAGAGGAGAGACTATTTTGAGAAAAATATAGTTTTTTCATTTAAACTTTGTGTCAAACTTTCATCCTGAGTATGCACAGTATGTTTCAAGACCTATTTTTTGTAGGTGAAATAGCTGGGAATGGAACACTTTAACAGGGTGTAAAAAACCTGTAGCTATGTTAAGTGACAAAGCTCTGGCCATTGCATCCAACATGCAGTGCTTTTGTACAGTGGCAGTTCATGTGCAGCTGATTCATCAGTCAAAAAAGCAGCCGTTACCTTACTATAAGATGTGAGCTTCAAAATGAGACTGTGACCTCATTTTCTGTGAGAACTTAAAATAGGCAAAGTTTGAGGTTGTATAAGTTAGTTGGCCATGTGTGAGTTACAAAGCCACAACAAATTAGGACCTCATTAAATCTTGAAAATACTTGAATTTTATCAGTTTCCTTCCAGCTGGTGTAAGACTAAGATGATTTTACAACAAAAGGGGGGTTCTTGACAATATTATAGTAGCATGATGAGAAGAATCTTTTTTTATTGAACTTCTGACACTTGTGCTAAAAGGTCTGGCCCTAGCCATAAACATTTGTCTGTTGCTCTCATGGAGTTTCTCAGCAGCATGTAAGTGGAGTCAAGGTCTCTGGGTTCCAGAAGATAAATGCCTAATATGTGACCTAGAAGTGTATTTCTGCTGTCTGTGGTAGATATAAAGAAAACAAAAAACTCCTGGTTTATTCCACTAGTAGAAAAATCAGTAAATGTTTGTTATCCAGCCCATTCCCTAATGTTCTTTGGAGGAGACTGAATCCTTCTGTCAATTATGCATGGTATGCTGAAGGTATTCACTTGGGACTTTCTTACTAGTTTCTATTATAATGATCTTTATTTTGGGTGCTGTCTTCGCATAGACTGAAAACCATGATACATCTCTTTTTCTTAATTGAACTTTTTACTGTTATTTGTCTATTTTCTGCCTACAGCATTCCAAATACTAGTTATTTCATGTGTTCTACCATTAATATATAATGTGAGACCTTGATACACTTGAAAAAATACAGAATACAGCTGAGATGTGAGGCCTTGATACAATTTATGTGAGGCCTTGATACAACTGAAAAAATACAGAATACAGCTGAGATGAGACAGAGATATGGAATGAATTATTGATTGTCTAAAATATAGCCACAATTCCAGCGTGAACTCTTAACATTGTGTGACCAGTTATTATGTCTTTTTTGAACCTTATGTGAAAAAAATATCCCATGGAAAATGCAAAATATTTACTGTGTTCACAAACTGCTAGTGTTTCCTTTCCCAGTTTCACTCATCCCTGTTAATTCTGACAATGCTGCCACTTGTGGCAATGACTTGTGGCGAAATTAAATTCCCATAAAGAACGCGAGTTTGGGATATAACATATACTTGTGAATTTCTCTAATGAATGTGCCTTGCCACAAAGGGCCCACTGCAGCTTACTGGTCAGTGACTATTACTGTGCACAAATAAAGTCCCTCTTGTGAGAACACCTCTATTATGACACTTATAGTGTAATATGGCATGTTTTCTTTCATGTGATTCCTAGGATGACCCTGTCTCAAATTTGATACAACAAATACTGTTCTCACCCACGAAAACCAAGTATACGTTTTGCCACAGACTTCACTTAAGACAAGATCTCATCATAAAGAAATTTCATAGTCAGATCTAGAACTACTGTGCATACCTTTTCAGGGATCTGTTGACACATGAGTGTAATATCAAGAGTTGTTGGGCTACATTTTCAGGGACATTCTTGATATTTGTGGTTTTATGCTTCCAAACAGGAAAATGTAGACTTTTTTGACAAAATGAAAAGGAAAGAAAAAATGCTGCAGTTTCAGTGTATCTGTACATTGCTGTTGTCAGACCTGCTTTTTAAATTAGTTTTTAGGTTTTTATAGGAAATGCTTTAATAAAATACTAATATGGAATGTTCTGTTCAGCAGCCACAGAAAAGAACAGTCCAGAGTCTCTATCTGCTCGATACAGAAAAGGCCTGTAACAGAAGAGCAGAATGACTTAATATGAAGAATTTTGAAGAAGGAAACTAAGCTATTCTGCATTCTCATTTATTAGACTGGGAGAGGGAACTGAAGAGTAACCTTTAAGGAACTCAAATTGCACCTGAATAATTTACATTTAGAAAGGATGTTCCTTTCATGTTCAATTGGTTTATTGAATCCATGCTAGAGTCCTGTAAATTCCTGTAAATGCACAGGTTTTGCATCTCCAGTATTCTGCCTAAATGAAAGACTAACCTTTGGAATCTGGCTTGGCTATATTACATTATGTTTAGTCTAATAGAGGTGAAGAAAGTCATTGAACTGAATGGCACAAATTCTCTTGGTCCTCTGGAAGCAGCCTTAACAACGAGCTCACTTGGATGTTCAAAGTGACAGGAATTAACATCATTTCTATACATAGGAACACCCTTCTACTTGAAACAGCCTTCACAAATTCATGTCTCTGTAATCTACAGGGGCAGAGTGTGGTGCTGAAGGAGGAAAAGCTGAATATACTTTTCATTCCTGTGAGAAATTAAAAAGAAGGCAAGTGCTTTGCGTGGTGAGCAGGTCTGCCTTCATTTTGATTCTAGTCTGCCATAAAGAATCTTCAAACAATGCTTATTTTGCTGAACAAAGATAATTTGAAAATTATTATCTTAAGGAGCTGTGGGGTAGTGTGAATGTGGACAGAGGTAATTTTATTCCTTTAGTGTACATATATGTTGACAGTAAATTCTTCTGGCAGACAGTGGTTATAAGATGTTTTGCTTTGGGGGTTACACAAAACACTTATTAGAAGTATAAGAGAAATCTTGTTTTGTATGTGGGACTTCTTAATAAAATACCTATTTCAGTCTCCTTCTGTTTCAGCCTTTGTGTGTAGATCTCTCAGGTATCTTGTACAGTCTTTGTGGACAAGATAGTATTTAACAAGATGCTCAAGACTTGAAATATTTTGGAATTTGTTTGTGATTTTTATGCAAAAGCAAAACCATATTGAAATCAGACAGGAATCTAATTTGTGAATTACACTCAGGAAGTGCTTTGTGGAAAAATACCCAAATCAGTAATAGGGAATAGATATTTCATATTCTATTTAATATACTCAGCACTAGACACATCAGATGGTAAGCTGAGTTTTTGAGTTTATTGCTAGCAGTAAGTACTTGTTTGTATTAAGGCAGGGTGATAGTTTGGTTCTCATTCTGAAAAGCAGTAAAAAGCTAATGTCTTTGTGGACTCTGCATTCACACTGTCTTTAGGGGAACTTAGCAATAACAGTGCAATTGCTCTTTCAGCTGGAGTCTGGGATGTCCTGAGTTATTCTGAATGTGCATTAGCCTCAGTTATTGGCACCCTTGTCCCCAGATGGAATTTCTTCTTCTACTCCTCTGCAGCATTCCTTGTCAAAAGGGCTACTCTTACCCTTTACTACATGATGGTACAAGGGCTGGAGTTTGGAATGATAGTACTGAAAAGTGAAAACTTCTATAAAAGAGGAATCATAACTTTTTCCCAAAAAATCCCTATGTAATCTTTGCTTTCATTTTGTTGAATCCCATGACAAGAAACTATCCAGTAAACAGTTCACTATTGCTAAACATCAGGACTAGATAACCAGAGCCATGGATAAGATAGCCACCATAATAAAGCTTGACTAAAGGCGTATATGAACAAGGCCTTCTCAGACAACCTGGATATTTTGTACATGTCCCCTCAGCAAAAGAAAGCATGGCATGGCTGCAATCCTCAAGTTCAGTACAGCTGCTAAACTGTAATCGATTATGAAGCTGTGTAAGAAGCTGGTGAATAATCATCTTATCTCAGTGTTAACTCATTGCTTGCTCATGGTTGGGTTAGTGAGGGGGATATGGAAACATGCACAGCAGTAAGTTTGACACTGAAGACTTGCAGCCAAGACAGGAGAATGCTGTGTATTCTCAGAGGTGGAGGATACAGCTCATCTGTACTCTGTTCTTTGCTCTGCCTTTTCAAAGAATAATAAATTGGTGTCAGTATTCTGCTCTATTTTCTCTAGTACTCCAAGAACGAGATTTGAAGTACTTAAGAGATCTACTAAAGCTCAGAAATAAAACACAGGTCATCTAGACCAATGGATCTTTCTACAGTAAGAGCAAAGCTTGACCATGACAGTGTTTTCTTTGGAAACAGTGCAGGTCTGTCTCAGAAACTACAGATAAGGAACATAAGTATCCATAGTTGTGTGCATGTGTGTGTAAACCAAAATGAAAATTCACTTGCTTCTTCCCAGTTCCACATAGAACCATAGAACTACATAGATAGCAGTTGTGTTGCTTTGTGGATGCCTGAGGTGTGGTCAGGAATCAATACAGAAATACATTAAAAATAGAATGGAACAAAGAAACTAATGTGCACAAATGTCTTTCTGCTGTTTTGTTTGCCTCTAAATGTTGTTGTAAATAAATGAGTATGTGCAGTTGGCCATGGATTATCCTTTTTATATGAGCATCTAAAAACTCAGTTTGGAACAAGTTTTACAGCGTACTTCATAACTTCTTTGGATTTTTTAAAACTTTTTAATAACTTGGCATATGAATTTATGAGTGTGCTGTGGTACTGTCATCAAAAAGAAGATCAAAATAGTGACTAGAATAAGTGAAAAGGAGATAGAACTGGCACAAAATCTGTATGGAACAAAGAAGTTACCTTTATTATTCAAAGTACAACTCCCGTTGGGAACTTGCATGGGTATCATATAAATCATGATGGAATAGGTCCTCTAATGAAGGACCATTATGATGGGAAGCAGGTAGTCTCCATTTGAAATAAAAAACTAGGCACAATTATACTGGTTGTTAGCGTGCAAGCAGCTAAAAGAGCCCTGTGTGTTATTAGGCACTTACCCTTACTACCTGAAGTGGAATTGTCTGATAGGAAAATTGGGTGGAACTTTCTGTGGAAAACAATGCAAATTGTGTACAAAGTTGTCTGTATGAGTCTTATGACTGATTTTAGTGTTTTAAGATTAAGTTTTCTTGGTAATGAAAGAAGTATTTTGGCTCTTCCTGAGGTCTGTAAGCTTTATTAAGCACATGCATGACAAGTAATCAGATAGCAAACTATGTCTTCTTTGCCTCCCTAGACCCTCAAACACTGACTGAATCCCTTCACCTGAGACAGGCATTGCTTTCACTGCTGTTTCTATGACAGATGAATGTGAACGGTGAATCTATCTTTGGAAGGCAGAAGATGAGATGCATTGTCTTTTACTGGTCAAGTCTGATAGACATCCTTTTTTATGTGTCAGTATTGACTCTTATAAAAGATTTTTCAAAAGTGAAAATAAGTTTTCCTGAGAGACAAAGATAAGAAATAAAGGATTAGTAACTCTTACTGTGAAATGCTAGCCCTATTTCTAATGCTAGGTTAATAGCTGGAATTTGTGATCCTAAAGACCTATGACTCTAATGGGAGATTTGCCCCTGACTTTAGGATGATCACAGTTTTACTCCTACGGTGCAGTTGGGCTTTCCTAGGAAAGCTAATGTATAAAATACTGCCTCTGCCAGCATATCATGAATGCAACATGATGGGAAGAGGATAACATTGAATGACATCCATAGCCAATAATAGCTGCTGTGAGCATCCTGGCAGTCAGGGTATTAATGTTAGTCACCAGGTTGATTAATGACATGGAAACACTCACTCTTTCCCTGAATAGTGTCTGAATGCCTCCTGCCAGAGCAGTGGAGATCACCTTCTGCTGAGCTTACACATGTACGCAGGAATAGGGCCATTGTGGGTGCTTCAGTGCATTGTGTAATAGCCTCTTCCAAATGAAGGGGGCTCTGAGACATCATTCAGTTCATACCTGCCTGTATTTATTTGCACACGTAAAGTCAGCTGACTCTCAGACCAAGGAGTGCCTTGTAGCTTTAAGCTCAGTAGTGGCTGTAGTCTGTGTTGGGGATTTTTTCTGTCACTATAAAAGAGAAAACAAGACTCATACTAAAGATGGCCCCAGAAATTCTTTGCAATGACCCTCCCTAAGAAACTTGAAATTTCTTGATTGCAAATGGGAAAACACTTGAAGAAATGTCTGTACATGGTAGAGAGAACTTGAGAAGGCAAGAAAAAGATTTCATTGAATTATTTCCAAAAAATAAAGTGAAAAAGATTTATTTATATCAAACCAGAAGGAAACAGAACAGTAGTGTGAGGTGACAGAGTCCCTTTACTGTCTGAAAGTACTGGAAGTTTTACTCAAGACTGGGCAAAGTTCTGCACTGTGGTGTTAGATGTCAACATCCTGATATACTCAGCTTGGCACAGTGACACCACTTCATTGCCTCATTTCATGCTAGTGTGTTTCAGGCTGTGTGCTGAACATGTCCAGAACTTGGCTTTTTATTCTGTGTGCAATAGATTAAATTTTCCTATTTTGACAAGGAATATCTTTAGCAGTATGCTCTGAAATGCCTTAGGGATTCAAACTGTCCCTTAATCAATGCTGCAGACGATGCAGTTTTGATTTTTTTTTTTCTCTAATATATGAACTATGACACTAGATTCATCCTGGCATACATCTGTCAGAGCAGACTGAAAGCATTCAGTTAGAGCCACTTCATTACCAGCACAGGGCCAACAAATAGGGGACAATTTAAAAAAAGGAGGATTGAAGTATAGCATAGATGAGAAATATATCTCAAAATAAGGTTGTAATGGAAGATATAAATTGCAGAGCAATCCAGACAGCAACAGGACATCCTCAAAACATGCTACAGTATCTGCATACTGATACTGACTCTTACAAATATGCAACAAATATGGATTGTTTGTGAAATGAACAGCTATGGGTCAAGATGTAACATAGAAAAAACAACTTTGCAAATATAAATATTTATTATTAATGGACAGTAACTGCTTCCTACTAAAATTGGCAAGAATTATGAACCCAACCCCCATAGTACTTACTGGAGAATTAGAAGGCTAATGAGAGAGTGTAGCAAAAAAACCTTGTCTGCCTTCTAGAAAAATCAGCAAAGCTACACCATAATGAAAAATACTCCAGTGTATTGAGAGCTACTGGGCTGCAGATCCACCACTAAAAATCTCCGGTGCTTGATACTGAACCAAGAAAAGAAAAATACAAAATGAAAAATCCTCCATTGGCTAAAGGACATGCAGAATTCTTTCCCATCTGTATTTTTTGTGATTGTTAATACTTGTGTGAAACAGTGCTGGACTGCCATGTAGCAAATTACAAGCAAGAGACGAATGTGTCTGGTTTGATCTTTGAGCTTCCTTGATAAGATGCAGGTAAGAGTTAATGTCGTCTTTACATATTGTGGAATGTTTAACATCTGCTATTCCTTTCTGGGTTTGTTTGCAGTTTCAGTCCTTAACTTATGACCTTTTCTTTTTTTAATTTAGCCATTGATTATATCCCAGAACATGTGATTCATTTGAACTGCAAAATCCCTATTTCTTGTGGTACTAATAAGGATTGTGCCTTCTGAAAGCTGTAGCAGAAGAGAAAGGGAGGAGGCCTAACAGGCTTGACACTGTCTTTTGTCTGTGTTGCAGCAAGGGGAGAAGGAAAGATGTATAGGAATTGTCTTATCATCATGCACATATATACATGTACATAAGCATTTTTATTTGTTTACCTAATCTCTTGGATGCTTTTTCAATGCCTGTCTTAACCCTTTGTTGTTGAAGTAAGCAAGGAAAAACTGTATGACAGGCATTAAATTTATTTCTTTCTCAAGAACAGCTAGTGTCCCTTGTGCTGACAAGAAAATGGGACTGTGTGGAAAGCTAAATTTCAATTAACACATCAAAGGGCAGTTGTGGTGTTTTGCCTATAGCTAGGGTTTAACTGAGTTGCAGGACTCCGGGAATTTTGTGTTTTCCTATAGGCTCACTTATTGCGTTCTTACCTCTCCTCTTCTGCTCTTCCTCTGCTTCTCTGAAGGGGAGGAATGAAAGCAGTATAATCTTGTTGAATATGGTTCTTGCTGATGAATTAGATGAACAGCTGCTGGGAACAGTCTAGGAATACAATTTGGTGAAAAAAAGAGATGAGATACAATAGAATTCCCTTATGATGCCATTCATTCTATATGCAGTATTATACCATATTGGTGGAGAAATGGGAAGGCCTAAAACTCAATTTCACTTCAAGCTGGTTTAAAAAGAAGCAATTCTACATACATTGCAGCCACAAAACCATATATTTATAAGCACAGACTTTTACTTTGTAGGTAGAAACTGCACAGCTGTATACATTTGATTTTTTTGCATGCATAAGAACTTAATTTTACAGGCACAACTATTGTACTTTCTTCTCAATGTTACCCGAACAGTTATGCTAATTCTTGCATTATGTAGTTAATCTCTTTTCTTTGTGCTTTAAACGAGGTTGGGAAGGGGGAGAAAACACTAGATTTTGGCATGCAGGACAATCAAAAATCCTATCTAGAAAATGGAAAAGTCATTTGTGTGTCAGTGTTCCTGTAATATCCTCCAGCTTACATTTTTGCATTGTAAAAACCCAGCATGCAATTGTGTGTTAAGATTGGAAATTAAAGCTAATCTCCTCGGTTGTCTTATGAATGTTATACACCAAGTGAAGCAATAGCATTTTGCTTTCTGGTCTTGCTACTTTAGTGTATTCTTTTACAGTTCTTTTTCACCTAGCACAGTCTGGGAAACACACAGAGAATTAAACACACCTGTCTACAGAAATGGGAAAGAATTACATTGATCTTGGATCAATTACCATTTAGTATAGTTCTAATTATTCACATATTTTGGAAAGGTTGATGGCCATTTTGGTAATGCAGAACCTGCTAAGGCCTTTGGCCACACGTCCCATATTTTGAACCAGATGTCTGTGGTTTACTGACTTGTTTCCTTTCATCCCACTGCAGGCCAGTAGTAGGAATTGAATTGGTGAGTTTAAAACAACTGAAAACCTTCTTATGCTATGTATATTTTGTAAACTACAAGCTTGGTCTGAAAACAACCATTTTAGAGTTTTAGGCAAGTAATTTTAAATAAATAATTTAAAATGTTATTCTGGAACAGAATTTTTTCCATGCTTAGAAAAATGGAAGAGGCCTCTACTTGGTAGTTACGAAAAATGGGAAAAAAAAGTATTTTTAGAAACTAACTCTTAGAAATAATCTAAAAGTTTAATAGTAGTCATGAAGATTTCAACATAAATGATGTTTTGCTTTCTTTAACAGGGGTTGCATGAGTTCTTGGGATGGAAGTGTCACCAGATCAGCTGTAACTATAGCTTGGCACTCTGTGTGTCTGTACATGTGCATAGCTTGATAATATCTGAGTATCGGTAACAGTGACACCTAAAGCTACTGTGGACAAACACAGGTTTCTGATGACAGCATCTTAAGTACAGGAGAAAAGCTCTTGTGCAGTTTATAACACCATCATATCCCTGAGGTGCTGACAGAGCTTCAGTCACAGTTTTTCTGTGAGTAGTTTTCTGTATTTCATGTATCACTTCTCTTTCTTAATGAAAATCATTGATATTACTTCATTTTAAATAATGACATTAAGAATTAACATCATAATAACTTTTCATACCCTGATCATTTTAAAAGAATTCAAAATCTCAATTTGACTTCTTAATGGTTGTAAAAGGTATGTTTTGGACAATTGAATTGTATTTTAAGAAATAATACAATTAATAAAGAATAATTATTTTTGACACATACATGTTTAAAAAATTCTAAAGCTAATTGTCTTTATTTTTTTATTTTCTGAATTATTTTTTATTTTATGTGGAGATTTGTTTTATTTTACTAAGGCCTTGGCTCCCCAGTTTTAACAGTTCTACTGCTAAATCTGTAGCAACCAAGTTAAATGAAACAAGTTCTCCAGTCATGAAATTATTAGAGTGCAGAAAAAAAAAAAAAAGGAAGAA
>VXBB01008389.1:3629113-3728128 GCA_013399915.1 Illadopsis cleaveri
CGCGGAGGGGGACCCGCCGTGCTCCCTCCGTGCCCGGGGCCGTCCGCCTGCCGCAGCCGCTCGCGTCTCCTCGGGCGGCCGCTCGCCGCGTCCTTCCCGAAATAGGCTCCCCTCCGCCAGCGGCTAAGTAGAAGTGCTGCGCCGGAGGATGCAGCCGCTGTTGCTGGAGGGAGTTGGGCACTTTCGGCATCATGGAGGTGAGAAGGAGAGGGCCCGACACCAGAGCTTCGTCCCCATGGGGAAAGCGCCCTCGGGGGCGGCCGGTTTTGCGGCCAGAAGTGACAGGGCGCCTTGCGGCCGCCACGGAATGACTGCAACTTTCTCCTGTCCTCCATCAAGCCTTCGATGATAATATTTTTCTCCTCCCTCCCCTGCTCCTCCCCTCTTGTGTTACACCGACAGCAGGGTGTTGTGGGTGTTTGCAGGGAATATCTGTATGAAGGTTATGAGCAAACAAGTCCCTTCGCTGTTCCCTTTCGGGTATTGTCTGCTTTTCCTCCTTGTGTTGTGTTGCCACAAGATGTAGCAGTTATACAGCTAGTGAGTTGCTCGGCGCTTTTAGCTAAATAACTACTTGCTGAACGCCAGTTAGTGGCGGAGGAGAACTTTTATGCACAGATACTTGCATACCGAGCAGTTGTATAATTTTAATTGATTTGGCCCAGTTTAATGAATACCATTTCTTGTAGCATCTGCAAAACGTCATCGCCCAAGCAGGAAACTTGCTAACTTAAAATAGAAATAGTTGCGAAGATGAGGAGTCTTTGTTTTTTAGGTCTTCCTGTAGATTGCTTGCTTGCTTTTTGGGGTTTTCTTGGTTTTTGGTTTTTTGTTTTTTTTTTGGTTGATAAGCAATGCAGGGACTTGGTAACAGGGATTCGACATCCTGAAAACGTATAATGCAGTCTGGTTTCTCCATTTTCCACACCAGTAGTTGTCAGACTTGTATCACTCTGTGTCACTTTTGCACACGCTCCTGCAGGTAGATTGACATGAAATGCTCTAGAAAATACCTGAGAGGGAATTATGGTGTATGTTAAAGATGCTGAGTAAAGTGGCAGGCATTTTGTGCTCATCTTCTCTGGGAAGCCAAAGCTGTTAGAAAAACGACCATCAGCAGCCAAATTCTTAGTTTTAAGTTTATTGAGAGTAGGTTTCTTCAATGTTGCAACTGTTATTATGAATATGCATGCAGGTAATACGTATACGTAGGATATTTTTGGATGTATTTCAAATACCTGCCATACAAGCTTGAAATGATTATCGCAGTATAAAATATATGTCTATTTATTTTATGGAGGTCCTTGACTACCTCTATTGAGACAAGAAAAATATTTTTTGTGAAACTCATTTTTAATATGATGATTATGCTATTTACATTTTTCTTTCTCACAACTCACGCTGTTGGATTTTTGTGGGTACTGTAATTTCCATCTTGTAATACAGATTGTGGAGTTAAAAGTAATGAAAACCTTGGTGTTTGCTTGGTATTGTAATGTGTTGTATTTGCTTGGTGTTCCTGGGTTGTGTTTAAATTGTGTGTCTTCACTAGGTAGCTCCCTTTGAAAATGACATAGGCTGCCATACTTGGGTTTATGTTTTGCATTCGTGCTTGTGGGATGTTATCAACACATCTTACTTTATGTATATACGTTTTACAAAGAAGTATCTTGACGGAAATCGATAGGCCCTGAAATATAAATACATTCGTGTGTTTATAGACATTGGCTTATATATATGAAAGATTGATGCCAGATCAAACTAATAAGCATGGAATATTTGCAGTGCAGTGTGTTTATAGGAGCCTGTGCAGTCATCAATTCTAAACTTGTGATACCTTGTGTTGTTAATGGAGCTTATGAGTTTTGGAGCAGTGCACAAGGCTGCTGGCCCATCCTGGATCACAGCTGCATCGCTGCTGGTGCCAGTTTTGAGTGGGTAGTATTTACCAATACAGTGCGTTTGGCACTTGCGCAGGGCTTCTTTCCCAGCCTGGCCTTCTTGTTTGTGGATTAAAATCGCTTTGGTTGGCTCCTGTGAGAGTTGTGTCCCTGTTGCCTTTGGAAGTGCAGACCTTCACAGAGTGTACCCCATGTACTGTGGTTGCTCTGACCTCACCTATGAAGGTCTGGTACCAGCTGACATGTCTCATACGGGCATTTGAAGATGCTGGTTTATTACGAACAGAAACCCTCAACACCTTGATTTAGGAAGTTCTGAAAGTATTTTTGGAATCTCTAGTAGGAAAAAAGCAAAGAAGAAGGATTCTGGCATATATAACAATTGCACAAATGCATTTTTAAAAAAATGGCAATACCTTGTCAGTAGCAAAAGAGACTACCTGGAAAATAAGAGTGAAATTAGAGGAAATAATATTTTAAAAATATTATAATCTTTAAAAATGTGCTGCAACATTGCAACAACATTTCCATTGGATGTTTTCTTCTATCTCTTGATCTAGAGTGGCCTCATGGCTTTGCTGTATTGATTTGAATTTATGTTTTGAGGTTTTGAAATGAAAAGACTGGGATGGACTTGAATACAGTTGCAGCTATACACTTCTGCTGTATGAGAACTAGCTCTTGTTTGCATTTTAGTGTAGCTTGTAAATGTCTGTCATTCTGTCAGTTGTTTTATATACCCATAACTTGCATGTGGTATATGTGGTCACTTAAGAGCCCTGCAGTAGATGTTATCAGGAATTTAGGAGGACTGTTATGCGGTATTATTTTACATGCTGTATGTGTGGTTGTGTGACTAAGTCTTGTGCCATAGCTCACATAATTGCAGTCACACAATTTCCTGTTGGAAGTTTCTTGACTTTTGTCTGCTTTATGTGTGTAACTAAAAATATTAAAGCACATACCTGCAAAGTGCTGTTTTGTAAATGGAGAATGTTCAGGCCGATGCTGACAAGGCAGAGTCAGAAGAGATTCCATAGATTGTCTTGGGTTGGAAGGGACTGTAAAGATCATTTAGTTCCAACCCCCTGCCATGGGCAAGGAGACCTCCCACTAGACCAGGTTGCTCAAAGCCTCATTCAACTTGGTCTTGAACACTTCCGGGCATGCCGCAGGCACGACTCCAAAGCTACTGGGTCTACCTGTTCCAGAGTCTCACCACCTCCAAAATAAATAATTTATTCCTAATATCTAATCTAAATCTACTCTGCTTCAGTTTAAAGCTGTTGTCCCTTTTGCTGTCCCTTCATGCTCTTATAAAAAGTCTCTGTTCGACTTTCTTATAGCCCCCTCTTTAGGTACTGGAAGGTGCTGTAAGGTGTCCCCAGAGCCTTCTCTTCTCCAGGCTGAACAACGCCAACTTTCTCAGCCTGTCTTCATAGCAGAGATGCTCCAGCCCTCTGATCATCTTCATGGCCTTTGTCTGGGTTTTTCCAGCAGGTCTGTGTCCTTCATTGCTCTCCAGGTGGGGTCTCAGCTGAGTGGGGTAGAGGGGCAGAATCCCCTCCCCTCAGGTTCTAGACTTGCTGCTTTTGGTGCAGCCCAGGACATGGTTGGCTCACTGGGCAGTGCTGCAGTATCTGGTAATTAAGCATAGTGCTTTGTAAGTTATTTTTTGTATGTGCTGTTGGCTTTGCTAAAAACAAAATAGAATGTCAAATAGAACTTTGAATTAACACATCAGGAATGCAAATTTCAGTTTTCAAATTTGAGCCCAAATTAATATATGATGGCAAAATGCTAAATAATCTTATGCCATGTATTTGACAGTCTTTGAAGAAGTTATATTGTATGGATAGAAAATTTGGTTGATAACTTTTTTCTTAAAATTTGGTAAATGTGTATTGTTTGTATTTGTTGTTACCTAAAATGTGATGGTAGTTGTGTGTCTGAGCACAAGAGTACAGTTTATTTCCTCCTTAACTTTCCAGTCTAGAAAATGCTTCTAGATGCCAGGTTGTATCAGTATGCTACATACAATATATTAGTCCATTAGCATGAAAGCAACCTGAATCTTATTAAAACTTCCAGAATTGTTGTTTTCTGTTGTTTGCGTGTAGTGTGAAACCTCAGCTACTTTGTTTGTTTTAACAGGAAGTTCTCAGTAATTTTTTTGTCTTTTATCATTTAGCTGTAGATCAAAAATTTTATGGATTTGGCCAGTTTATATGGGAACAGAGAAGAACAGGAACACTTCTTGTATTTAAAAATTGTGGCATATTTTTACTCAGAATGAGCACAGCAATCGTAAAAAGTTATTTAGGCTGACTGTAGCACAAGCAGGTGTTGTCTGAGATTAATGTTGTGCCAGTGATACACACAAATTCTAGTTTGTGTTATTATTGCTGGTTTTGTTGAAGATGTGATTGTCGTAGTAAGCTAATGCTTATGCCAAATTCTTTGGAGATTTTGTAGCATGTCCAAATGAGAAATGGGAAAGGCAACCTTTTTAAATACAGATCCTTGTTTAAATCTGGTTTTCTAAAAGGCAAGTGCTGTAGCAAATAGAGTAAATTAGTCAGCTTGGCCAACTATTTTGTTTCAATTCTGTTTTATTCTGCCTAGAATGGAATTTTCCATTAACCTGTTCTATTTTAAATGGAGAGGGAATCAATATTGGGATAGGATAATTTTATATATTATCTCCATTCAAATAAAAAGACTTATTTCTCTCATTCTTTTTTTCCCCTCTATGTTTTTTTCTTGTTTGGTTTTTCTTTCAGCAAGTAATTTTTTTCTCCACCAAGCTGAAGTAAACTTGCTTGTTAGTAGTAACTGTAGTCTGCAATTAGTCTTGGCGTTTCTTTGGATTTTCTTAGAGCCTGATAATCCTAAATGATTGCAGAATACTGTTGTGACTGCTGGGAAACACTACCATATATAGTGCATCATGAGCAAAAATCTATAGAATTTTGCTACCTTAAGAACTGAGATTATGGAAATATGACAGGCTTAAACAATCCTGTATGCTTTTTGTGTTCTTGGTATAAGGTTGTGTTTTGAAGGAGTACTTGCTCCCAATCCATTTGCTCCCATACTAAAATTTTGCTTCCATGCTGAGCTTTTTCACACAAGAAGAACATCTTGAAGTTAGTAAATTGTTTTTATGCAGTAGAGTAGTTCCTGAACTGTAGCTAAGAAACATAAAAACGCACAAGTGGGAGGAAGAAAAGCTTTATGAAGTTCTTTCTGTTTGGCTTGGTGTGTTTCAGTTATAAAAGAGAAAAGGGAAATTTGGATTGCCAAATTGCTCTGAGTGGATATGAAGGTGGGCAGAGGAAGAGGAGTGGTCAGGATTTCTGTTGAGAATGCCAGTACTTCAGTTGTGATCGTTGGAGAGCAGTTAAACAGAAGCTGGCCACCATAATATAACCCAGTTTTTCAGGTGTTGCAAGCGGAAAACTTCTAATAGTTGCTGAAAATAACGAGGAACAAGTACTGCACTTCATGTTCAGTACGTAAGGACAAAGTTCACTAGGAGTAGGGAAGTGTTAGTGAGCATCAGAAGGTATTTTGGATCCTACATTTCCCATCATCTTCACTCCATCCTTATTGAGATGCTTTGTTTGGGATAGGAAGTAAAGAGTCTGCTTCCTTTCCAGGCACCTTCTCTCTGGAGGTCTTACTCCTTTCTTTCATTCCCGACCAGACCGCTGGGATACACCAGCAGAAAAATCTTGGCACCTAGGCTTTCCCTGGGGAGGATGTGGTAGGTGGGAGGAACATGACTGCTTGTAAGCTTTAATCCACCTCAGACCTAGTCCTGGAAGAAGGGAGCAGGAGGTCTTAAGTGAAGTTGGACGTGCTGAAGATGCTGGGGAAAGACTGGGACTTTACGACCGTTTGGGATGGGTCCGTGCTGGAGGGATTGACTGAAATCAGAGTGACTATATTATTAATTTTAATCATGACTTAAATCAGTGAGCAGGAAACCCTGATTAAATAATTGTTTTTAATTTTATTTTGCATTTGTGCTTAATTATTTTTCCTAAAGAAAAGTTGATTCTAATTGGTCTAATTTGATCGTACCTCTTGGTAGGAAGGAGGAGACACATCTATATGCATTTATTTAAGGCGTTGTGCAGCTTTGATTCTTAATGTTTAAGAAACATAATTCCCCATGCTTTAGACAGCTTTAGCTAACTTTGTTAGTTAAATAAAATGAATTCTAATTGTGCTACATACATAATAAGAAACAAATATATCCAAATGTGCTTTGCATTTAAACCAGATAAAGGAGAATTGTCTGTAGTTTGTGAAATGAGTCAATTACTTCTGGTCACCATGCCTTGTGAAATTTGGAGTTAATAGATCAAATCCAGTCACCAGTCCTTTGTGCTCTTCATTTGGAAGAGAAAGCCAGGCTTTCCTGCTTTCCAAGTTGTCGGTTGTTCTTTAGCAGTTCTGAGTAACCCAACTACTGAAGTGGTTGAACAAATGAAAATGGCTGAAGCAGTTGCTTGTGAAAGCTGATCAAGTGCTTCAACACTCTCAGCTTCCAGTGATGTGATGGTGTGTCTGCCAGCAGTGTTAAAGTTTATAATGTTTGAATGTATCTTTCTCTTTTATGAATTTAATAGATCATAAACTTTAAACCTCACCATAGATACTTATTGCTCCAAGCTTCGATTAAACATTTAGTGCTGAAGCGTATGTTTAAAATACACAAATAAGAAAAATTGCCTGCCTTGTCCTCAATAGTTTTATCTGGAAAGGCTCTGAAGCTGACAACTGTCCTCCAAGGATTTAGAGGGACAGCTAGTGATTGTTGAGTGACTACACAACTGTGACAGGAATCTGGTCACTTTGGAGTGGGAAAGTTAATTTACTGGAGCTTTTGTGTGAAACTGGATGTCGCAGAGAAGGTTGGTATTACCTAGGACCACCTCTGCTTGCTGAGAGGTGGCAGCAGGAGCAGTAAGAAATGTATCCTCATTATATCTGCAGTTTTATGTAGGTAGAAACTTAAGGCTGCAGTGCTTTCTTTATAATGTCCTTATGAATAGAGCACTCTGAACTTCATATTTTAAGAGATGGAGATGGTGGTAAGAAACTCCAGAGTGCCTTTTACAGGAAATGAAGACTGACCAATAGCTATTTGGGGAATTGAGGAGTACTAGATTCCATTTCAATGGACTTCTAATAGATCTATACCTATAAGAGAAAAATAACATTTTTTTGAGGAGTAAAGGAAATCCTGATGCTTTTAGAAAAATCTGTTGTATGATGTCACACACCCCCAGCCTTTTAGCTATTGAATTTTGTAACTGTCTTGAACTGAAAGCATGTAGATACTTCAAGCACTGTGTCTTGCATCTGTAACTTTTGGTGGATTGCATTTTTTTTTTAATAAGTAAACAAACTTCTGAACTATATGCTGAAGGGAAAGAAATTGGAAAGCAATCTTACAAATAGTTACATGAGTTTCATAAGTTCTGCAAGTCTGAAACAGTATAATTTAGATCCTGGTCTTCCCACTGTGGGACTGTGATGTGGTTGGAATCATGTAGATTGAACAGCAGAGGTGAACATTTCTGTTCTCCACCATGGAACTCTTTGGCCTCTTGGTTCTGTGGAGACAAACTCAGATGATACTACAAATAGGATTTGTAATACTTTTTTTTCGCTCCTGTGGCTTAGACTAATCCAACCTGTACACTGCATTTGGTAAATATTGGGGTTTTTTTCTAGTTAATGCTGTGTTCTCATAGGTTCCACAGTTTTGTCCTAAATTTTGCAACAATAGCCAATTTTAGTGTGAGTCCTAATACCTTCTTGCTAACTACTTTGCATCTCAAGGATGTTATAGCCTTTGTTATTTCTTAGATTATTCTTAGTAAATGTGATGAGAAAAGTAATGTCCTTTAAGAAGTTGACATTTTCATTATAAAGCAAATGAAAATAAAATCCACACATTATTAATAATAATCGCTTTAACATCTGTAGTATATTCAAGAGTGGTGGTGGTTTAGGGAGTGTGATTATCTTTGTAAAGTAAGTTTTTTTAATATAAACTATGATAGCAGTGATTATAATGAGCGGTTTTATTGGTATTACTAGGGTTTTTCTTTGGTTTTTTTCAGGATTTTTTTGGCAATTCAGTTATTTCTTGAGCTGGTGGCTGTTTGGGAGTGGTTGCTGTGTCTTTGATACGTGTTTTAGAAACTTCTTGACTGTTAAATTAATGTCATGGGTTAGTTTCAGTAGTTTTAGCCACAGTACTAAGGTTTGGTAAGAGGCTCTCTTTCTCTTGTAAGCTCGCTACAAGCTTTAACTCAAAGTGAAGCAATTCTTCCTATAGTACTTGTGTTCTTAGTGTTATGAAGAGTCGTTATGAGGAGTGGGATTTTAATGGTTTAAAGTTACAAGCAGGATTCAAATAGAAGTAATTTCTGAAGGTGCAGGTTTAGAATTTTTAAATGAGATTAAAAAAGTGCTTTCTGCTGTGCATGTTATGACCTCAGTATGTGGTTGCTATTTTGAAGTTCATTGCTTATTTAATTTACTTATACAATCAGATTGCATATTGCCTCTTTGTAATTAAATTGTATTATTAAATGATTATGATACAAATAATGCTTAAGAGGAGTTACACCAGTATTCAAACTGAGAAGCAAATGTCATGTTGGTCTTCCTTGTTAGGTGGTACTTTGTATTCTGCATCCATACATGATTCTTTTTTCAGTTGCTTGCTTGATACACGCTACCATATCCAGAACATGCAAGTGGTTACTGTTCAGGAAGCAGCAGTTTTATATGTCCTGGATGTACACATTTTTATATATACACAAACCATTGTCTCAGTGAACTGTTTTATCATTAGTAATACCAATGTTGCTGTTAGGACCCTGCATTTCACAAAGCAGTCTCATAAACAAGCTAAACTTACACAAAGATTTCACAAAGATTTCAACTGCTTTTTAGTAAAAATATTCTAAATGCCTGTTACTATTACATACCTCTTAAAACTTGTTTAATTTTTTCAAATGTAATTTTGTTAAATCTGGTGGTGATTGCAGATGGTACAAAGTTTGGCAGCTGGATTAATCATGCTAGTTTTGCCATATCATGAATTTTAGGTTTTGGTATTGTTTGCTTTTAAACAGAAGAACAGAAATGTGTAAAGTTCACAACAGCCTGATTGTGTATTAGATGATACATTAATACTGTGTTTCTTGTATTTTCTCCCTATTTGTTATACTTGCAACATCTATCATAATTTGGGTATGAAATAGTGAAGCTATGACAATGAAATAATCTCCAGTAAATTACCCTAATAGTGACGGGCTTTGGGGTTTTTTCCCCCATGTTGTGTGATTGCTGGTTGACCTGATTTGTTCTCTTGGCTAAATCACAACATGCTGTTCTCTGAGCCTTTCGCTTGTTTTTTCCTTCCAGAGAAGTGCAAACAACAGGCACCAGTCTCTGCCAGTGTCTGACACCACCTTCCTGCTGTTTCCCTTACATCTTTCTGTTCAAGTTTGTTTGAACCAAAAACCAAACTATTTTTTTGTGTTGTTCTTGTGGCTTTGAAATCCCATCTTTCTAAGGGAAGCAAGCAAGCAATGAGGCAGCAATCCCAGTGACTGTCAGAAGTTGCAGAATTTAGAAGTGTGCCACCATCCCTGCTGTCCCTGGGTGGGATGTGTGCTCTTTCCTACACCACCAGGTCACTCAGCCTGCCTTCTCCTACTACCAGTTTCCCTTCCTAACTGGTGCTGGGCTGCAAGGATGATCTCCAGTACCATCCTGCTTCTGTGCTTGCCCTGTGCTTCTCTAAGCAGTGATCCTCCTGCTCAGTTTTCATTTGTGCATGCTGTTGTTGCTGGCGGGAGGGCAGTCTTCAGATCCAGGGAGTGGGTGGGTGGGTGCAGTAGGAGCAGGAACCTTCTGGATGTTTGACCTCCCACGCTCAGCTGGAGGTGTGCTCAGGGCACGGTGGTGCAAGGATGTACCCAGGAGTCTCCTCCTGTGCCTGCAGCGCATCACCATGCAGGAGCTCTCCTGCTGTAGTGCTGGCACCAAGGGTGAGTGCTCTATGCACTTAGGATTTCACAGTCACAGGCACCTGTGTCTAGAAGCACTGGAGAGGAATGCTTGTTTATCTGAGGTGTCAGAGTTCTCGCTGACCACCAGTTACCACTGGAGAAGAGGTGACATCCAGTTTTAAAGTTGTTGTGGGTAATAGTTCAAAGGACAGATTTTAGGGAAATAACAGATGTTGTTAGTGTTTTTCAGTCTTTAATGAAAGTGCTCATGCTTTTTTAGGTTTAAGTTAAGACACGTTGTTACATATGCTTTTTTTTAACATCCATTGGGTCATGGAATTTATTTGGTTCATTGTATCAACGATCCAAAGATAGTGAGTGGAAGAGCTTATTTCTGAAAAATAAGACATTTTTAGTGAAGTTTTCTCATTTGAGAAATAATCTTAGCATGTAGTACTCACAGAGCAGTATTTTGTTATGTGAAAACAGTAGATGAAAGCAGTGAATCAGTGTTTCAGGTAACTACCAAAATAAGTGGCATGACTATTAGGGATGGAAAGGGTTTCATTAGAGACTAGACTGATTTTAACAGTTAGACCCAAACCTGCCTGGTGTACTCAGTTGTGTTGCTATTTGCTATCTTGTATTTAGTAGTTTTCCGTGGTTAGACTTTATCACCCGTTCATATTGACTGTGGCAATTCAGGAGCTGAAGGGGACGTGGCTGCAAGCTCTGGGGGCATGTGGTGTGTGTTGTCCCTGGCAGTGGTGGTAGCTCCCACTGGGCACCAGCAGAAGAAGACAGCTTCCAGCTCAGCCTGTTTGTTCTTCAGGGAACTGCTGTTGGTGAAACTTTTTCCTTACTGATGTGTTTTTTATTTGGTTGCTTTGAATCATGCTTAAGGTTTTGCACTGAGACAGCTCGCTAAAGCAGCAGGCTGGGGTGGGGTGGGGAGTGTGCTGCATGTGGTGGATACCTCCATGCACCTGGAGACTTGTCTGGGTCTTGACCGTGTCTGTCTATAAGGCAGTGGTCTCATTTGGACTGTTCATGTTTTCTTACTTATGGAGGTAAGCCTGGTCTGCGTCTGGGTCCTATCAAGTTCCTCATATGTTTGGTGATAGATGTATTCAGTTTTAAAGCATTTTCCATGGGGTTGGCTGGTGCTTAGTTACCCCAGAGTGGACCAGTCGTGTTAAATGTGCACCAGAGGAAGGACATCCCAGTTTGTCACATGTTGGTATAGGGTGTGCTGCTGCCTCCCAGTAATGTGGTCTGTTCTGTCTCTGTGAAGGCTGCAGGAAGTAGACTCCACAAAGCCTGCTTTAACCATCCAAGGGATTTCATGGTAGTCCCCTGCCTCTGGTGTGAGCTATTTTAAGGAGAAATCCTGCTTTATCTCCTGTCAGATGGGGAGGAGAGGTTGGATCACTCTTTTGTTTTTTTGCTGAAATTATGCTTACAGTGGGCCACAGAAGGCAGTGTAACATCCTTATCCCTTACGAATAAAAGGGCAGTACTGTGAGTGTTCAGGTGCTTCTGCATGGTGGATGATGTTAATTACAGATGAGTATTTTTACTAGTGTCTTGAAGTATGTTTTGAACATACACCTGAAAATATTATTTTTTTTCTGAATTTGTGATATCAAAGACTTATAACTCTGCTCTTTCCTAATTTCTGGTTGCCCCTAGGGCTTTAACTGCTTTTACGTTTTAAAGTTTTATTCATGTGATTGCAGACTGTGTTCCACGAGGTTCGCTTAGCCAGCAAGATAGGCAGTTCTTAGGAAGGGACTGTGTTGAAAGGAATGAAAATCCCTTCTGTTTTTTTTTCTTCTAAAACTTGAATGAAAGTGATAGTATAGCAGAAAAGAAAGCTGGTTTAAAATTAGGCAATGAGCTTTGGATAGGAGAAATGGCTGTAATGCAAATTTCTTTAATGATAATGCTGAGCAGAACTAAAACTGAATTTTTGACAGATGATTACATAGGATGTTTCTTTGTGTGTGAATTGAGTGGGTTTTAAATTTTTAAAAATGTTCAGTACTCAAAGTTGCAACTGAATTCAGTGTATACGCTTGGTGTTAACAGGCTTTGTAGCTGTGCCGTAAGGAGTAAAAAGCTTGAAGTATTTTACTCCCCGCCCCCCCCGCCATAGCCTTAAACTTGATTTTTACTGATTCATGTATCATTTCATGTAAGTTTTTTTTCCTCTATCTGTAGAATGGGAACAATGCTGAAAGTTCCCAGAAAAATGTAGGTGTAGTCATTAACATGTCAGCTCTGTATGTGTGTAATTTGCCTAGCCATGTTCTGAGAGTCTCCTCTGTGCAAGAGACTCTGTGGAAATTAGTTTCTTCCCCTGTTCAGTGAAACTTGTTCAAGATGTAAATTAAACAAAAAGAAAAAACAACCAAGGTTTGGTTCCAACCTGAAGGAACAGTAGCTAGTTGGCAGCTTCTCTGAGCACCAGGTAGACAGGGTGCCTCCAAGAGAAACCAGTGAGCCATATCACATATGCATGGCCTGCTCAGCATAGGGCACAGGATCCCTTTTGCACAAGCCGTCTGGTGGTGTGGTGGTTTGTGGTCAATCTTGTGATTCTGCAGTCTGGATATCTTAATATATGTTATTTTTGTTTCAGTTTTTTGTGGTTTCTACGCTGTGTCGGCCTGACAGGTATTCTGAAAAAGGAGGAAATAGATGGTATTACTGGAGGTTAATACCTTTTTCTTAAAATGCTGTAGTACAAAAGCCAAAATATTTAATGTATCTTGTAATTACAATTAGTGGCGAATTTAGTGTCCTAGTTTAATCTTAGCAAATGAGCTTTTTTTCATGTTCAATGTTAAAATTGTATGAAGGCTGATGTTCTAGTTGATCACAATGCGATAAGTGAAATAGACGAATATATTTGGAAAGACTTAGGATTTGCTTTTTTTTAGTTTCTTATTTGTAACATGTTCTTTGCCACGTAACAGCAAAAACAATATAAAGAGTTAGGTACTGTGGTCAGGCGTTTGTTCTGTGTGCTCCAGGGAACAGAACACTTGCCTCGAGGGTCAGTGGGCTGTCTGTACTTGCGAGATTTTGAAGATCATAGGGGTAGAAATGGCAGCAGGAGCTACAGAAATAAGGAGATTAGGAAGTTCATGGAATTAACAACTGAAATACACTTCTCTTGACACAAATGCAGCTTTCAGATACTAAATGACTGGTATTTTAACTCAGAAAAATAAATTTTTCTATTAAATTTTTGAGGAGTTTTGGCCTGCCTCTCTACCTTATGGGTAACTTCAAAAAAATATTTGAGGAAAAGCTGCAACATCTTGTATTTCTTCCTGCATAGTTTACTTTTTCTGTGGAGGGTGAGAATCAAAAGCCCAATGGGAAGAGACATTGCTTACTATGTTCCTGCTTGATAGGTGACCTCTGCTTTTAACTTCCTTTCCACTCCTTCAGATTGCAGTAGCTACTGTTTATTTTTGAGATGTGCAAAAGGCCTGTGCCATTTTAAATCCTTGCAGAACAGCCATTTCGTGGACTTGAGTGTTTAGAGCTCTCGATTTGCTTCCTTGTAACTGAATACTGCAAATAAAATTTGCTATACTTTCTGGTATTTCTCTAGGTAGATATTTCTTCTTCAGGACTGCTGCTAGCTTTTAGTCCTTTTCAGCATAGAAATAAGTGGAGGGATGGAATGCAGTGAGCCTTTTATTCAGAGTGGGATGCATTTGAGAGTATCACAAAACTGGTGTTATCTTGTGACCTGTTAGTCTGCATCACCAACAAGTGACCCATGAACTTGCAGTATGCTTCTCCCTGCTTGCTGCCTCTTCCCCAAGGGGACAGGGAGCGTCTGATTTTGCAGCAAATGAAGCTGAAATGGGCAAATTCTGCTGCTCTCTTTCTGTTTACATACCTTTTACAGAGTTGCCTGGAAGCAAGAGTAATTGCTGCGCATTTCTCTACATAGATGAAGAGGGAGATGTAGAGATAGGGAGGCAGCACATCACCTGCATATGTGCAGCCCAGGCTGTTAGTTTTTATCTCTCTTGACATAATGCTGTGTTCAAGACAGGTGTTTGCTACGTAGACAGGCAGTCTTTTAGTGTTCTGCCACAGATGTCTTGCATAACTTTGGCCAAGACAATAGGTACTTTCTGTAAACTATAATAGGTTTTTCTTACGTTATGGATGGATTGTAAGCATAAACTTACCTATGCATTGTATATCTGTTTATTGTGGTGGGAGTAGTACAACGAAATGCATCAGCATTGATACTGCTCTGTAGGACACTAGCAAGCACTTGTTTTACTTTTGATTGACAAAGACGACCCAAAGGGATGCCATCATATTTTCTTTTAACTTTTCTTCTAACTTGGTAGCTACAGTCATAAAGCCATGTATTTTAGTAGCATTTTTTCTTAGCCAGAACATTGATTTGAACTCTGGAGAAAGAAAAGTTACTGCTTTTGACCTTATAACTGTGTAGTAAATCTCTTTCCGGGAAAAAGCTGTGTGGAACCTAGATAGAATTGTTTAAGACTTTTTGGAAGAGTTTAGAAAGGTTAGGATCACATTTATGCATACACAGACTATAGTGGTCGGAGATGACAAGAAACATGAAGTGGATGTGTAAGCTGGCTATCCAGTTGCTGCCAAGACTGACAGTTGTCTGGAACAAAACTTTATTAAAAGCACTCTAAAAGAGAGCTTTGTATCTCTGATTATTCCGTCACTGTAGCAGATGTTCAAATCAGACGCTGTCATTAAAAATGAATTTTCCTGAAGATGCATTTATTTCTCAGTATCTATATATTTGTTCTACATGGACTAAATGCTTAGAGCAATACTTTAGACAGTGAGAGTTAACTAGTCAATAAACCTGGTCTCTGGTATCGCTGTTTTTAGTGATGAAGAGTGCTCAGTGAGGACTGTGTTAACAAACCTATTTCCTTCTGTTTCATTGTAACATTCGGGCTCTGGCAGCTGCTGTTAAGTGGTGGAAGTTGGAGTAGTTGAAAAACACCAAAATCCTTCTGCTGGATCAGAACTTGCTCTTGGTAGTTCAGAATAATACAGAGAACAGTTGCAAGTGAGGAATCCAGACCTTTTAAAAAAGCAAGTAAATGTGACATTTGGGATGATATAGCAACAACTTTCAAAGAGATGGATACCTTTCCTTGTAATGAACATGTTCAGGATAGCACCTGTATAGTTTGTATATGTTCGGAGTGTTGACTTGTCAGGCTTGCTCTGCATGTGGTATTGTAGCCAACAACTTAAAATACCTGATTTTAGCAAATTTTTTATTATTTAAACTCCTAAGTGTATGAGTTCAGAATCAGCCTTACAACTTAGGGCATTTCCAGAAGGGATATTGTTCACTGTTGCTACTTTCCCGTGGTGTATTTTTTGTGGTGGCTTTTCTGTTTTATTGATATGGGAGGGCCTTCATGATGGGGAAAGATATTGCAGACTGGGATTTTGACATAGGAGGTACACTCTGATCTTGCCTAACTCAACATTGTTTATAAAAGCCTAGAAGGGATTACTGGACATAGAGTGCGATTTTGGATGTGGGGAATTATTCTTCCAAGTGTACTGTTCTGCAGTGGGGCACAGCATGTGTTTCTGTTACAGTGCCCATGAGCTGATCTGTTGAATTCAGTAAAGGTGTGCAAAGGAGAAGAGTGAATACAGTGATACCAGTCTTCAAGATATAGCCTCCTAAGTGCCACTGGGGGGTGGCAATTCCAGATAAACAGCTTTTGGTCTATTAGTAATACAGAAATATAGAATCATCAAGGTTGGAAGAGACCTTCAAGATCATCCAGTCCAACCATTAGCCTAGCACTATACTCCTTGAGGGAGTTGTAGAGAGCGATAAGGTCCCTCCTGAGCCTTCTGGAGACTAAACAACTCACTCAGCCATAGCACAGGTTTTCTAGACCTTTCACAAGCCTTGTTGCCCTTCACTTGACACGCTTCAGCACCTCAATGTCCTTTTTAAAGTGAGGGGCCCAGAACCGAGCACAATATTCAAGGTGTGCCCTCACCAATGCTGAGTACAAGGAGAAATGCACCACATGTTCTTTCAATTGTTGTTTGTCCCTTCATTCCCTTCATTCATCACATGAAGCTTTTATTCAACAGACTCAGGAAGGACCTTGCCGTGGTTCTGTTGCTCATAGCAGTATTTGCTATGCTAACGCTTCCTGTACACGATGCACATGGAGTTATATTGAAAGTCTGGGAAGTGGATGGATAGATACCATGTTGAATATTCTGTGTTATCTTCTATCTTCTCTTTATTATTATTTCATACTTGCCAGCTCCCATCACTAATATAAAAAACCCCCACACTGCAAAAATAATGGCATCATAATTTCTGGGGCAAGATGAGAAAAGTTTGATTGGTGACGAATTCCTTCAAGAAAAGCTGCCAGAAAGAAAAATCTGGCTAAAACCTGACCTATTATATGTTTTTACATGCCAAATAAAACTAAATGTTGATTCATTTTCTGAATAATGAATAAAATTGAAATGAGACACATCATGCCATTGTTTCAATGAGTATTGTGAAAAAAGTAGCTTTCAGACCATCAGCATCATTAATTTAGACTTCAGTCTTGAAAGCTGTCATAGACATACAGGTTTTACCTTTTTTATGCTTGGATGTAATTTTAAAAAATGCTCAGTCAATTGTGGCTTTTTTTTTTCCTTTTTAGGTCTTTCTCTTACATTACTGTTTGTCTTTCTTGGGTACTGCACTGCATCTCAAACAGGTTGCATTTACACCTGTGCAGTTGTCTGTGGAATCAAAGGAAAGCTAATTTCTTTTGTGCAATACGTAGGGCAAATACTGTCACTCAGAAATTTTTGAGAATTCTTTATCGATTCAGGAGGCTCAAGCATTACTCTTGAGCCAGGTGTGTCTTTTAGGCAATTCAGTTGTACTTCCAGGGGGGTAGGATTGGTAGAGGGACTAGTCAGACATGAGGCATTGCCTAGGACAGGGTTGCATGCCTGGTTTAGCCCCAATTACAATAGAATAGACCCCGGGGATGTATTGTCCTCTCTGTTGTATGAATCACTTGCTCCCTGAGCTCTGAATGAGCCATCTGAGCTACCATCCTTGTGGCACATACCCACTCACATGCTGCTGGTCTGTGGCCAAATTAAAACATTGGTAGGCAACTTGTAAATTCATCTCTGCCTCTGCTGCCTACAGCCATCTGATGAGGCACATAATCCTCAAGAGATCCCTAGAATACAGCGCCTAGATGAAGGCAGGGAGAATTAAACATTCCTAAATTGTTCCTAGCTGGTCTGGAGTTGGCCCAAGTGCTTTATTCATAAGTCTTTCTTCAAGGTGTTGGCAGGGGTTCCCTCAGGAACATATTTCTCCATAATTCTCTTCTCTTTTCCAGCTTGTTGGCCACAAAAGCGAAATCCAAAAACTGGCAGCACAGACATGAAGTCTAAAGATCATTACAATTTTTTGTTAACGTTAAATAATTGATTTCTGTTGTAGAATGATTTGCAGAAAATTACTTATCTATCCAGCAGCCAAAGTTTTCTTTATTTTAGATGAAATTTCTGGACTGTTGAGCTGTTGGGAAAAGTGAAATAAACAACATTCAAGAGCTACAGTCGTTTTAAAAAGATTTCCAAAATGAAATAGACTGCTGTATCTTGGGGGAGAGAAGGAACATGGAATATTTTCCTGTTCTTTGGGCACCAGAAGGAGTAATTTTGATTAACGCAGCAATCTATCCAAAATGCATTTTCTTGTCAACTTTTTAGTCCATGGGAAATTGGTTACAAGTTACTGTGTTTGGGGGTACATTTTCTCCACATCAGAAAAACCTTTAATTCTCTGCTTAGTATTTTCATACATTTCCATACAGCAATTTTAAAACTGCAATCAGCATATATAAATTAATATTTGTCAAAAACTGCTGTCTTTTTATGTTCATAGGAAAGATTCTTTTTCTTATACTTTGAGATTTTCCACAGTTATGCTTTTTAAGACCAAAATTTGGCAGTTAGATTACTTTCCTCCCACAGGTTTTATGTAGACCAAAGCCTGATCTGTCTGCTAATTATCTGTCTTTTACCCCTCAGTCCCCTTTAGATTAATAAGAAAAGGCTGTTAAGGTCACCTAGGCACCTTAGCAGTGGTTGGGGGGTGTCTGCTATGTGCTTCAGTGTTCTCAGGTGCTGAAAAATACTGCATTTTCACTGTGCTTTAAAATGACTCTTGGTTAATTAAATGGATTCTGTTTTTTTCTTTACCCTGGGCTTAGATATGTCTCTCTATCATTAGAATTTTCTTACCTTTTATGATCTTTTCAAAAGGCTAGTTTCACATGAACATCAGGATATGTTTTTATCCTTTCTTTTTTCATCTGCTGCCACTGTTAGCTTCAGATACAACTAAGGTTTTCAACTTCAATGTAGTACCCTGAACTTTTTGTAATGTTGTAATGTTACCTGTTGTTTGGAAGTTATAGTAGCTACATAGTCTTCTGTAAAAGAAGTTAATCCTGTTCCTTGGGAAGTCAGTGATTTTAAGCATTTCTAAACTCCCAGGTTAAACTTTGTCATGGGTAATCTGTAGCTGTTTCTTAAGTCTTTCAGAAGAGCTGTAACCCTGGGGCATTGGTAAGTAGGGTCCTCTAGGCTTTGCATTGTCTGGACATAAATATAGTTCTAGGATTTTATTTTATTTTATTTTATTTGCTTTAAGTCTCAGAGATTGTCTCTTTCTCTGCCCTACTGACTGCTGATTTCGATTGAGTGGGACCTTCTTGACTTAAGGATTGTGATTCACATTGGATGGTGGTGTACTTCAAAGCCTTCTGCTAAGAATGGGCTGTATTTTTGCTGCTACCTTGAAATTGACCTCTTCTCAAATTAAAACTGCTTGGCTTTATGCCATTATACTAGCATCTCAACTTGATTTCTTAACACATCAGTCATTTTCAAGGGTGTTTCCAGTTCTGTTCTCTGTGATTCCGAAAACCCACAGTGAAAGAGAGACTATTCAAGACATGAGTTTGCAACACAGGTCAACATTGTGACTTTTTGCGTTTTTGTTTTATTAATTTCTGGACCTCACTGCCCAGATGTTCTATTTTAAATCGAACAGGTGTCATTTTCCAACTTAGAAATCAAGATTTCCATTCATTTGATAGTTTGATTTAGTTGGTTTGCCTTGCTTTTTCACTTGGCCAAACTTGTATTTTAGTGCTCCCTCTGTTCCTTGGCTGACAACTTGTTCAGGGTCACTTTATTCTCCATTGGCTTTTATAAGGCACTGGAAGTATAACCTGGAAAAGATCTGGATCAATGTTTACCTAACTAAATAATAGTTTATTACCAAATAGTTTGTTTTCTTGGAGGCAGAAATATTAGCTTCATTAGCCTATTCTCCTGGAAATGAAAAAGTCCTTTCTGGTTGGTTCTGCAATAAGGAAATTATAGACTTTCAGAAAGATAGGGAAGAAGAATGAGGTTGAGTGCATAGTTTGAGTGGTTTGGTTTAGGGTTTGGTCTGGATTGTTTTTTTTCTCTAAATGAAACAAGAGAAGAGCTCAATTAAAAGGAAATACATGTGGATGCAGATATGTATCTTCATGTTGGTGAATGGAGAAAAGTGGCCTAATTTTTAAAAGACTGCTTAAGGGTTTAAAAATCTGGGGTTTGTAATTTTCTGTAGTCTGTTGTGCATTTGATATTTTAAAGCTTTCCTTTTACCTGCTTGCTGGTAAATGTGTATTCTAGAATGACAAGAGCTATCATACTCAATTGTTATGAAGTTAAATTATTGGAGCATCAACATAGTGAGATAAATACATATTTAGGATATTCCAGATTGAAATAAACAGTTACTTAAGGACTTCAAGGGTTGCATTGCAGTGCTGTTAAATAGTGGTTTCTATACTTGGAATTGTTACCATGCTTAAAGTCTGGTTTGATACCTTTAAAGGAAAACCCACCTTTTTTAAGGGATAAAGGAGTGAGGGCAAAAAGCCCCCCTGCTTTCCAGGCTGCTTTTTCTGCTATTGGAAAGGTGTACACTGCCTCCTTTTTTGCCTCTCGCCTTTTTAGCTGGATATTAGTTAGAATTACTGTTCTAAAGGATGCTACTGCCATTGAGGAAGACTGGCAGCAATATTATCAACATTAATGTGAAGTTTTCCTAGAAATATGCTGCACGTAACTCTCATACTGTGTGCATTACCATAAAGTCTGAGTGCCTACTAGGAGCACGTCAGGAAATTCAATTTACATTTGGGCTATTGTTAAACTGTCTCTTTTCTATTCAACAGATAGGTCTCTGTGTTGAAGTATTTTGCTTTGGCATTAAAAGCTATATGCATATAAATGGGTTAAGGAAACCAGACCAAACCAGTTTGGCTTTCACTTAAGTGAAAGGTGGTTTGTGCTGGCCTTGAATTCAGGAGAAGGGGGCCTCAGTCTCTGGAGAGTTGTTCTAAGAAGAATCTGGCTTCTGCATAATGAACTTTATCTTCATTGCAGAAAGCTGACAATGTGTGAAGCTGTTCATCTTCCTTCGTTTCAAAGCTGTAATTGATGGCCAGATAGTAAGAGTCAATTCAGTTTAATGAGAGAATCAAAGATAAGTACTGAGTTGTGGAGCTTGATTCCATATTTAGTGGAAAACAAAAATAGTCTGATCTGCCAATCCTTTGTGTTCGGATCTGCAGAGCTGCTCTGTGTAGTCTACCAGTGTTCAAGGTAAAGGTGGTAGTACAAGAGTATCACAAAGATGCAGTTTTAGAAGGTGAAGAATAATTGCGGCTTCAACTCTCTGCTAAACTTTTTCTCCTAAAATATCAATTTTATTGAGGCCTGGGCAAGTACTTGGTTAAATTAGTGGATCATTTGCAAGTGCTTGTGTATTTGGGGGTGTAGAGTCTTGGGATATAGGTGTAGTTACACTACACTGTTTTTTGGTCACGGGTTCTGAAGTGTTCTATCTACTGTGGAGAATTCTTTGAAGCTTTACATCTCTGTTTTGCTAAGGTAGAGTATGGTATAATAGATTATACCAAATGCCATGAAAAAGCTTGCAGATTGCTTCTCTGACTTAGAACTTTGACTTTTGACATACCCCATTGCTTAAGAAATTCTCAGAGGAATTTGGAGTTCTTTTCAAAAAAAATTCCTGCTGAAAATGTCCTTTTCAGGACAAGATATCTTTATATTTTATATTAGTTTTTAGAGAAGAGGCTCTCTATTGGTCTGATAAATTAATGTGGAGGATACCATCACTCCTCAAGAGTACAAAAGCAAGAAAATGTTGTTAATTAAAAAACCCCAAAAAACTATCAGAAGAAGCATTCAGAATCTGTAGTGGTTACAAGGAATGAAGAAATGTAGTTTTCTAGGACTCTTCCGTGCATTTCAGGTAACCTTTCATGTGTTCTTTGGAAGACAGTAGTAGTTTGAATGGTGGTGGGTGGTAGCAATGCCAGTCTTTCCTTTAGCTTCATGGTAAATATGCTGTAACTACTTGTGTAATGTGATTGGATGTCCCTTGAGTCAGTGAGTTGGCCTTCAGGTGCAGGAATGACATTAGCTCAAATAAGAAGTCTGGGTCTATTTTCAGGACTGTAAGTTATGTCAGTCTTGTTGGTAGCAAGACATTCTGTAAGCAGGAGAATTAATAAAGTCTAATCTTTTAAAAAAATATATGTCCCTTATATTTAATATGTAATTTTTATAATTTAAAAAAAAAAAATTGTCCCTCACATGAAATGCCTGAAAACTGCCAGCACCTTTAAAAGTAGGTAACTTGTGCTGAGAACTGAAGGATTGTACAGAGCTGGTTGTTTTTGATAAAACAGCTGTGTGTTTGGATGGTGGATGGTGTATTTAAATTACAACACGAATGAGGAAGGCAGTTCTTGGGATCCTTCCTGCGATGTCTCTCCATTGAAATAAGGTTTGAATCCAGCTTTTCTGTCTTGTCCTTTAAATCACAAAGATAGCAGAGTGTGTGTTGCTTTTTGATTTTTGAATATTTAACAATAACAAAACCCAAACCAAAATAACCCCCCTTAACAAAATAGCAAAAAAACACTTCAGCAGAAATAGTGATGAGAATGCAGTGCACTCATTAGTGTGTGTAAGTTCCAAAATCTGAACAGAAGAAGAAAGGATTATATTTTATCTGTGCTGTGGATTGCCCCTTTACATGCTACATCACCATTCTGACCAGTGAGTTAACCTAGGGCTGCTGATCTCTTTTGTGCATTAGTATCTAGACACAGTATGTGGTACCTGCAGTTCTTCAGATGAGCCTTAGCTATCTACAGTGATAATTGCTTTCCCACAGTTCATAAAATAAACAATGTAAGGTATGGTAGTATCTGTTTCTGTAATGTACACATGGTTTTGTAATTGCTGGAGTTATATCAGTAATTTTACATGATCGCTGAACTTTTGTGGGCAGTGACGATCGAATAGGCTAATAAATTAAAATATTGCTGGACCTGCTTCATTAAATGGTTTACTTTGCTAAACTAAAATTTTTTTTTCAGAGTGGCATACACTTAGAAACTTTTACTGTTATAAAGTAAAATAATGATCATTTAAACTTCCCTGACAAATCTGTTGTGATTCATTTCTTATGCTTTTTCAGAGTAATACGTTCCCTTTAAGTATAGATTACATACATATATACTGGGAAAGATACGCTGAACATGTCTGCTTAAAAAAAAAGTCCTTACTGCACAGTCCATAATTGTAAGAAATATTTTTTATGCATATGAGAAGTGTTCAATTTGTTATAAAAACCCCTGAAAGCAGTGCACAAGCACAGTTTAGGCAGCAAGAGTTTAAAGAGGATTCCTGATTGTTCTGCACTCAGCATACATGTTCATACGCAAACAGTTTTAAACCCAGATAGTTTACAGTCTAAAGGATGTAGAAATTTGAGAAATTTTTACTAGGCAAGTTCAGTGTTACAACTGCAGAGAAGCCAGCTGCAGTTTCTAACTGTAATTCCCCAGTGTTGTTGGAAAAGAGTTTTATATATGCTTTATTTCCAGCTTTATATATGGCTGTGTTTGGGTGTAATAACAAAATGTGGTGTCTCCAACCTGCCACTCATGGTTTCATTTTTCAGAAGAAAACTCTGCCACAAACACATTTCCTGAATGTTTCCTTACCAGCTGTTTATGTCTTGGTGTGATTTTCTTCCATTGGAGGAGGTCTGTTACCAATTCCCATGGTAAAGGAGCGCTGACACCACACTTGCCATCATCTGCCTTCCTACAGGAGCAAGGGCAACTTGAATTAGCCAAATAGCAGAACCAGTACTTTCCCTACCAGAGGGGTTAGCTCTATGGGCAGGAGTGGCCAAAATGTCAAAGATCTGTCTAGGGCTTGAATGCTGAAAGTTTTGAGATACCCAACAGTCCTATAAGAAAGCTCTTTTGACTTACTAATAGCAAGGGAAAAGCTACGTTGGTGCATTTGTTAGAATGTTTACCTGGTTGGTAGAGGTTTATAGCAGCAGTTGAACTTTGAAAACTGGTTTTCACAAAAACAGAATTTCAAGCTTTTTTTCATGGCACCATTCCTTTTTGAACTGCTGTGTTGTCCTGTGGGACTGAAAAGCACCAACTTGTTGTGTCTTAGTTGGAAAAAATTGAGGCTACTTTCCTATCTGGTACTTGAAGGATGTGCTATTACAATAGTGCGTTAAGACTTCGACAGGAAATATCTTATTTAAAAAAAAGCAACTGAAATGTTTCCAATTGAAGATAAATCAAAAGTTCAAGCAGTTGAAAAGATAAAAACACAGAATGCAGTTTGTGTAAATACGGAAGGCTTATTTGTCTACATCATCTTTCAGACTCATTAAACAGCCGTAAGTGATTTAAATACAAATTAGGAAGCTGCACATCATGTTGCAGCCGACTCATGTAGGCTGAGCTCATCAGAAACTCCTTTTGTTCCTCCGTTTCCTTCCACCTTGCTTTCCCTGCAGATGCCAGCAGCACTGCCTTACCCCATTTACAGGGCTCTGTCGAAGCCATCACCTCTGCAAGGGTTTCTGCTATTATTGGTTCCTTTTTTATTGCTGATCCTGCTCCTTTTTTTCTCTGACCTTTGGACCTCCATATAACACAGAATTCCTTTGCATGTGTTGAGGACTGCTGTCTACCTTCTGATTTTCCTTTTTTTCCCTCAATAGTTCCTGCTTGTTGATCTTTGACATTGATAGCCTAAAATTTAAATAATACAGAAAAAACAAGAGCATTGCAGAATGCGTTGCAGAATTGGGAGGTTTTATGCTGGAAAATACTTTGTTCCTGTCAGCTAGTTTTTAATCTATAAATAATTGCCTGGTTGGCGTATTGCATACTGCAGACTCTATGTCTCTTATATGCCTCTAACAGGTTCTAGTTTTCAACCAGAATTGACAAGGCTATTCTGATACGCAGAACTTGCCGCAATTTTTGTAATTCCTTGACTGCTTTGGTTATTAGGTAACAGCTGGTGAGTCATTGTCAAGTTGAGAGTACAAATCCTTCCTTTGCATAGGCCAAGCAGTATGTTTAGCTTGTTTGTGAAATATTCCACTGCAAATATTAGGAAATGTAATGAATTTATCTATATATTATTTTTTTTAGGAGCAATGGATGAACTTCATAGCCTGGACCCAAGAAGACAAGAATTGTTAGAGGCACGATTCACAGGAGTAGTAAGTGGCAGCACTGGGAGTACTGGAAGTTGCAGTGTTGGAGCTAAAGTAAGTCCTAAGAGCAGTCATTCAGATCTGCCATCTTTGAAATACTAATTTATCTCACACTGTCTCATTTTCATATTGTCAATGCAATGTGAGTTACTTGTAAAAACATTGGTGGTAAAGAGGCTCTCAGAAAAATCCTTGTTGGTTTGTTATTTTGCTTTGAGATAGGATTGTTTATCCTGAACCTTTCTGTGACATAGTCATTGAATTGTTCTTAAAAACACTGAAGAATGAGCTCTTTTGTAGTTCTGCTGTAGTGCATATGTGATAAGAGATGAAAGATTTTCCCACTATTTAGGTGGAGTCGTCTCTGCTACAGATGACCATCTACTTACGGTTCCATTTGAAGTAGACACGGGGAGTCTGGTGGGATGTCTGTTTTTAAGATTAAACTTTTTTGAAGTTTAATACATATAGATAAACAAATTAATTCAACATTTCCAAGTATTTATATAAATTTTGCTTACTTTCATTGTAGACTTCCTGTTCTTGAGGAAGAACCTTATGAACACTGAATAATTACCTTCCATATGTTGTATATTTCCCTTCAATTAATACATCTGCAAAATAATTTTGTCTCTGTTGTATATTCTGTTCAGGTTACTAGCTTCAGCTCCCAAGACTGATTTCTGCAATACTATTGCCTAGCCAGAAGTACTCCATTTTGTATTTGTGCATTTGAATGTTCTCCATCAAGTATAGTACTTAATAAATTGATATTAAAAAGGTGTAATACTAATTTTTTTCAGCACATTTCCCTCATGACTAAATTGCTTCTGAATTCTGTTTCCTAAGTGTTTGCAGTGTCCTCATGTTTTAAGTGCTTCACGCAAACTTGTAATATTTTTAGCTTCCTATGCTGTATTTTAGATACCAGTATAGATTACAGAACAAAATACTTTCTGGTAGCAGACATTGATGAAATTTCTGAGGACATGTCATGTATCAATGCCTATGAACAAACTACACAGAATTGAAATTATCACATAGTGATCTTGCATCGTATCTTAATTTGCTTTGGAGACTGACATGAGGGTAACTGTCACAAAGCTGTAAAAAGGTGATGTACTTGTTACTACCATTTAAACCAAGAAGTGATTTAAATAGTCAGGGGAAGAAATGAGGTTGGATTGACACAGTGACATTGATGCACTGTTAAATTTTCTTCTCAGTATGATTGCAAAATTGTATATTTGCCATATCTTATGCTTAAAACTAGAAAGAGACAAACACAATAATTCTGGCCCATCTTTGCTTTGTTCCTTGGGTTTTCTAATACTGCTTACTCCCCTAATTAATCAGCTTAATAGCTCAGGTAGTTGCTCATAATTCAAATTACTATTTATCCTTTTTTATTACTTGAGCTGTACTTCTACCTTCATTTAACTTTTACTTTTTGGTACAGCTGTTTTGATCCCTTGCTTTATTGCAAATTTTTCCTCATTATCTGTCTACTACTGTATGTGTAATACATTTTTTTAAAGGCCTGATTAAGTTTCTTGGGGTTCCTCTTCTTTAAACTTTGATTCCCTGTGAGTCACTGCCTACCATTTCCATAAATCTGTTGAAGTCTTTTTCTTGTTGTCTGTTGTTCAGCTGATTTCAGCTGTTAGCCAAATGACATTCCACTTTCACATTCTCTGTTTGTTCATCCAAGTTAGCCAGAAAAAGAAATGTAAAATAACTGATTTCCTTTTTCACTCTGCCATGGAAAAACTACATTTCTTGTCCCTGATGCATTCCAAGATTTGTATCTCATCCAGTTCGTTTCCAAACGGGTATCTAGATGGAGTGGTGTTTTTTAATGCTATCAAATGCTTTGGTAAATGTTTGCAGAAGATCCTATTACCAGTATTTTCTTATAGATGGAGATCCTCATCTAAGACACTGTTGTTCTTACCTTCTAGTCCTGTGGTTTGTTATACCATTAGTAAAAACATAATTATGCGAGTTTTCTTTGTATTTCTTTTTTTGTGACCATTCAGCGTATCAGTGCGGATAATGTGAAGTATAGGAGCTGATCTGGGCTGATCTAGTTTGGAAAAAAATGCTTTGTAAAAAGTATAGTCTGTAGTCTTGATGGGGAGTGTTCAGACAGGCTTACCTGGTTCTTATTAAAAAAACTGATAAAATATTTTCGATCTGATGTGCAGAAGTAACTGGGAAAATATGAGGTATAAATATAATATCCATTGGTCTGCTTTCACTTTGAAGGCCAAAATGAGAAGACTTCTTTGTGTACAAACCCAAATCTCCACATACCAGATTCTAATTTTCCTGAACTAGCAAGACAATACAGAGCTTGCAACTGCATTTAATGGATATTTTTTGAAATATTCTAGGTCTATTATATTCTTCTAGGAATTGAATTCAAATGGACTCCTATTTATTGGGAATACTCTTTTGGAAGTCTTAGCCTTACCAACTGTTTTGCTGAAGAGTTTTGGAATTTCTGGGGGGAAAAAGCTCATCATGTTCAAGCTCTTTCAGTAAGCAGGGTTGGAAATACAAATGTAGGTTACTGATATTATTGCTGTATCTGACTTGGATGACCAGATACTGACACAGGGCAAGGAGGAATTACATATAGACATTTCTGTACTGGAGACTGCCCTGGGGGTGAAAACATGCATGGAAATTTTGAGTGTTTAATTAACATTTCTCTGGAAATTTTAATTCAGAGATGATGTAGTTATTCAGATGTCACAGATGAGTACTGTCCTGCAAACTGATACAGGGCTGGAATTTAATGCTCAGGAGCAAAATGCCTTGGAACTAATTTTATTTTGAAATATTTGTTCTGCTGTCTTACATAGAAGAAACCAGTCCATCAGTAAAAGAGTTTTGGTAGGATTTTTTTAATAAAAAGACATTCAGCTGATGATGACTCGTTAAAATGTCCTTGTGACATGGCTGTGTTCAAAAGATCTCTGAATAAATCAGCTGTAGCAAATTTCTAAATAAATATTGTAATTTGGGACCAAGTCACTACTTGGTGGTTGTTGTTGTTGTTTTCTTCTCTCACTAATGTAAATTTATTGTGTTGGGGGAAATAATTTGTTTTAACAATGTAGAATAATGCTGTCAGTATTTTGGTTTTCATTTTCTTCAGACTAGACTATTGCAAAGATTATTTTTTAAATCTATTCCATGACAGAAAATTAAAGCCTATTTTAGTTAGCACCTCTTTTTCTTGAAAAATTGAAAAATTCTAATAGTCCCTAGAACTTTCTCCAATGGCTTTGAATATGCTATGGAAATTCAGAATTTACTGTGCCCTGTCAAAATATCCACCTGTCAAACTTCTTATCCACCTTTAAAGTCACAGGTGCTCTATAGTTAATAAATTTTTCCATGAGAGCATGAAATGGCTGTTACTTCTTGTAACTGTGAGTGATAACAGTGGATTATATTTTATAATTCTGTGTATAATGTTGAGTATTCTGTTTGTCTTGGTAGGCCTCAACAAATAACGAGAGTTCAAATCACAGCTTTGGAAGCTTGGGATCTTTAAGTGATAAAGAATCGGAGGTAAGTATATGGGGCACATCCATTATTACCTCAGAATTTTAATGCTAAGAAGTAATTTTTTTAAATTCTACTTTGATGCCTTATTTTATATAGAAGCTTTTAAAGTAAAATACCGACTACTCAGATAGAAAAGAGCATAAATTACTGAAAGACACTATCTCATGGAAGAGGAACCATGACTGGAAGACGTCAGTTTCTTTAGATTTTTGGTCATGAATCTAGCTACTTCTGCTTTCCTGTTATCTATGTAGTCATGGTCTGAGGATGCATTTCAGCTTTTGGAGCTGAAAATGCTTACATAGTTTGCTGTCTTTTGTGTCATAAGTGATAAGTGTTTCATCACAGATAATTTAGACCGATTTTGGATGAATCCTTGAAATTACTCTGGAAAGTAGTTTACTATGTTTTCCTTTCAAATATGGATTTATGCCAAGGTCAGATATCCTTAGTAGCCGTCATCTTTATCTGTAAAAGCTGCAGTTGTCACTGTGTATTTTCTTACCTAAATCCAGTTTGTAATCCAAAAAAAGGATTAATGCTCTTATTAGGTTTAAATGTGCAGAGCTCAGACTTGCCTTGAGTAGAATATTTTCCTCTTAGTGATGAGCATTGATACAGTTGCACTAATACTACAGCTCTTAGAATTTACCTGGTGCAGGGTTGGTGAGTCCCTCTGACAGTTTTGCCTCTGTGTGTCACAGACTATGTGGATAGATGATATCCTTTGTGACCAAGAATGGATTTCTAGCCTAGGCTAGACCCTGTGTGACTGTGTGTCATGCTGGAGAGATGGTTATTTGGAATGTGCTGTTGGTGGTATTTTCACATGTCAGAGCTTTACTTTGGGGCCTAATTGTTCATTTGCTCTCTTACTACAGGACCCTTTTTTTACTGGGCTGCCAGCAAGTGAATTTAATTGGTTCCCAAAGCTGGTACCTTATAAATAAAAGTTCCGTATTTGTGATTTGTTTTTCTTGTTGACAAAAGCTCTGCTATGTTTTTTTTCCCCTCACCTTTCCCAGCTGGATTATGCATCCAACTGCATAGACTATTTTCTTAACCAGAAGATTCTGTCTGCCTGTTGTTTTTATTCATGGCTTTTCCTAGAAATACTCTGGGCAGTGATGCAGTTCTGATGTAGATGTGGGAATGGAAATGTGCTGCAGTAGCCTGAAGGTTATGATGCATTATTGCAATTCCTTGACAGAAAAGCATGTCTGTGAGTAGTTGAGCGATCTCGGAACACTGACTATATATTTGTAATCAGTTTTTGGTGTAGGAAAATATTATTTTACAGTTCTATACATGAGATAGAGGCAAAGCTTTTCCAAGGCATGTGAGTTTTAAAGTCTCTGCACAGTGTTTTAACCTCAAGCCATGCTTCTGGGTAAGGATAATATTTTGTCTTTTTATTATTCTAAAACGTGTCTTCTAAAATAGAAACAGACTTTTTTTTTGAAAATGTCCCTGCACAGAAGTCCAGTGTGCTCCATTGCACAGTGAAAGATGAGTCTTAATGAGTAGCGAAAAACATTTTCTTGACCCTTTTTCAGAAGTCGTTAATTGTATTCACTTAAATTATAATTGTAATAACAAGTATGTTAATAAATTTTTATAGTTCTTAAAATTACATCTGGTTACTTCTATGCTAAAGTACCATAAAAAGTAAGCTGTAGTTCTCAGTATTGCAAACAGGTTGTGGAATTGTTTTGTTGTGTTGGTTTTTGTTTTTTAATAGCGTGACCTTGAAGGTTTCATAGTGATAGTAATGGTAGTGTGGAAATAAGACTTGCTTATTGGGGAAGCAGTGCCATCATTTGACGTTGAAACAGCATTGTTTTATTACAATAGATCTTGGGAGAAAAAAAAAGTAGATATGCAAATCTCAGAATCATTGAAATTAATTTCTAGCAAGAGTGTCAATTTCTGATCAAACCCTGGTGATGCATTCATGTCATTACTTTGTGCTTTCGTCATGAAGTGGCACATTAAATCTGTGAATGTGAAGGGAAGACTCAGGGGAAGCACAGTGAAGCTGAGGAGAAAACTAGGATCAAGACCATGATGTATGAGGCTCTGCTAATATGCCAAGCTCTGTGTGACTTTAATATAACTTTACAATCTAGCATTGGGTAACCTTAAAACTATTTTATCTTGCTTATGAAATAATAAGATTTTAGTCTAAATCTTGGCTATATGTAAATACTTCAGCAGCTACAGAAAGTAGCTTCAGTCTTCATTTCTCAGGGAGATGCTCCCCAGCCCCACTAGTCTTCAGTTTCTTGTAATTCATATGACTCCATTCATTAGGAAGGATTTTGGAGTACATTTTCTAGTGATTGATGTGTGCTGTACATTATCATGCGAATTTTGTGCTTAGAAAAGGGGAACATGACCTTGTTGAGTGACCTCATTAATAACCTCATTAGCGTGCTAGTACTTTCTAGTTTGGAAGGTTAAATTAAACACTGAAAGAAATCAGAAGAGCTTAAGGAAATAGACATTTATGAATTACTTGAGTTTTAAAACTATAAACGTCTTTAAATGGCTGGTTTTTACAAGCCACAGCAGCTGGAAACTAGTTTTGGTGGGGAAAATCTTAAGTGTTTTGTCATTAATTAGCTTTTAAACTTTTTTTCCTTGATACGGTAGGTAAAAATGACTACATTAGAATGTAACTGCAAAATTAAAAGTTGAAAAACAAGAATAACATGAAAATGCTTGGTGAAGTAGTTTCAATTTAGTTTGTGGAAAGGTAGCCTAATGATACCTATTTACCTGGCAATAATTCCAAGTTATTAAAGTAAAATTTCTAAGCTATGCTTTCTGCTTTTACAATCAACCATCTTGAGATAACTCTATTTCCAGGAGTCTGTGCTGTATACTTTGCTAATGTATGATAGCCCTGTAAAAGATGCAGATGTCAGTTCAGTGAGTTTATTTAAAATAAAATATATTTAATTTAAACTTAATTTATAGCCTGATAATACAACTTTTGCAGTTGTAAAACTTCCAAAGATATCTTTATGAAGCTGCACACAGAGTCAAAACACATAAATACATGGTATAGGTAAGGAAGACCTTTCTTGTCTTGCTGGTTCTTTTATAGACTAATAATTTTCTAGGGATCACAGGTAGCTTAAAGTGGTTCTTCCCAACATAAATACTGTTGAGTATTTGTAGTAAATTCATATTTGAGCATATCCACACGAAGATTTTGGAATTGAAATGTCCTTGAAATGATTTTACTGATACTTGAAATTTGAATGCTGATTTAATTTGCTGTGTTAAGAAAGCATACTTGGAGCACCAAATGACAGATACAGCCAAATGATGCTATCATGAGAGAATGAAGCATCTTGTCATTGATCTCAAATTTAGTCTGACCTATTAAGGACCTTTGGTTTACTGGTAAACTAGTACTGGTAAAATAGTTCATGTAATGTCTCCCATGCTTTCTTCAGTTCTGTATGATGCACTATGAAGAATACACACACACAGAGCTGCAATATACTGAACAAGAGCAGCTTTTATTATTTAACTTAAATTAGAGGGACTAACTGGTTTGAATCCTCAGCTCAAAGAAGAACAAATATAATTTAGAGATCCTTCTGATCACGGCCCTTTCTTGTTATCTGTATTGTACATGGTGATTGTAATTTTTAGGCAACTGTGTAGAAAAAATTATTCCAGATATATTAACAGATCTGTATTTTTTCACTTACTTTTCTTTCTTTTCCTTGAGATAAAAGTGTATGGGAAGGACAACACTTTCTAAGTAGTTAGGTACTAACATTTTGAGCAATTTTTGCTCTCTGCTTTTTCCTCTTCTTCCTTTTTTATTCTCAGCAGATTCTAGAAATCTTTACAGTTTTTATTAGTCTTGAAATATCTTTTGCACAAATGAAAAAGTGTAATATTATTGACTTCCTGTTGAAGCACTAGAACTTTGAGTTTATGCTACAGCAGTGTGTAGAAGACACCATCAAGAATTAGATTATTTCACTTAAGTATTAAGCTTTAAAACACCCACAGTAAAATACAGAGATCTTGGTAAAATATAGATATAAACAAAACAAAAATGGATGTTCATAAACCCTGGAATAAATGAAAAGGAGTAATTGCTTAACAATTAATATGTGGAACTGCCTTTTGGGAAATAATTTAAGAATTACTTCTCACTTTCTTAAATACCTCTTCTAGCTTGTATCTGATTGACCAAAGATCATATTATCTCGTTTAACTATGATCTGAAATTGCATCCCTGCTGAATTGTGAAATCACGTTTTATGGATGAGGATTTAAATTTATTTCACAATGATACAGCAATAATACAAATAAATAGAGCTTATGTTGCATCATGTTCTTTTTGTTGTTTGTAGACTCCAGAGAAGAAACAGTCAGAACCTTCCAGAGGAAGAAAAAGAAAAGCAGACACTCAGAGTGAAAGCAGCCAGGGTAAATTAAAATGTGAATTGACTAGGTAGTGATTGCATGTAACACAGTTTGGACTGTTTGCCTTAAACATTCTGTTTTCGCTTATGTAAGATGGGTGTTATGTTTTGGATAATAAATTATGTATTCTTCTCTCCCTCCCATTTGTCACTGGAAGGGATGGGCAAACGTGAACTGGACTGGTAATTACCCAAAAGAATCATGAGCTGCTGCATGTGTAACTCGCAGCTATGATACAACTCTGTAATCTTTTCAAGAATTACAGCAATTCTTCTCATGTGAAATACCTTGTGGTTTGAATTTATTTTCAGTAGATAAGGAAGAAAAGGGATTACTGATTACAATACCTGATGCTTGTTTCACAGGTACATATAAAAATTGAATTTTATTCTTCCTTTTCTGTGGAAGATTGTAGTAGTCTAGAGGGATGGGGAAATCATGATGAGACTGATTTCTGATTTAATACTTATGAAGTTTAGTTTTTGTCATTCCTGTCTTTAGTGTGGGCAAGGACTGGTGGAAATTTAACCTCAAGACAAAAATTCATCAGAAGGAGAGTGGAAATAGTTCTGATAACATCTTTATCAGCTCTATTTTTCATTCTAACAGAGCTAGAAAATGTCACTTTAGATATAAAATTATATCTTTATATATAAAGATATATATATGGGCTCCATATCTGGAAGTCTTCATGGTGCAGCATGCTGTTAGTAGAAGAATCATGTTGTTTGATTAAAATTAATTTCTTCCTAAGTGTTACTTGGTAGACGCCTGCTTTGTTCAAAGAACGTGAATGAGATTTTCTATTTTCATTGTTTTGGTAGCTTATCCTACCTGTTACTAAAGAGTGTTGAAGTTAGAGATGATAGAAATTTTTGGGACTTTCTAATTTAGAAAACATTATTATAGTGTCTTCTAATCACTGTTTTACTGTCAGCAGCAGTAAAACTGAGTAGTAACTGAGTAGTCTACAACCAAACATTCTCGAAGAGCAGGCCTAAGAAACTGCAGCCTCTTGGAGTATTACAGTACAGTTGAAGCACAGCAAAAACTCCTATTGTATTGAAAAAAAGAAACAAGAAATCAATCTCTTGTCTAGTGCATACCCGGGATATTGACTTGTAATATGCAAATTAATCCATAAATGTTGAAGAAAAGGATTGTTTAGAGCACAGAAGTAATTGGAAAGTGGTATAAATCAGTGTAAATCTATTCATAATTGGCTGTGCCAAAATAATTTGACGTATTTCTTCAGCGCAGAGTTCTGTAACATGGCATCAAATAGATTTTTCTATACTGAAAAGAAATGCAGTCTGTGTCATTTATCTGCATGAAAGCGAATTTGATAAAGTGATACATGGGAATTAAGCATGAGGACAGAAATCACTGACAGAATTACAGCATAGGTAAAGAATTGGCTGGAGGGAAGTAGCAACAATACCCACTGACTGTGTAACTACTGGAGAAGTTGGCTGTGTGGTGTTCTAGGTCTTGGTATTATTTTATCTAAATTTTTTTGTTAAAAGTCTTGACACAAAAAGGGCTGTCAAATGTTTCTGGTTTTTTGTGTTACTTCTTAGTGACACAGCATTATGCAGCAGTGTCAGTACAGAGTTATATTGAACTAGAGAGAGTTCATCAGGGCTGAAACAATAGAAAAGCTTGAAAATCTTTGCTAAAAAGTGGAAACTGAATTTATAGGTCTATGGGTAATGATCTCCTAATATATTGCAAAAATTTCTTTCTATAAAGTAAAAAGCTTTAAACAACAGTCCATTTCCAAGATGTCTCCTAACAGGTTTTCTACAGGAGAAAAACCCTGTCTTAAGCTTTATTGGTCATCTTAGGGCCAAACAGAAGAAAACATTTGTGCATTGAATAAGGTATAGGTGCAATCTCCAGAATGCCACATATGGGTCAAGTCCTCCTGTTGACGAAATACAATTCATGTTAGTTCTCCTGAAGTCCCAATCTGTTAAAGATAAATTCTAATCTCATTCTATGGTGTTTTATTTCCCTAGTTAACACTGTGAGTTACCCAATTCATAATCAGGTTAACAGGAATGGAAATACTTGTCATTCTCACTGTTACTGGCACCTAGGGAGACCCTTGGGCAGAATATTGGGGCATGATAACTCACCTGGAGTACATAATGTTAGTAGACTTGGTTAGTTTGATACTTTTGAGATAGTGCTTGAAAAGGGGAGGGACTTAGAGCTGAAGGTTTGATCTGTAGGATGAGAGATGAGTTTCCTGTTACCTAGAAGAGGGCTAGGGTTTCTGTAAGGTCTGCTCTAGACTGGTTTAGGAATTTGGGGTGACTTAATGTCTGATTTCTCAATTAATGGAATATGCAAATCTCTTTGTTTTGGCAATCCCTTAATTTCCTGTATAGGGACATCATGTGTTACCACTCAAAGAAAACCAATTAACAAGTGGTAAGATTTGGTATAATTATTTTATAGGTAAAAATGTAAGACTCCTCACAAGTAATTTATTTAACCAATTCTAATGTATTACTGTATTTATTGCAGGAAAGAATATTGGGGGACGTGGTCACAAGATTAGTGACTATTTTGAGGTAAGAATTTTGTAAAATTTACTTTGGTTTTAAAATTTTATTATAAAATATCCTTTTAGCTTTTTTTGGATGCTACAGCATTTTTGGTTGTAATGGACAGGCCTCTTGAGAGGTTACTTCTTTTTTCTTTATGTAAGCTTCTGAGTATTAAACCTTGAAGTAGAGATGCAGTCATCTCCTGATGGAGCCTGAACTAAAATACAGAAACCATTATCTTTCACACTGTTCTTTAAACAGCTAAAGGCTGCACTAATAAAGGTAATACAATCTGATTGACAAATTCTGTGTACAGATGAGCTGTAGAATGTACTGTGTACATTCAGTAGGTGTATAATATATTTTGAGAAGACTGACTAATGGGAGGTCCCTATCTGCCCTACAGTACCAAGGTGGGAACGGCTCGAGCCCAGTGCGAGGCGTGCCTCCTGCAATCCGCTCTCCTCAAAATTCACATTCCGCTCCTTCTTCTGTAAGTCTGGGAACATCATAACTGCTGGAGATGCTTTTATAGCCTAAAAATAGCAAAATTGAAAATTATCTGTATTTTCAAGGAGAGAGTTTTCAAAGGAACGAGTCCTGGGAAAGAGTACATTCTTCCACAGAAAAAAAAATCAAATTAAGTATTAAAACTAATTTTTTCTATTAACATTCTGTTTTTTCTATTAAATTTTTTCTATTCTATTTAATTTGGGTCATTTTTTCATAAGTGTCTTTTTAAATACAAGGTAGTTACGTAAAATGTTGAATAAATGTTAAAATATTGTAATGACATCTATTCATAGGCCTCAAGCAAAAAAGAGTCGTTTTTTTGTTGCTCATAAAGAAACTTGGATCTGTAGCCTGGGACTTTAAAAGTTCAGGTTTTGATAAATTCTGATTTTTTTCAATAATTGATACCTAATCTGCCTTTAAAATTCTTCGTTGGTCGTGCTTTTTTTCCTTCTCATAAGTACAATTTCAGTGCTCAGCATACCAACATGTTATTCTAAATGGCCAAACAAATTTTGCCAGTTACAGAAAAGATTTGTTTTCTCTGATGGTAGACCTCAGCTTTTATTCCATGTGCTTTCAACTTCAGGCATCCTCTTGGTCTTGCCAACAATATGGAGTGTAACACAAATTTTGGAATTTGGCTTGAATAAGGTCTCATTCACACAAACTAGGTTCATTAACAGGATTTGTGTTCTGATCTGCACCAGCTTCCCCTCTCTGCTTCTCCCACGAGAACTAAACACTCCAAAAATAACTCACATTATTCTTGAGTTGTGAAAGCTCAGAATCAGAAAAGTAAGTCTTTATAAGACTGACATCACCTTGTGTCAGTCTTGTATTGTCTTAAATCTTTCAGTCTGTCTCCCAAAAGTGACAATCTTAGTTTTCTCAGGGAATATATTGCATCTGTCCTGAACTGCAAGTGGTATGTAACGCCATACTGATAGCTCTCAATGCAGTGCTCCAGGTAGTAGCTTGTGTAAAAAAATACCTTGTTTCTCTTTTCTTCAAGATGTTCCTGCAAAGATTTGTTCCAAGGCTATGCTCATAATTAAATATTACAGCTGTATCTAAAATACTTTGCTTTCATGCCTTTCAGGTTCGACAGAATAGTCCTTCTCCTACTTCATTAGCTTTCGGGGACCACCCTCTTACACAGCCAAAGCAGTTATCTATTAAAATTACTCAGGTAACTTTTTGAGTAGATCACTTTAGACTGCAGGGGAAAAAAAAAAAAGCGATGTTTATTTCTTTGTCTTTTAATTTCTTCTAAACTCTTCAAGACTTTCCAAAGCTTTGCTTTTTAAAATTGCCAAAGCATTTTTCTTTTAAGTTCAGCAGCTCATAATTTAAATAATCTCTGGTGAGTTTCATATTCTGCACTTGCTCAGCTCCCAGCATTGTACTTCATAATTACATAGATGACCATGTGATTGGTAGGTTTTTGCTCAAGATTTTAGCAGTTGTGTGATTTTAGAAGTAGAGGCTGCTTTTTCAGGCAGTATTTGAATTGACAGCTGCCATTGTCATACTGCATTTAAAATTCGACTTGAGATGGATGAGATGGCAATCAAAATGATCAACACACAATTCTGACGTGACTTTTAAAAGCTGAAATCAACTGTTTCATTCTTTCTGCCAATTCTGGTGTGGTCTGTTCTGCCTTTCACATTAGTCAGAAAAAGGTTGCTTCACCTGTTGACTGATACAGAGAAATTAATTAGTTGACATTCACATTCTTGCCCTTTTTTTTATGCTTTTTTATGAACAGTAACTTATCAGTTGGTGATGAAATCTTTTAATACTGTTTGTGGTTTGTCCCAACTGTTCACAGTTGTCCTCAGGAAGAGGGAAAGTGATTTTGAAAAAGAATCTTTCATGACACTTCTAAACACCTGAAAATAAGATTTGCTGTTCTTGTCGAATGTTTTAAAACAGTTTATTTAGTTTATTTCTCTGCCTAACAAGCATAAGAAGAATAATGCTGTAGTTGTAAAAGGGAAGTATAAATATTTCAAAATGTTCTTTCTAGACTGATCTCACAATGCTGAAATTAGCTGCACTAGAAAGTAATAAAAATCAAGACCTGGAAAAGAAAGAAGGTCGTATAGATGACTTACTCAGGGTAAGTGTTGGACATGGGGTAAAGGTGTTTATGCAGATCAACAGATGGAATATGAGGGCAATTTTTTAGATTTTTAAAAACATTACTTAAATAAAAAGATATAACAAGTTTTTATTTTTGTAAATTTTTCTTAAATCTAAGAAGTTTATACAATGAAATGTGTAAGGGTTCTTTTTCAGCTTTTGTGCTACAACTTGTTAATGATTGAATATGTTTATAGACTTCTGAAGGTGCAAAGAAAGCCGATGCCGTTTGCAGGCAGTTGATTAATTCCTTAAATTCATAATGTAATTCACCTAAGGGGTGGTTTTGGGGTCCCTTTTGGTTCTAATTGTGAATAGCCATTATCTGTGGAACAACTGTTAGCATTTTCAGAATGGAGGTGATTGTGACAGAAATAATTACAGGCAATGAATAACTACTTTAAATAAGAAAACTGCTATACTGTGCTCTTAGACCTGTTTTCAGAAAAAAATTCTTAATGCTTATGCTCTTGAAGGAAGCACTGGAGAGGGGATATACAGAAATATGAAATATGAAACAAACCTGTATTCACAAGTTGTAGTCTGTTTAGTTTTTGTATGTGTACATACAATTCAAAAATATTAACCCATGCAATCATGTACTATGAAATTGTATATGTAGATTGTTTTAACACATGTTCAATGGTATGGAACAGACAACCTTAAACTATTTTGTTGATAAAAATTTTGTTTTAATCAAAATAATATTGTTGTGGAATTTTAGAGGTATTAAGTTAAATATAATTGGTACACAGGGAATTTTTTAAACTTCCTACTCAGATTATTGAAGCTTTTATCGTTGTGAAATTTTTGCTTTCTTTTAAATTGAAGATGTTAGGATTCACATGACTTAAGAAATCACATAAAGATGTGATGCTAAAATTTAAATTTCCAATTTGAATGTAAGTGGAGCTCTCAGTGGAGAGGTGAACATGAGACTGGTACAGAGCTTTTGTATGTTCTCATTATGCTGAATGCTCTATAGTATAGAATGCAGGACAGTGTAAAGGAAATAAAAAAGAAGCAAGGCATCCTTCTACAGACAGGGATAGATATGTGAAATGAAATTTTTATTTAGATAAATAGATGTGTTTATGCATGTATGTTCTTTAGTCACGTGAAAGTAGATATATTTATTTTCTGCGACAGCGGATTTTAAAAACAGTGTTTCAATATATCTCTATATTTTGCATATATTTATTAGGCTAATTGTGATCTTAGAAGACAAATAGATGAACAACAAAAACTACTTGAAAAATACAAAGAAAGGTTAAACAAATGTATTTCAATGAGCAAGAAGCTTCTAATTGAAAAGGTAAGTTTACTGCTCTTAAAATCTTTGTGAGAAAAGCTGGGAGATGGCAGTAAAACTCCATTACAATTCCTTCATTTTCACTTCAGCTTTTTCATATCAGTCACTTGAGATATGAAACTTCATATCCATGGTCTCTATCTGGCACTATTTTTATAAACCTGAATAAGCGAAATAAAATGTTTAGCTTTTTCCAGATGGTGGAAAATATATCTTTTTTAATTCAAGGATTACCCATTGTAAGTATTTCAAAATAGCAAAGCATAGAAGTTATGAATTTAGTATATGGCATGTTTTCGGGATAAATTGTAAGATCACAGTGGATGGGAACTTAGGAACATAATCAGTTGTAAAGAAGAGATGGATAATATCTCTTTGTGAGACAAGTGGCTAAGGTTAATTTTGATGTAAAATGATAAAATGCCATGTTATCTCAGAATTAATGCAAAAAAGGAAATGAGGATGACTGCCTTCATACTATTATTAATGAAAGAATTATTTTTTTGAAATTTCACACCAATTATACTTTAGTAGCAATTTATTAGAAGACAAGAATACCCTAGTTTTCTCCCTCTTCTTTAAAATGGCCTCATTTTAAAAAAATCTAAAAAAGTTAATAGCAAGTCATGTTATTAGAAATTAAGGTACAAAAAAGTTTGAGATAAACAGCCCCAGTGCCTTCCCTAGTGCTAGCTGCTGGATCCTGCTGTCATACACAGCTGCACAAAGTGACCTATGGGAGGATTCAGGAGGGTTTTCTCACTAGCATGTCATAAATAAATCATTGCAGATCTTTTTAAGTTCCAGCATGAGGGGAATGTAGGGAAAAGATGCATCAGATCTGTTTGGCATGACAGTAAGTACGTACCTTCACACTGAGAATACTATAAGGGATGTTTCCTGTGAAAGACCCTTCTTCAGTCTAGAAGTCTGTTTGTAAAAAAAGATCCTTAATTCTGACTATTTCTCACTTTCTGTGTGTGTGATTTTGGGCCACAGACATTTCTTATGAAGCAAGCATTTGTAACAATTAAAGAGGTTTCCTTGCATTAGACGTTCATAGTGCTCTTTCTTCTCTGAGGGAGACCAGGCAGGCTCGGTTGGTTGTCACATCCCAAGGATGCTTGTGGTGGCAGTGCTGGTTCTAAGCAGGGCATCTGCTCCTGTCACTGCAAGTAAATATCTGATTGCAGTTAAGCTTGTGCACAGTGCATTGCCACACTGAGGTTCCTGCCCCGAGTCACCTTGGTACAAGTTGTAACATGGATGCCCTGTCATGGAAGTTTCCAGCCTAAGTATAAGAAGTGCTTTATGATATCTGAGTCAGCTCATTTGTTGTAGTAGACATGTAGAGATAGAATCTTTATTATATCCTCTATGATGCTGGTACTCTAAATAAAGTGGTTTTTTAATGATGAAGAGCAGCAAACTTTATAGGAAAACTGAGCCAAACTCAGGGGGGTTTTTTAGTGCATAAATTGTCCCCTAGTACTGATTCTGGCAACTGGAGATGCTTGAGTTCTGTAGAAATTAGAATAAATGGGGTAAATAATACAACATATTTTTGTTTACTCTCCTCTTTCGTTTACTCTCTTCTCCTTAAAAGGCTGTTTGAGGAAAAACCCCCCTGAGTGTTTTATTGACTTTTTGAACACTTTAGTGTTACTAAATATGAAAAATTTTTTGTTGTTTTCTTAGAGCACACAGGAGAAGCTGGCAAGCAGAGAGAAGAGCATGCAAGACAGATTACGCCTGGGGCATTTTACAACAGTTCGTCATGGTGCTTCATTTACTGAACAGTGGACAGATGGCTTTGCATTTCAAAATCTTGTGAAGTTAGTCAATGCTATGTTCTTAAAATTCTCACTAATTGTTACTTCCCTCTAGTGGACTTCTTAATTACTAATGTTCTAGGATTGAAGCAGCTTTTCATATGTTGTATTTTGCTTTGGCTTTTGAAGACTGAGAATAGAGTACAGAACTCCGTTAGTCAGCTGAGGGACTGCTAAGTTTGTGTGTCTTTAAAAAACAGTTTGGTTTCACTCTGTTTTAACTATCTTTAGAAAAGCATGAATGTAGTAAATAAGCAGCACATAGTTATTCAACTCAGCTGATAAAACTATGAAGGTAAACCAGTGATTTTTCAGGAAGCTGACCGCATATCACTGGTGGTCATTGGGACAGATGAGGTCTGTGAAGTTCTCACTGATCACATAGGTGCTACCTGCACATCCCCATGGCAGCAGCTTTTTCCAGCATCCTGCTCCTTAGTGCTGTGAAGAAGCCATGACAAACCTGGAAGCCTCAGATAAGGTCTAGTGCAAGTGGATGTGGGAGAGCAACTACCTGGAAAAGAGCTGCCATAGCAGGTGTTTCAGCAGAGATGGGGCCCAGGCACAGGGCTCTGCAGGACTCTCAGAGATGGTGGTAAAATAATTCTACAGGGCTTCCAAAGGAGTTGTTTGGCAGTGAGTCTGATTCATTGGAGATACACATAGATACACAGATAGAAGAATACATGTATTTCAAAAAGTAGTTCAAGATTTTAGTTTTTGAAAGGCAGTATTTAGTCTTAGCATTATGGGATTCCCTGGGGTACTGTTTTTCTAAACAGTCTTAAAAGCAGTCTGTAGATGTGTTTTGCATGAAAGCTGTAATCATTTGCCATACAACCAAACTGATGATTGGCCCGTAAAAATAAGGTACTCTCTGTTGATGCTGTGAGGGGGTGTTTTTCATAGTATAAAATAAGGTATCCACCAGCTCAGATAGATTTTTTTTTTTTCTTTTTNGCAACCAAACTGATGATTTATTTGGGAATAGCCAGATTAAATTCAGTATTTGGCCCGTAAAAATAAGGTACTCTCTGTTGATGCTGTGAGGGGGTGTTTTTCATAGTATAAAATAAGGTATCCACCAGCTCAGATAGATTTTTTTTTTTTCTTTTTCTAGTGCAGAAGTCATGCATAACACTTTCAAAAACAAAACAAAAAACACCCAAAACAACAACAAAAAACAAACAATCCCCCTGAAACCACCATATATTTAAAAAGTAAATTGTTCCATAACTTTAGCAAAATTTTTCCACTTCATGAAGAACACTGGTGTTCATTCTCTTAGGAAACATTTTCACATGTACAGTAAGTTTTTTTAAATTTCTAAATGCCTTAGCAGTTAAAAAGATCTTGAAAAAATGCAAATTGATGAAACTTTAATAAAGCTTTTTTTGGGGTTTACAGGCAGCAAGAGTGGGTGAATCAACAAAGGGAAGACATTGAAAGGCAAAGAAAGCTCCTGGCCAAGCGAAAGCCTCCAACTACAAATAATTCTCAGGCACCATCTGCCAATTCTGAACCCAAGCAGAGGAAAAATAAAGCTGTGAATGGGGCAGAAAACGATCCCTTTGTTAGACCCAATTTACCACAGCTGTAAGTTTAACATTTCAATCAGTCTTTTACATAAATTCTCAGATATTGTCTGTGTATGTTCTATTCAAATAACAGCATGAAAAGACACTCAGTATATTCAGCAGCTATATTCTCACTAAGGACTTGCTGATGTTAGGGAAATTTGCACCACTGTTTATGAAGTTGTTGTACAATTGCACTGTCTGTGAAGTTGTGGACTATTTATTTTTGGTAAAGTCACCAGAGAAGGGCCCATTCTGGGGATGGCCAATGTTCCTTATGTTGTCCTGATCTAGAAGTGTTCTTATCCTGGCTTCTTAGTCTTGTGATGTCACTGATACCGATTGAGCTTTTCTTTATCCACATTGGTTTAAGAGCTTCTCTTTTAGTTGGAGATTTTTTTTCCACAGTATTTATTTGACAAAAAACCCACTTTTTTTCAGCCTTAAGTACTTGAAGACATGTCTTAAAACAAGTGGAAATAATGTCTTTTCCCCCCCTTCTGAATGCTACATCCTGAGAAGTTACTGATCCCATTTCACATATTAACAGTGTTGTAATTTTTTGTCTTTGAAACACAAAAATTGAAAGTTATTAAAGAACTCTCTTTATTCTGGGGACCTTTTTTTCTTGCAGACAGAAAGGGTATAATTCAAGGCACATGAAGATCTGTTCTTGACATTTAATTTGAATATTTTATGAAATTGCTGCTTCAAGATATTAGTTACTGCCCTTTATGCTGAGAGGCTGCAGCTGATAGTGTATCTGTTCCTAGTTTATTTTTAAGTAAAAAGTAAATAATTAGTCTTGAAAAGAGTTGCAAATTAATCTGTGTAACTTTGCAGAAGTTAGCTACCTGTATTGAGCATGGTCACTTGTCACCTCTGACATATGGAGGCAGTAATTTATACCTCTGGGGATGGAGTGTATATAAATTGCTCTGGTTAGATCTGCTAAATAAATATATTTGGACCATCCCTTTGAAGACAGATGCATGTGTTTTGCATAATGCACCATTCTTAAAATTCACATTGTGAAGTTGTTTTATTGTGACAAAAATATCGTGAAAATACCGTAGTCAGGCTGGCAGTGTAAGCAAATCTTGGTTAGCATTACTCATGTTTTGGTGGAGAGCTGAAGAGTCATTGCTCAATGTGACTCTTTAGTGTAATGCTTAGTGCCTGTGTTTCTTCTTAGACCATAATTAATACTTCAGAATAGTACAGTAAATATTGCTGTTATATTAAAAATAATACTGCTGTGGGATTGAATGTAATCCCTTCTGTTATAAAAAGTAACATTTAAGTAATGGAAAATACCTGATAATTTACAGAAATTTTTATTTGCTAACTTGTGACTGGTTATTCTCCCCTAATCTTATTGCTGCTTTGAGAGATGATAAAATATAAATTGGCGAAAAAGTACCGACATGTTCTAATTTTTAAGTAGGACAAGATTAATTCCTGGTAATAAACTTATGCTTATTTTCTGGTGTTACATGGTGTTAAATAATTTCCAATTTACTAAAGACTGCAAATTTTCATTTCACCTGGCTTAACCAGTTACATGTTAAATGACACATGAATATCTTGCTTTTTATGGAATCACCAGGAGAACAATCAGAATTGTCCTTTTGTATCTAATGGTAGCAAAGATGTATGCAGTTATCGAATCAAAACGCTTTTGCTTTTAAGTATCGTAGTTTGATTGTTATATAATCTAGATATGAGACTACTTGCTTATATCGTTAGCTTATAAATTTTGTTTCCGATCTTTGAGGAGATCTGTAATACATCCTTAGATCACAGAATCATTTAGCCACATTATGCTCTTAGGCCTTTATTCGAAAGGGGGTTTTTGTATTTAGGATTTGTTATAACTTTGTATTGTAGTATTACGTATTGACTCCTTTCTGCTTCTCAGTACAGAATTAATTGTTTTGTGTGTCTTGGTAAAACATTAATTATGCACTTCCATTTTAGAGTAAGTTTGTCATGAGTTGTATGTGGTTCTCTCCTATTACATTGCTTATCACTGTTTCTGCATTACTTTGACAGTAATGATCTTAATTAGTATAGTCAAATGGAAAAGGTGCTCATTATATGAGGCATGAGGAAATACAGAGCTGCTTGAGATTAATGAACTAAACCAGTAGTGAATTAGTACAACATACATGCAAGTGATCAAGCAGGTTTATTTTAAACATACAAATGACTTGCTAGGGATTGTTACCAACAGGTGTCTTTACCACTGCATTCTTTGCTTTAAACAGTATCTCCAGCTTCTGGTATTGACAAGACAAAATGATCTATAGCTTTGTAATAATCAGGAGTATTGAAGCTTTTCCTACAAACATGTGTCAACTATTTTGAAACAGACTGAAGGTGTGGCCTGAGGCATTCTTAGTAAGGGCATAATTTTAGTTTAGCTGAATACAATATGGTCTCTGATAGGAATACAAAAGCAGAATTTTTGCTCTGAAGTTATTGGTACAAAACTGGCCAGCTTGCCAGTGTCTTGTGAGTGAATGGTGGCTTGGTGCTTCAAGTAACACGGAACACATGAGTCTAAACACTGTCCTGGTTTTCCATCATTCTTCTGCTTTTTGTGGCCTAAGCCAAAACTGAAAAGTAGTTTCCATTTTGAGAGTTCTTTTTTCTACTGAGCAAAGTAATTTTATTAGTCTTATGTGAAAGGAATAAATTTAAATGTATTTAAAGAAAAAGTACTTATTTGAAGTAGAGGTTGCCTTCTTAGCCCTAGGAAAAAAGTCTCTTTGAAAAGTCTCTTCCAAATTCTTTGGAAACGTGAGAGAGGATTCTGTAAGATTATAATGCAAGTCCCCACTTTTTGGAAGCAGCTCTTATTCCATGAGACAGTTACTTCTAGGAGCAATGTTTTGTTTAGTTTAGGTGGTGAAATCTTTCCTCTGCTGCTTCAGCCATTTCAATTGTATTCACTTCCCTGTCACCTCTTCAAGTACTTCCCAGTCCCTCCATGATATCCTGTATGCATCCTTGTCCCTGCCTGCAGTTTGGACTAGGAGAGCAGAGAGAGCTGGCAGGGTTTGTTACTGTAGCTGAACAAATGCATCATTTAGCAGGAGCATTCTGTTCTGTATGGAACAAATAAAAATATTTTCAGGAACTTGTTCAGGCTGAAGTGCCAACAATGTGTCTGGGCTTTACTGGACAAGTAAAGACAGCTCCTTTCCTGAGGCAGTCTGTTTCTAAGGCAAACATGGAAACAATGGGCGAAAAGACGTCATGAAAGGTTTTGACTTGGTTGAAGTTTGTTTGTCCTTATAGAAATTTGGGGAACTGGAGTGAGAATAAGCTTGGACCAGAAGAGAAGAGCTTCAGAAATTGTAGCCAGAAAGCTTATATTGGACATGTATATGGCTGTTTTGAAGCATGGCTGCATTCTGCTGTGCTTATGTATCCAGAGTGGTTTTGCAGCGGGGCAGAGATGGGAACAGAGATGCTTGTAAATGTACCTGGCTTGATCATGGTGAAAACCAAGACACATATGGCTAGTTTGGGTTTTTTGTCTTGTCTGTACCCACGAGTAAAAGAATTTTGATTGTAGGTTGTGTGCACTTGTGAGGAAGAAGTGAAAAGACTGGTTATGTCTACGCTTGTATATTGTGTCAAAACCTGTGAAAGTTGGTGGTGAAAACATAATCCTCTGAAAGGCCTATTCTTTCTAATTTAAAAAAAAAAAAAAAAGTTTTAATTGGTGATGATCAAGTCAAGCCTTTCAGGCCAGGAAAGCTGTTTATACTTTCTTCCAGCAACAAGTAAGAGTGGCACATTGTGGCCCTATATGTCACAGGAGAGTTATGCTACATACACAGAACATGTCCAGTGTATTTTGGGGAGTTTTAGGAATTTATTGCATGTGTTTCAGAGTTTATTTGGCTGCAGACAGTTAAAAAAATTACAGCATTTATTGTACAGTAATTTTGTGCAGAAAAGATCAGGGTCAGGACCAGACTGTTCCCACATTAATTCATGCAACCTGTTCCCAGCTGCCCTTCTTCCCCAGTGCTCCTCTGGTTAGCCCCAGGCCTGACTATCCATTAGCCCCTAGGCCTGACTAGCTTAAGATGGCAGCAGTCTTGTTTCTGGTTGATGTTCCTACCCTGTGCTCCTCAACCTTTCTCCCTCCGTGTCTGATGAGACCTGTGTGTCTCAGGTGATAGAGGAGCAACCCCTTCTGCAGGAAACTATGGTGTCTTGTAGGTCCCTTGGATGGTGCTCTGAGCAACCAGATCTAGTAGGTGGCGTCCCTGCCCATGACAGGAGGGTTGGAACTAGATGATCTTTAACCCTTCCAAGCCAGACAACGTGTGATTCTGTAATTCTGTTTTCAAAAGGTGTCTCCAGCGTGCCACCAAAAGGTGTGGTGAGTGGATGCAGGTAGAACATGGTGGGCTGATGGGGAACAGTCTCTAGGCTGGTAGGACTGGATGTTTCCAGACTGCAGTGGTCTGGTGGCCTAACAGACACTTATTGGCTTACTGCTGTTTGTTGTGTGCTATTTTAATACAAAGTACACTATATTTTTAGATAAAAACTAATAAACTCCTGGAAAAATAAGTGTTTCCAAGTATGAGAGAATAAAGTTTTGTTTTTCAGAAGTAAATGAACAAAATCCAAAATTACTATACCTGTGTATAGCTCTGTTTTATATGCCTTTCTTCGAAATGTGGTGGTCAGTAATGACAGTTTTAGATTGCTGTGAAACATGCTGTGCTTCTAATAGAGTTAGATTTGTAAGGAAATAGAAAAATGGAAAACAATCATTCATTGAATTATAGCAAAAAAACACAGAAGGAGGGACTTTGAATCTTAATGTTTTCAATATGACGTCCAAGTTGTGCTCTGTGCTCAGGAGGGCTGTTCCAGGACATTTTGAAAGGCAGTACTTGCTAGAGCTGTCTAGGCACTTTGTAACTCTGTGTGGACTCCTCAGGTTTTATAAAAAGGACCAGATTTTCCATATTATGTTAGTTTTAAAGGGGATTTGTGGTTTTAAGGCTCTCAGTGTTCACTGAAAGTTCTGGTAGGTCGTGTCAAAAACTTCATATTTTGACTATGTTTTACTGGTGGTTCAGCTTTGCAAAGCCACTTAAAATACTCAATCTTCTTCCTGAGAAAGACAAACGTTACTATCAGTCTTTCTGGAAATGCACAACCTGTAATTTGCACTGTAGACAAGAATCTGGAAACTACAATATTCAATCTTGTGGACATTGGCATTGGTCTTTTTTAACGGAGAACTTAATCCACATTAGAGTAGTTTGCTATTCTAATAGAAGTATTGAAAAAGTGTCAGGGATATTGTTGTAAGTCATCTAGCATTGTCTGTATTTCTTTGATAGTGCTAATAAATGTATTACAGCAGGAATTGGAGCACTTGTTTCTTATGTTTCTTGCTGTTGGTTGGACTGTACAAAGTCAAGTGCATTGCCAGCTTTCCTAGCTATGGACACAACCCATTTCACATTTGCTTTAATGCCTCTTCTTTTAAGATGTAGCATACATTGTCTAAGCCTAGAGCAGATCCTGCTAGGAAAAGAATATAAATGTTAGGTCCCAAAATCTGGTAGTAAGAGACCTTTTGCATTTCTTGGAGAGGCAAGTTTCCTCCCATTGCCTTCAGAGTGTTTGGGGATGTCTATTGACTGTAATACAAGACTGCTCTGAATTCTAATAAAAAGATGCACGGTAACTTTGGATGACATATCTTAAAAGAAACGCTTGCTTCTCAGATTCTGACAGAATGTGATGATGAGTGCTTTTGTCACCTGATCTGAGTGTTTTCTATATGTTACAGACCCAGAAGGTTGATGAAATAACTATAGCCTTGTGAGGCTCTTTCCAATTTCTTGAAAACTTAGATGGTGTGGTCAAAAAAACCCTCAGTAATTTCACTGGGATTTGGTTGAATCAGTTTTCTGTCCTGGTCAAATCAGAAAATGGGCAGCAAAATTCAGTTTTTATAATAACAGGAATGGAAAGGGCTCTATGGAAGCCTTCAGAACCACCAGATTTTATCTGAAAAAGATGCACTCCTTTATCAACAACTTTTGAGATGCAATGAAATACAGGTGTTCTGAAAACTGTGGTGAACTTGAAGTTTAAAAGGGAGGAAGAAGTCTTATAGTCTATTAGATTTCTGGAAATTTTGTTGAAGTTGGTTGGCATTTGCTGTAAGAAAAACCTGAATTAGTGTCCCTCATCTCTGGGAAAACTACTGGTGATTCTCAAGACATTCTAGTCCTCAGACTTGCAGTATAAACAGCATGTATAGCCTTCTAACCACCTTGGGTAACGATCTTCCCATCTGATGTTGAGCCCACAGAAATATGGACTTTGTGAGAACATATTACAATATAAGTTTTAGCTTTGTATCATGCAAGAGGTATTAGGTCTAGGCAAAACAATAAAAAATATAATTTTAAATTCTTTTGTAGGGATTTGTGTGAACACTTTTGAGGAGGCCATACCTCTTTCTCCTTCCCCATCCCCTGTTTCTCTTCCTCATATGTGCATGGTTTCTTATCTGGAACTTAAGTCTCTTGGGTTTATTTTTTGGGTGATTTGTCTTTTTTGTTCATCAGATGGATACTGCACGCAGTCAGTTCACAGGTTTCTTAGTTACTAATCTGTGCAAACAGTCCAGATTCTCTGCGTGATAACTGACTTTGTCAGAGCAGGTCTACAGACAGTGAGGGACCACTGAATTATTTGTAGCCAGAAATTGCTGAGAAAAGGAAGATGCAAAGAAAATAAGCAAGAGAGTCACATGTGAATTCAAAGCTGAATTTGTGGTTTCATGCAGAATGGAGTGCTAATGAACTTGAAATGTATGGTTTTGCAATACTGTCTGTAAATCACAGCTTGGAAATCCAGTGTTATCCTTCTTGTCTAATTTCTGCATGCGTTAGAGTTGAGAACCAAGCAATGGAGTAGCATCAGCTAAAATCTGGGATGGTAATATGATTCAAGATGCACCTTGGTAATTAACAGGCTATCTGGAAGAATTGCAATGGTTCGGTAGGAGAGGCAGTTAATATTGCAGAATGCCAAATACAGGTATTCTGTAAGTATGTTTTGACCCCGAAATGACAATTCCAAGATGTTCGTGGTTCAAAAATGTGCTTCTGGTACTTCTAGTGGTAGTAAATAACAAGATACTGGATATACTGTAGTTTTTAAGTAAAAATGCTATTTTTTTGTTTGCCACAATATAAAAGCTATAATAACATGTTTCTTTCATTTTTCAGTTTGACTCTAGCAGAGTACCATGAACAGGAAGAAATTTTCAAGCTTCGATTAGGACATCTCAAAAAGGTATGTTTTTTTAATCACAACCAAACACATAAAAATTAGTACTATCAAAATGAAGAGAGAAGTTGGTGAGAGCTGTCTGATTAAAAAACCTAATATTAAAATTGCTCTACTACTTTATGCCTGATAGTGGCCTTCCTTTTGTTTCTATTTGTGCAACTTTTCACAAACACTGGGATTACAGGGGAGCAATAATGAGTCCATCCAGTGCAACGCTGTACTGGTTCCTTAAATCCTTCTAAGAGTGCTAACAGTGATGATTTCACCAATCCAGCTCTTCCACTTTCTGAGCTGTCAATTCAGAGCTCAGTGAACCAGCCAAGTTTGATATATGGGCTTTTTATTTTTTGTTTTTTGGCCTTTAAGAAGGTCCAGTTCACAAGCATTGTACTTCTGAATCAATGTAACATTTTCATCGTCTGCAGTATTCACTTCAGTTGTTATCAGTTACCATATTACCTACCAGAAGAGAATATAGTTTTCCTACTTTTATGGAAAATCTGTTCTCCATGTCTTAAGTTATTTTTGCAGTCAGATATTTTACTCTAGTCTTTGACTTTTGAAAAAACCTTTTTCTTGAACCCCATCATTCTAATAAATCTGTGTAGTGAGATAATTATTATATGAAGAAATTATTGCTCATTCAAGCAAAGATTTTGTGGAATAATCTGTAAAATGGAATGGCAGTTGATGCAGATAGAAATTCCTCAACCAGAGTGAAAGAAAAGGACTTACATGTGCTAAGTAGTAGTTCCTGAGTTGTTGAGTCAAAACAGGTCGTAGTGTTTTTACCCCTGAAATGTTGCAAGAGTCTGTTTCAGGCCTGTTCTCTTCAAACGTACAAGCCACCTGTTATAAATTCTACTATAATAAACTGAACTGGGCCCCTTGAGAAAGCTGCAGCTGTTTCTAAAGAATATGACAGGAAAGTACTTGAATGTGTAGTAGGAAATCTGCATATAATTTGCTGGCACTAGTGAAGTAGACTGCCCACATTGTTCTTCATTGTTAATGGCTTAGAAGCTCCAGCTTCACATGAAATTGTTAGGAAATTCTGTAGGTTTTTCTTCCATGCTTTAACTTTATGGAAGTCTAATGGGAATTTTCAAATGTTCGTATTTCAGATGAAATAAACAGTTATAGGGTTATTTACTACCAGAATTTTGGTTTCACCTTGAGCATCAGTGCTGGAGTACTTTGCAAAGGATGGAAATTCCTTGACTAAATGCCAGGGGGAAAACAAATGTTATTCTTAGCAAATCATACTTGAGTATATCTGAAGAAAATAATAAAAATGCATTCTTACGTTATATTTCTTGTGTGTGATACAGATTTTGTCATTAACTAAGAAAACCAATTTTGTTACCTTCATTTAACATGGCTGTACTTCTTCCCTGTGCTTCTTTGCTATTTAAATTTTTTCCCTTCATTCTTTCAGCATATGCTGTTTTGCTGACTGCTTCTCTTCCTTTTCACTCTTGTGATGCTTTCCTGGTGCTCTTATTTTTGGTGCCCTGTACATGCTGCCACCACCAGTTTTCTTTTCCTACTGCTACCCAGGAAATTCTTTTCCAGCTAGTTGCTTTGGTCCTGGAGAGAGGCTCTTGTTTTCTCACTTCCTTTTATGTAGCAGTGACCTGAGGCAGCTAAGCTGGTTCATTCTTGCTTAAAGGTATTCACAGCCTGAGTGTCCTAAATAACAGCTGGAAACAATGCAACCAGCCAGTTCTCTTTGGACTAACACTGGCCTATGAACCACATTTTGAGAACCACTGAATTGCATAATATATGAACAAAAAGGTCCAAAAGAGGCATAACTGATGGATTTTTTTTGTTAGCCTTTGGGAAGAACATAGGCAATTGTGTGTATAAGTGTGTGGCCTTTTGTGAGGGGAGAAGGACTAAAATACTTTATAAAGGACTACTGGGTTATGAGGAACTGCCTATAATTTCAAGGTGTTTAACAGAAAACTGCAGGGATGTGTCTAAATATAGAAAAAAAGAGTTTAACATTATATAAACAGGAAAACACCCAACTCTTGACATTGTATCTTAGGAAAAATAAATGGTCCACCCAGATCTGCTGGCAGATTAGTGCTACTTAGTCCAGCTTTTAAATTATTAGGAATTTGATTTTAATGTCCTCCATGGAGGTTCATTTCATGTCTTGTTGTGGGATGAGAAGTTTTTTCTATCATTTATAGAGATGCTTTCAGGATATCCACTGAAATCATCTAGTCCAGACTCGGCAATTCATTTGATATGTGGTCATTTCAGAGAATTTTAGATCATACAAATACAGTAGTTGCTTCAGGATAGGGGTTTATCAAAATACTATATCATTATGGCATTTTCTCCCTACCTTGCTGACTTGTGCCTCCATCCTCTTGTGCCATGGCTTGTTGCCCTGTTGCTTTTACCAGCACCACCAGGTTGTACAGAGGATAAATTGGATTGGAGAACTGATCTAGCTTCTTTCAAAAAACAGATATGGGGGGGGTTTTGTGATGCTTGTTTCTCTTTTTCTTTTCTTTCTTACTTTTTTTTTTCTCTTAAAGAAAAGATTGATTAGTATTCCAGTTTGATATACCATGTGGCTGTGCAAAAGGCTGTGCCAAAATAACAAGAGGTGATGATGGATGCTGCAACTAAAAAAATATGTATCAGATGCCAGGGCTTTTTCATTTTCAGCTAAAATAATTCCATAATTGTGAGCTTTCTGATATGGAATAGTTTTGTCTCCCCTTTCTTCAAATTTTCAAGTTCTAGAGGCACTAACTCTGAAATCAATATAACCCTGTCTGCAATATCTTTCAGTGAGTATGTTTCTCAGTTTGAGTACAGACACATAGGTTTCCACAAATTAGGCATCATGAAATCTTTATGGTTTTAGAGGACCTGAATAAATAATTTTTTCATTGTTTCCTAATGCATAGCATAAAGATGAGATCAAATTAAGTGCTGAAATTAGTTAAGGAATGTGCTCCTACCTGACGTGCTTCTTTTGAAGTTGTGCTTAAAATCTTATGCAATACACATTCTTCATTTGTAATTTTAATAAGACACAAATGGGAAAATCTTTTCAAATTAGATTGGTTTTGGTGTCTTGTATCAGCACCTTAAGAATGTTTCGGCTGTAATGATGTGCTCTTTTATTCTTTTACTTGATTTGCACTTCAGTCTTAAAATATTTTACATGTCTTTTCTTAATCTGTCGGTTGGTACAGAATCTATAATTGCCCATATCTCCGTTTTTTCTTTTTTTGTACATCAATTTCAGACCGCTTCCCAGATAATTTATTTCCTTGGCTGTGGTACAAAACCCAGCTGCCTCTCATTTCAAATAGCATCCCTACAGTGCAGAACAAAACCATGAACATCCCATTACCTGTGAGTTCATGAACAGAAAAATTTCTTGAAACAGGCTTTTGCCTTATCTTTCTGAATTTTTCTGGCTTTAAGGGAAAAGCAATGCTTTCTTCTAGTTCAGCAGGGTTTTGTAATGTGATGTTCCTCTATCACCACTAGTATTGATGCAGGGGTAAAAATACCCTTTTCAAATGGGAAGTAAATGAGCTTTTATATTTCCTTCTTTTCATTTGCAGGAGGAAGCTGAAATACAAGCAGAACTTGAACGTTTGGAAAGAGTTAGGAATCTTCACATAAGAGAACTGAAAAGAATAAATAATGAAGATAATTCACAGTAAGAGTCTTTCCGTCTTAATTTTGCGTGTGTGATTTTAAAGTAGTTCTCTAATATCACATTTTACCTATAGAAGAGACTTGTTCATAATTTATTTTTGGTTTTCTATGTTTATATATGTATTTTAAACACCAATTTATTTAAAGTTAACTAAAATTTCTTACAATTCAGTAAATTTTTAAATGTTTTTGTTGAATATGCAAGAAATAACATACCTACACAGCTTATAGTGAAGAACTGAAACTTGCTAGGCCTTACTACTAGGCTTAAAAAACCACTTGTGAGATAACTTAATCCAGTTCACTTAGTTGATAATAATGCAAGAAAATGGCAGGGAGGTTTGATGCACCAGCAGCAATTTTGTGCTGCACTTAAAATTAGTTTTGTGTTTGTGGGGCTGTGATTTCATTCCTACTAGGTGGAGGTACCTTGCAGGAAAAGCCTTATTATGTTGTTACTTTGTATTTCACCTTGAATGACAGTGTATCACAATGTTAAATTGCTACATAATATGAAGTGGTACTGGGTGGTTTTGAAAGTAATAATTACATAACTTGAAGAATTAAATCTGTTTTCCATGGTGACAAATACAGACACTACAGTTTCACCAACACTTTCAGCTGGCACTGTTGCTGGAAAGGAGCTGGTTCTGCCTCTCCCTGGCTACTTAGCCCTGTTTTCTTTCACATGCTTGCAGTGGCATTTCTTTACTGAACCAATGCTGGAAATCAGTCCAAATTAAAAACAGCTCCTATGGTTTACTTTTCTGGATTAATTTTAATGTAGGATCAATTTTATGGTCTAGTTTTTTGCCCAGTTGCAAAAATATTTTTGCTGCCATGAGGAGAGAGGGTAGTGCAGGGGTGGAATGAGCCAGGGGGAAGGACGTGATGGGACTGGACTTCTCACTTTCTGCACTAGGAAATGTTTATGAAACAGTAGCCTTAAGTCTTCAGGATTTTATTTTTTACTTTTTAGACACAATAGAATTATGCATACACTAAGGCTTTTAAATATTAAAAAGATGTGAAATTGTGCCTGTTCTGATGATACCTACCATGCAGTAATACAGAAATTTTTTTTACCATGTGGCTTTAGTGCTAATTGATAGCTAAATTGTTTTGTGTTTTGGATATGAAGAATAATGGGTGTTGATACTTACATATTGATGGCAGAGTGTTTTCTTTTAAAAAAATACATAATATGTTTTAAAATAAAAATTACAATATTATTTAAAAATAAATGTCCTACAATAAATTAAAAAAGCGGACATCATTTTTAAATCTTCAGTGTTTGCACTAGAACAGGTTTAGGGGTTTTTTTAAGAAAGGATCCTTCAACAATAAGGAATAAATGGCACAAAAAAATGACAGGCTTTGACTATGAAAATACTGCATATGTGGGGCAAAGAATGTCCAAATTACAGTCACAGCTGAAAACAGTTACAGGGCATGGACAAGCAGAATAGTGCAACTTCACTACTCATCATCTACAGTCAATGCTAACACATTTTATGATACAAAATGAAAAGCTTTAAACTGTGTTCATGTTTCTGTGGGAGTTTAGACAGGTATTTACAAAAGTGGCCAAGCCACAGCTTATAGTCATCATGTAGAAGAGAGAAGCAATGGAGAAATAATTTTGGTCTGTAGCCCCTGCTGTCTTTCCTATGTGTGTTGGTGATGTGGCTATTTGGTAAGGGAGACAGTTCTCGGCCAAAGCAGCTGCTGGATTCTGGCTCAGATCCTGTTGGGATCTCTGCTTCCAGCTGTGGTGTAAAACTAAACCCATTTTTTTGTTCTAGCAACAAGTCCATCTACCCTTGGTAAACTTGTATGTCTATAACTGCACTGGAATAATGGGACAAGTTAAGAGTGTGGGTTAGGGCTTCCCTGTCTGGCTTTGGAGCCCACATGATGTTGGGGTGCAGGTTCTGAGCTGTGGAGAGCCACACAGAGGAGCAAAGCAGTGTGGAGAGGGAAGGTGGCAAGATTCACAAGATGGGCCTACTGGAGGTGCACATGCAATAGAAAGACCATAAAAAAAGAATTGGGCTACTGGTCACATGACATCAAGTGCCTAGTAATGCTGCTTCTAAATATGTTTTTCTTCTGCACTGAATACATTAATTACTGTTTATGGTTTCTTTAGAAAAATATTTAACATTGAAATATGTATCTTTATAGTGAACGAAAAGGAAAGTTTTATTTCTAAATGGAGCACAGTAAGCAAGAATATGCATCTTCTCTCAAATACTTGACTACCTATGACCATACTTACAAAACTGTAGAGAATATGGAAGGATGGGATGAGCTATTGGAAGACTGGCCCTAAACTCTCCTTTGAAGTTTTCTGTGGAATATTACTGGCAATTTGCCTTAAATTCTTGCCTTGTCTCGTTGTACTAAGAATGTGATGAATATTCACATCCCTTCCCTCTGATTGGATGGAAGAATGTATTTTGTCTTCCATATATTTTAGGAGAGGGAGTATGGTCCTTTTTTTTGGTCCAGCAGCATCATTTTGTATTTGAAAGAAATGTTTTCATTTTGCTTTTGCTTAGAGTGTGAGCAGATAGTTCTTCCTTGTGTTTTCTCCATGTTGCTGTTTCTGATTTAACTTCTTAGTGTAATATAAAATCGTTTTTTTTAAAAAAGCGGCTGTAATATACAATCTATCTGGTCATGTTTTGTGTGAAATTGGAAGAATGTCCTTGTTGTCTGTTCCAGAAAGTTGAAGTGTTGAATCTTCTCTAAAATTTGGCACAACAAAGAGAGATCCATGTATCACATGTTTAAATTTAAGCACACTTTTCTTACCCTCAAAAAAAACCAGAGAAAAATAACAAAATGTTTTCCAGGATTGGCTGTTTTGATGACAGTGTTGTGATAGTATGTGTAAACTAAATAGTCAAAGGGTACTGAAATTGATCGTGTTGTACAGTCGTGTCATAAGGTTTCTTGTGGTGTAATGTTGCTCAGCGTATTATATGTTGTTTCTTAAAAAAACCCCTTTATTTGATGGGTAATATTAAGAAATTTATATTTTAGATGCTACTTGTATGCCTTTAACAGAACAAACTGTTTTTTTTCTTTCAAGATTTAAAGATCACCCCACATTGAATGAACGGTATTTGTTACTCCATTTACTTGGCCGAGGTGGCTTCAGTGAAGTGTACAAGGTAGAGTTTGTTGAGTCTGGTAAATCTAATTTTTGAGCCATGTACATTTAATTTGGGGGAGACAAAAGGGGATCTAATTAAGTAGAAGGATTGTAATGGGTTGACAAAACTTCGATTAACCTGTGGAGGGGAGGTAGCATGACAGTAGCCTTGTCAGTAGACTTGTGAATTACATGCCAACTTTTTTCCTCACTTTATTGGGTGTTATTTTTATCACCTTTGGTTATAACTTTGCCATATTCATGCATTTCTTTTTTAGGCTTTTGATCTTTATGAACAAAGATACGCTGCTGTGAAGATTCACCAGCTTAACAAAAGCTGGAGGGATGAAAAGAAAGAAAACTACCACAAGTAAATATTAATTACTTACGCTTCATATGTTAAACTTAATAGCATTTCATTGATTGTAGAAGGTTAATGTATCCATCTTCTTTTAGACATGCCTGCAGAGAGTATAGAATACACAAAGAACTGGATCACCCCCGAATAGTTAAACTGTATGACTACTTCTCCCTGGATACAGATACGTAAGTAGAACTTGGCAAGGATTTTAGTGCTATATATTAGATAAACAGAAATGAAGAGTATTTGAAAAAAAAAATGTATGCTCTTGCTTTCAGCCAAAACGTTTTAAAAACCCCACACTAGTTGCAGAATTTTGTCTGCTGAATATTACAGGCCTTCTATGAGGTGATCAAGAGAATGTTTTGCAACACCTGACTGGCACTGAAAGGCTGCCATACCTTAGACTTTTCCAAGACTAAATGACATCAGGAGCATTACTAGCCTCGGTGTAGCCCCTGGTGACTGGGCTGCACCTCATTGCATGAAATGGTCACATCTTAAGGGATAGTTAAGATATTTTGATTTTGAGAAATGTGTCTACTATAAATAAAGAGGTTTTTCTTAATTTCTCATCCATATGGACGCATTCTCTCTTTTAGTGAGTATGAATGTTCTGATCTGCATGAGTTTTCACAAGCTAATAGTTACACCATGTGTTCTATGAACAATTTCATTCATATATTTTAATATTCAGGCCACCATTCTTAAACTTGTCAGAATGAAACTAGGTTGTCATGTCTCTTTCTGATTGTGCAGTATGATACATTCTTTCATTTTGTCTCTTTAAATTCTTCCCTAGGTTTTGCACGGTTTTAGAATACTGTGAAGGCAATGACTTGGATTTCTATCTCAAGCAACATAAGTTGATGTCAGAGAAAGAAGCTAGGTCCATTGTAATGCAAATAGTAAATGCACTACGGTATCTCAATGAGATCAAGCCCCCTATTATACACTATGATCTTAAACCAGGTAAGTGAAAAATGCTTTGACTGAAAATGTAATTTATTTTGTATCCTTTATTTTGTTTGTAATTCATGCCTGAAAATGCCAGAGTTATCTTCTGTGTGTCAGGGTTATTGTAAACAACTGGAAAAAGCATGTACTTCAGAATTACATTGCCGGAATCATCTGCCTTTTCTGTGGAAAATGCTTGTTTACTTTGCATTATTTTGATTTGAGTTTGTAGGAAAAAATCAAATACCTAATAGCTACATGCACTGGTAGTTAGCAGTATATACAGATAAGATCATTAGGAGGCTCAATCCTGTCTGTAATTGTGGAATGCTGATGTGTAATTCATTTTTCCTGTATTTTTTTTAAACCTCTAAATATGTAATCTATCACTTTCAGCATCCCAGCATAAGCACTCCAAAACAGGACTTTACAGAGAGTTTTCTTTACAATGAATAATAAATATTGTTATAAATAATATTTGTCTTAATTCCATGGCCTTTGTTTTGCCATCTAGCATGAATTATGCTATATTTTTCATGTGCTTTAATCTGCTACACTTCCAAGTGTGGGATTTGTAAAGTAATTCTGAGTGCCAGGCTGTTTGCTTTCTCTTCTGTAATAAACTGTTCACACAGGTTTCTCTTGTCTTATGAAATTGTATAGAATGTATTCTCAGTCTTGTTAGTTTTTGTTCTCAGAGAAACTTCATCAAATAATTTCTATATCAAGAAATTATTGTACAACTTTAACACATGGAGTCGGATTTGTAGGATTGCAGCAATTTCTTGGCACAATTTTGTGGCATATGCAAACCCTGAAAACACTAATGTAGGATTTGTTCTGGTAGAAAAATAATGAGACTTATTTGTAACTAGTGTATTGCTGCATTCTGATGTTTCCTCACTCATTTTGGTGTTTCTTTGCTGACCAGCCAGCTCCCAGCTGAGAGAGTCATTTCAGATCATGATGGTTAACCTAGAGAGTTGCTGAAACTGCACAGAAACTTGTCATAGTCAAGTTTCTCTAGACTTGAGGATGTAAAATTATGTAAATGTATCTCAGTTGGTTCAAGCATGGTGCCGGTAACACCAAGGCTTTGGGTTTGGTCATGGGTCCCTTTTAACCCAGACTATTTTATGGTTCTGAGTCTTTGTTTCTGTAAAATTGTCACTTACCCTCATGAAGTTAGATGTTCTTGAGAATTGAACCTGGTTTTGAAAGTAAAGCATTCTGTTAGCTTTTTTGAAGTAATTTTCCTTTTTCTTTTCCCTGAATAGGTAATATCCTTCTTGTAGATGGAACAGCATGTGGAGAAATAAAAATTACTGATTTTGGACTGTCCAAAATAATGGATGATGATAGCTATGGGGTGGATGGAATGGATTTAACTTCACAGGGAGCAGGAACTTACTGGTAAGGCGCGGTTTGATTTTTACTGTTTAGACTTCGGATCATTGTTCAGATTTTATAAATGCTGTCTTATAAAGCCAATTTGAAGGGACAACTAGGGCTGAAAATACATGGATGGCAAAGAAAGGTTTTTGTGCAGTACTATGATGTTGGTATTTTCAAATGTTAGAAGAATAACATAACAAGAAAAATAAGAGTGTGTGTGTGTGTTATTTGTTTATTTATAAATATGTGTATATAAATAAATGTAGAGATGATCACTGTGATTTAGAAACATGGTTTCCTCTGAAGAAGCAGGTATTTAATCTTTGGCTGCTGGTGGTTGAAGACATTTGACAGAGCTATGATGATTAAGTGTGGGCGCTTAGTACTTGGAAATTGTAGAACAGGGATTACCAACACAGGTAATGTCCTTAGGACAAAAGAGTATTGAGTCTTCCTTCCTGAAGGTTAACGACAGCTCAGCAGCTGTGATTTATTTTTGTGTACTTGCATGCCTATCCAAAACACTGGAGTTTTAGAGCTGCCAAAGCATAGGAATGACAATAAGCATTTCATTGCTTACAGAAAATCTGTTTTTAGAATTTAGTCTCTAAAGATGCAGATTCTTCAAGGCACAGTAGCTCTTGGAGCTTGGGTGTGTGCCAGCTGTGTCAAGGTGAGTGGATTAGCAATCCTGTACTGGCCAGGCTGTTAAAAGTCACTTGCTCTACAGAGAAGCCAGTGTCATTCCCATTTGCTTTGCACCTCTTCCCATATTCAGGAGTTGTATGTAATAAAGTTTTTGCCTTTTCCCTCAGAGTTTTTAGACAAGGAAAAACATACTCTTCCAGAAATGCCACTCAAGTTGAAGCATTTTAGAAGTGTTAGGCTTTTGCTACTCTTTTTAATGCTTTACCTATTTAAACACCAGTTAAAATATTTTATTTTAGGAATATATATCTGAAAAAATTGGGCTTTTGTGTTTCATCTAGAATGCTTCAGGCACTAGTGGTGCTGCAAACTTAAAAGTAAAAAAAGATCTGTAATCATTAGAGATTCGTGATGAATCTCTGCATTTCTAATTCATGCTTTCTCTGAGCCCAAAATCTTCATTAGGGAGGACGAGAAATACTTACAGTGAGTTTGAGATTGGGAATGAGTCTGTTCAGACTACATTGCAGAAACTGTGAGCAGCATAGCCCTGGAAGGGATTTCCTTAGTCATTGTGTCCACTTACCTGCCTTCCCAGGCAGTTAGGTTACTAATCTCTTTGGTAAACTTCTAGATTATATTAAATTTAGTTAGTATTTTGACCCCAGTAATCTGATTTGAAGTGTCGTCTGTAACCTCAGTTCCCTGATCATTAGTAACCTAATCCTCTACTTCACAGACTGTATATTTGTGGCCAGTTTGTACTTGTTTGTTCCTGTGCTAACATTGTCCTCCCTCAAGCAGGTTGTGGCCCCTTCCCAGTACTTGCTCCTTGGTGTTTTTGTAGCCCTCACTCTTTTTTTCCCCTGAACTGTAGAGTATCCATTTTTCAGATCATTTTAGTAACCTTCTTTGCATTTGTATCACTTTAAGATCACTTGTCGTGATTGTTGTAATCAGCATGGTAGACAAGTATTCCAGAAGAGAGTTTGTGATACTGTTTAAAATGGTTGCATTTTGATCTCATTTTTCTGCCTATTTCCATTTCTACAAATGTTTCTTCAATGTTTCTATTTAAGTCTTATATGTTGTTGACAAAAGAGGACCTGTTCTGTACTTGCCCTAATAGTTTCTTTGCCTTTTTCAATTTTAAATGTTACAGTCAATAATACTTGACTGCACTTAATACTTTTGAAGGTTTTGTTTGCCTTGTAAAGGAAGTTCTATTTCATCAGTTTTTCTGTAATTCAGGAATGGCATGGGAACTTCCTCAACTTCCATTAAGTAAAGGTCTCTTTCTGCAGAATATAGGGACTGAAATAACAATCACCTTTGTCTATCATATACCCCTGTGGGTAATGTTACCATTTTTACTAAAAACTTGGGTAAAAGGTCTTTAAGCCATATTTGCATTTTCTATGATTCATAACCAGGTCTTGCTGTAAAATGCCCTATTTGGCTTTCATCTTTTCTCGATTTGATAGATGGCCTCATATTTAACCTGGGGCCCCAATTAAAAAAAAAAACAGTGGTAATTGGCGGCTTAGGTAAAAAAAATGTTTGTATTTGTGCTTATGTGTGTGAAATAGACCCCTCTATTTGACTAACTGTAAAAAAACTGTAATACCCGTTGTGGTGGATTGCAAGGAAATTGCAAGGATTGGAATGCAGATTGTAGGGCAACTGTACAGTTGTCAAAAGCTCAGAGATGTGTAGGTGAGGTGTTTGTACAGTTTGATGACTTAGCACGTTCAAGTGATGCCATGCTTACAGACTGAAATGCCTGTTTTGTTTTCCAGGTACTTGCCTCCAGAGTGTTTTGTTGTTGGCAAAGAGCCACCAAAGATTTCTAATAAGGTTGACGTGTGGTCAGTTGGAGTAATCTTTTTCCAATGCCTTTATGGTAGAAAGGTAAGGAAAGCACTAGCAATTCTAAAGAGTTTTAGTGTAGGTGCCTGTTCTCAGTAGACTGTTAATTCCCTTAGTAAAGACATGAATCTACATGGAAAATTACTTGTGTTACTTTTTGGTGGTGTACATTGATTTTGCAAAAAAATTAGAAAATCTTGCCTGGTTTTTATTTTTACTTTTTTATTTGCGGACTAGTTGGCAGTTTGTATTAACACTGCAACAACTTATTATAGCATAAATATTTATGAAATCAAAGTAGTTGGATAAATCTCCTGAAAAAAATCATGTGCTTGTTTTGCAGCCATTTGGTCACAATCAATCACAGCAAGATATCTTACAAGAAAATACAATATTAAAAGCCACAGAAGTTCAATTCCCTGTCAAACCTGTTGTAAGCAATGAAGCCAAGGTAACTTTTGCTATAATCTCTGAGTAAAACATTCATCTTGAAGGATTCAGCTGTAAAACTGTTGTTAACCCAAGAATGCTGTGGGACATAATAACCAAGTATGTAGAAAAACATAATTGAGAGCTAGTATTCGGGTGTTTTTATGTAAGCAGCCTTATTCTGGGACTTCTCAAAACCATGTACTTCAAAGCAAAACTATATATATATTCTAGAAATTTGCAAGTGGTTTTTAAGTAGGCCACCTCAAAAATTGTCTGCTTTACTTTTTCCCAGAGGACTTTATGTGTCTCATTCAGGCTGTCTCACTAGAAGTTCTTGTGAAATGCTGCTGCTAACAGTAGCAAGCTCTTTCTGAAAATAGTGGATGTTATTCTGTGCAGCCTTATTGGCTAGAAGAACTACTTGACTACCAGGTACCTGAAGGATATGACCTCTAATACTCTTCCCCTTGAAAGGTCATAGTAGGTGTGTATTAACTTAAATCTGAGTTTAGAAACATGGATTTTTGAGATTAAGAATCAAAATCCAGAAGATACCTTGATGCTGATTCGGGACATAAAGCTGCCAAAATGGTTGATCTGCCACAAAGGTGTCAATTCCTCTACACAGACTGGCTATTCAGAAACAGATTAAGGTGGTTTCTCAAATGATTACTACTATGAACACCTGTAACACAAATCCAATTCTGTGAAAGCAGAGGAAAATATTCTATGTTACTCACTTGTAAAAACTCTCCCAATTTTTGAAAGATATATTCATGACCAGGTGCAATAGAGGTGCTCTTCGAAAAAAAAATGCCAAGATAGTAGAATGCTTATTCAAGTTTCAGCAACTAATTAAGCATACTTAGATTTAGGACACAAGATGACAAAAATTTAGGAATGTTAAGATTCAGCTTCTAAAGATTAAAAGGAAAGGAAACATATTTCTAGAGGAAGCAACTTCCCAAGAAAATAAGTCTTTTGGGTACATAAACTTGCTGTTACAAGTGGTGGTATATTTCTGTTCATTTTATTTTCTAAAAGTAGTGTTAGTGAGAGGGTTGCAGTTAAGGTTATGAAAAACTGGTTAAAAAATTGTAGTTAGAATTGGGGTTTTTTTGATTGAGGTTTTTGTTTGCTGTTGGTTTTTTCACCTGCATTTGAAAAAAACTAACCCTTGAATGCAGTTGACAAATATGCATCATGTTACTGATACCTTTGCATAGTAAGAGTTTATATCTGTGTCTTTTCTTTGTCATTAGTAGTTTTTATGTAGAGGATGTTAGGAAAGAGTAGTCAGTTCAGCATGGAGAACTGGCAACTTTTTGCATTCTCTGTGTATTTGCATGCACTGTTTGTTTGAAAGACTAAAATAAACTTCCAGTATTCTCCACTCATATTAACCATTGTCATGATAGTTGTGAGAGAGAGGGAGAAATTATTCTCTGGTGGAAATGCTATAAAACAATTTCAGACTAACTTCTTAATGCAGACCATTTACCATGACTGTGTGGAATCCAAATTGTTTTTCAGATTTATAGGCCTGGCAGTTGGAAAAGAACAGCTTGTAAACTGAAATTCTGATTTGGAAAACACAGAGATTAAATAAATGTGGAACCTCATATGACATTTTAGTTAGTTTTCAGACTGTAACTGTCCTTTGATCCTCCTCACTGTTTCCTGGCTTGTGCAGTGGTCTCCTTTGCTTCAGACTAGTATGGCTACAGTGCTACAAAACTGTGAAGTATTTAAAAAACATTTTAGACACAAACTGTTACTCTGAGGATCTTGCGAACAACTGTTTACAGTTTTGAAGGATTTACTGTGAAGTATTTGATTAAAATCTGTAATATCCAAGAACATGTGAATATCTACTAACAGATGTGCATGATTTTTATATTGTACCTTGTTCATGCTGGATATGCAAATGATAGAAGTAAATTTGAGCATGATTCCTTGGAACTTGTATCAGATTTTCTCCTTTAATCTCCAGTTTTTAATTGGAGCAGAGAACAAACAGCTGAGCAGATTTATCAAAGAAGATATATGTAATTCTTTTAAATTAAGTTCTAAATTAAGTAATGATGTGCTAATCAGTTCTGTAGCAATAATAAGGATTTTCTATCATTAAATGTTGAAGCGTAGGCTCTCAGGAGACCGAATGTTCTGTGTGTGCTAGACATAAGACTTGACAAAAACTTTCAGCATAAAATGATTGGCATACACCTTATGGACCTAAATGTAGGGATGACATAGTGAATTTAGCTGCAGAGTTTTTCCGTTGATTAGATAATTTTAAGCCGGTGTGATTGAATTTTTCATGGGAAGAAAGTTTCAGCAAGGTAGTGGTTTCCTAAATATTCTTTATATAATGCCTATTGAGCATGGCAACCATCAGTGTCAGTTTCATGTTTTGCTATACCCTGTCATGGCACATGTGGAAATGGTTGTTTTCGAAGATTAGCTAAAGCATTGAAATTCTGTCTCTGCATCATCTAACTATTCTTCCCCATTCAATGGTTTTAAAAGCCATTGGAGAAAGTAGAAAGGTCTCCTTTTTCAATCCTCTGACACTTGCTCCTGGTTTTTATTAGTCTGTTCAGGCATAAAACATGCAAAAAATGTAATTTGGTGAGGTGCTAATGTTTTACTTGTAAATATAGTTCCTAAACACGGCAATACATATTTGAAGTGTGATTATTCAAAGCAAATTAATTTGCTGATTTTTTCTGTCTGCCATGATGTTACATTTCTTCAGTGGGCTCAGCAGTAAAATGTTACGTTGTCATTTGAATTGAATTATTTAAGAACAAGAATTTTTTTAGAAGCTAGTTTATCCAGGAGGACTTGCCTATTTGCCTGAAAGCAAATGTAAGTATTTAGAATGTTACTGTAACTTTCAACATTTCTTTTCTAGGCCTTTATCAGACGCTGTTTAGCATACCGAAAAGAGGATAGGTTTGATGTCCACCAGCTGGCTAATGATCCTTATCTTCTCCCTCATATGAGGAGATCAAATTCTTCAGGAAACTTGCATATGACTGGCCTAGCAGCATCCCCTACACCACCTACTTCAAGCATTATTTCATACTGAAATTTCTCCAGCTGAGGAATGGGATGATACCTTTGTTTAGTTTTCAGATGCAGACTTGAGCTTGAAAGCATTTGAGTGTTTTTACACAGAGCAAGTTTGATAACTGTGTTTTCAGACTGAAGTCCTCCTACATAGTGTCATTTGTATAATTGGAATGGATCATGGACTGTGAATAAATGTACCCTTCTGAGAAACACCGTTAAACATTGAAGGATGACACTTCCTGTTACAAACTAACAGGTATACTGTGTTTAAGACTGAAGAAAAGGTTTTTAGTTTTTTTCTGGGGAACATTGTAAATAATCTTTTTAATAGTTTAAAGTACATTTGGTGGATACTGGAAAGTTCTAACATGAAGGGTAGTTTTTCATTATTTAAATAAAAAAGGGTAGTGAGCAAATTTGAAAACACAGGAAAAATTTTGTGCCTGGTTATAAATGAAATGAACTGCCATCTTTCCAAGATATTGATCTTTCGAAACCAAAGTAAGGAGTGAGACGGTGAAAGATAATGTTCAGCATCAGATTTCTCAAATAAAATTGGGGTATTTTATTTGGCTACTCAGGCTTGTACCTCCAAAAATGTGGTGGTGTTTCACTGAATTTAAATTGGAAGGGTGATAGAGAATTCCTGATACTTATTTCTTGAATAGATTGCTAATTTTGAACTCCATTCAGTTTTTTAAAAATATTATATTTGCTGTGGTATTGAAACTTGTGAAACCTTCCAGGCTTCTAATAAAAGCAAGCAACAGTATGAAACCAAATGCAAACAGGTCATGTATAATGTTCTATGCAGGAATAATGATAAATTCCCTTCTAGCTCTATTGTAAATTGTTGTACAGATGTCACATTTTCAGTTAAATTTCAGCAACCTATTCCTGTACAAATGTTTAAAGTATGGCTTTTTCTAATTGGATATTGTATTTTTTTTAAGTCTCCCTCAAGGCGCTTTTAATTGCTGCTAAATGATGTTGCTTTTACTTTTACAAGAGTCAAATGACCTCCTTAAGGTGCGAGTCAACTGTACGAGATTGAGAATAGGCAATCTGTTAACAATCAAGGCATGTAAAGCAGATCTGTGTTGCCAATTTACAGTACAGTTCTTTAAGTCAGTTTATTGCGTTCTCGTCCTGCAGAGCGCATTGATAATAGATGTAGAAGTTGCTCATGGTTATTCTCTATTTCTGGAAGTTCCTATCAACAAGGAAATGTTTCTTGTGGCTTGTACAGGTATTTTAAAATGTGAAACATTTTCTAACTGCCTTGTATGGTAGAAACTTATTTTTCAGAACAGTGTATCTCTCTCCTGTTCACTATTCTTTTTACTATCACATTCTTGATGCTGAATACCTATATGTAATTTTGTCCATGTTGCAGAAAGAGGAGGCTGTATTACTACAGGTTTTCATTTAGTATTGTACAGTTAAACTGTTGCTCTTGTTTCTGATCTTGCAAGCCATTTTGTTTTCATTGTATATAAAGAAATGTTAACTGTCTCTTTAAGATGCTGCTGAAATTGTAGAGAATGTAGCCAAAACAGTAATAAACAACGGCAGTTGAAATTTCAACTCATTGTGTGTTTTTACATTTCAGTACAGGGCAAATCACGTAACTGTATCAGTGAGCAACACAAAAATATTTAAAGCAAACTCTTCTAACTTGCAAACAAAAGGCCAATAACACAATAATTAATTTAAGTAATTGAAGGTGAAAGGGGAAGATTCCATGAAACTTAAAACGTCTGTCATTATGAGGTAACCAAAACTTTATTTGAATAGACCGCACAGTAACAACTCGTAAGTATTTCTGTGGTCCTTTTTGAAATATTGAGCTGTGGGATAAGATTAGCTCATAGAATTATTAGGAAATTAGACTCAAGCAGAATACTGGGGCTCCCTCCTTTCCACTCCCTAGAGCACAAGACCAAGTGCAGAGTTCAAGGAGAACGTGCTACAGCTGTAAGTTCAGGTTAGATTTCATTCCTACTTATTCTGCATGTTGATAACTGAAATTGAATTGACGGTTTTGCCACACGAAAATACATTAGATAGTGTGAACTGTGTTTTTATTTCGTGGAGGTTGGTCCATATTTTGACTTTCTGAAAAGTGCTTTTGACGCTCGTGGGAAATCAGGAGATGCGTCGTTGGCAGTGCAGGCACCGGAGCTCCGCACTGCTGCCACCCCCGTGGCAGCCTAAGCAGGTGACCGTGTGTTTTAAAGTCAGCAACCCCGAAAAGGAAAGCATGTTTTGGAATTCAAAGCATCCTTGCGTGTTCCTGCTCCCTCATTGATGTCTTCCTGAAGGTGCGAAAACCACAGGTCTGAGGCGGGGCCACCAGCCCGGCCGGGCGTCTGTTCCCGCTCCCGCGGCCCGGCGGGACGCGGCACATCCGCCTTGGGGAGTGGTGCAGGTCCCCAGCAGCGCTGCTGCTTCAGCCGTGCTCTGGATTGCGGCCCTGCGGGGGCTGGAGCCGCTGCTGTCGGGGCGGAGGAGCTGCGGCCCGCGGGGCCTCGGCTGGGCAGGTGCAGCACTGCCCCCGCAGCCGTGCTGGATGGCCTGGTGGTTCGGCGAGGGAGTGGCGTCGCCAGCGAGGTGAGATGTGGCTTTTGCTCTTTTATTACTCTTAAAAGAGCCCTCAGGACTTGGTGCTCTTCTCCAGAAGTGGGATACTGCATTGGGAAGGGAGACTGGAGAGTCTGGCCGGATGGGGTAGGGACCTAGGCAGCCTATCAGGACAGGGGAGCCTCAAAATTTGGAGCCGCTGTGGTTAAGAGAGTGTGCTGATATCAATGTCTAAAATAGCTGAGTCTCACAATCGCTATTGCATTTTTTAAAACTTTTTTTCCTCTGTACCAGCTACAGCCAGAGTGAGGACTCTAATTTCATAGCTGAGGGGTGCCAGGCAGCACGGACTGACAGTGTTTGCCCAGCCTGTCCCTCTGCCGCAACATCACAGGGACCAGGGCACTGCCGTGGGCTTCAGGCTGTAAATACCCTTCCTCAGGCCTGGACCATACCTGGCTCCAGGCAGCCATGGACTGTACAGCTGAGGACTGTGTTGCCTTTTTAGGAAAGGTACGACTGCATATTTTTCAGAGAAATAATGAATGATCCAGAAATCTCATGTCTTTGTGATCGGTGAAAGGAGTCCAATGAGGTACATAGAACTTCCCAAGTCACCATCCTGGGGGTCTGTCTGGCCTTACATACCTGCCACCTGAGGCCAGTGTATTTCCAAGCACCCCTTCCACAAATAAAGCATGTTTTACTCAGTCCTTGATGCTTCCTAGGCAAGGATCCCTGAAAAACTCTCTAACCTCTTCCAATACCTAAGTTTGGCTCAAGTTTACTTATATGCTGACAAATTTGTCCACCTTATTCTTGAAGATGCCTTTTAGTGATGGCTGCATTACTTATCCAAGTGATCTATGCTAGTTTTTCCTATCATCCTGTCTTTCTTAATGCTCTTTAAGCCTATTACTTCCAGTCCTGGGCACTGTGGCACAAAAACCATTTTCCTGCCGTGTGTAGTAGGAGCTCATGTACATGAGCTTTGCTTTCTATACAGTCATCATGTATTTAATTTTGAACTTCATGTGTATATTTGAAATTAAGATTATTATCCTCTGAATAAGTGAGGTTCTTGCAGTAATAATTTCAGATACTCAGCTCCTGACAGAATGTTTGAGAAACTCTTGCTGTTGGAGAAATTCGATTTTTCTTTTTTGCTGGAGGTAATTGAGTCACCTTGCAATCTTTTCATTGTGTTATGTTTCCCAAGCCAGTAAAATTCTGTGTATAAATCAAGGAACAATGCTTTCCCTAGAAATCTCATTTTGTATCTAGTGTCTCAAGAGCTAATTGGGTATCATTAAGAAATTACAGGATGTTTAAATTTCAGAATCTCCTTGTGTCTCCTTGGATCTATGGGTATCTTTTTCTCTGCACCATTAAAACACACCCAGGCACTTTCTCTCTAAGCAGTGGAGGAGATCAAAGCCACATTTGTGATGTCCTCAGAAGATGTGCAGCCATCAGACCTGCAGGTCAGCCAGCAAAGTGAAATGTTTTCTTGCTCTTGTATGAACGCTATGCCATGGTATTCAGCAGAGCACAACTCTGCAGACCAATGGAACAAGTGTTTCCTGGGGAGAGAATGCCATGGCCTCAGCCCCAAGCCCCTGGCCCATTCCTATTTCTGTAGCTTTGCAGTTGTACTTACAGTGTAAAAACCAAGCAGTCCCTGGATTTCACCCTTGTGTTTGCTGTGACTCTTGGGAAACCTGTTTACCCATATGCAAAGTTTGAATAATTTTGCAGGTGGCCTGGGGTTGTGGCTTCCTACTATTTGTAGTATTGATGTCCAGGGGGGTTGTGCAATTGCTCCCTTCTCCAAAACTGGGAGGACAATCCTTAGCAGAGTTACTGTCTTCAGTAAGGTCTGGGAGCAGCCATAGCTGAAAGAGGCCTAAGCTCTATCCAGTGTTTCAGTGCTTAGAAGGGCCTGACAATACCTTACTGAATCAACAGATTATTTTTGATGTTGGAATACTGAAATATTTATAGTTCAGAACAGAAGACGTGTTCAAACCAGCTTCTTCTAAATGTTGCTCACTAATAGAGAACTTTCATAGTTTAAAATATCCCTTAACCAAATTTAACTTAAATGTATATATTGTCTGCACATCTTTCACTGCAATGGAATAGTTGAAACTGGAGCTTGTAGAGAAAGTGGTCATGTGATACTTTAATATGTATCTTTCAGCCCTCAGATACTGGCCTTGCAGCTTCTAGAGCAGCTGGTGCCGTGTCCAGCAGTGCTCCACTGTTGTTACCATGCAGCCATGGTACATGATGTGGGGAATGAAATGAAAAATTTCTCCTGAAATGTGCAGTGGTTAACAATTGGATGGATGGCAGATTCCTGTAAGAATCAGTGTAATGGTGAGATGATGTGTTCAGGGCCTTGAGAAACACTATTTTAATACGCAGAAATGTATTTTACAGCATGAGCTCTTTCCTATTCATATCCCACTAATGCTTTCAGAAAAGAGTTATCAAAATGCAAGACAAAGACAGGAGAGATGGTTACTTGTGTTACTTGTCTCTAAACTTTTTGGGACACTCATGGGTTTAGCAGGCCTGGAATGAAAGCTGGAAAAGGGAACTGATTGTCTGTTAGCATTGTCAAAAGCTTTGCAGAAAAGAGCACCAAGAACTGCTTTCTTTTGTGCATTTGTGAGCAGATCCAGTAGATCTTCACTTGTCTTCATTGGTAGAAGAGCAATTTCCACTAAAACTGATAGAACTAGCAAAGATTTAAAGGACTCAGAGTAGAACATGCCCCATGCTCCCAGAATTCTGCCATCTACCTCTGTCTATGGGCTGAGCATGGCAGAGGAGCAGGACTTGCCAAACAGTCAATACATGGAGCTGACCTAGCGAGGTGGTGCAGCTTCTTTCATTCCCCTACATTTTCCCTGTGAAAAGCCACATGAAGAGTTGTTGCACAGCTTTGTGTATTTGCATGATGTACAACTTCTTCATGACAGGAATCGCCCTAACTACTGTGCAAATTGTTTGTTTCAGGCTTGCAGCTGTGGCTCATTGGCTGCTGGCAGAGCTTTCCTCACTGATTTGAGCACCACAATACCTTCCCTGCATGCCCTTCTACTGCAAAGACAGGTAAGTAACCTGTGAGTTGGCAAACTGCACTTGCCCACAGTGGATTTGAAGCATCTTGTTTCATTGGTTAAATGTCAATTCATATACATTTATATGATACCACAAAATCCTCATGCTGCTTGTAGGGTTACATAAGCGTGTATCAGGTGCTGAGCTGTTCTCATAAATTGTCTTCTTAGAGCTGTCAGGATAGTTTTATTACTGAGCCCAAACACATTCCAATCTAACAAATTACCATATCCTAAAGATTATTGTCCTATCACCCAATTAACCAAACCTTTAGACATAAAATAGAAGAATTACTCCTCTGTCATCCTTTATCATCTGTCAGGATTCTTGTGTTTTTAATGACCCTCATCCTTTTCCACTTATATTAATATTTTCATATATTGCTAAAATGAAAATCTTAATATGTAGGTAGTACATTCAACAAATCATGGTCCTAATGGTGAAAACTGTAAAGACTGATGTTTTTTCTCCTTATCTCAGAGACTACTGAGAGGAGTTCACCTGAATTACATTGCAATAGCACTTTCTATTTGAGGGCATGCTTTGATGGGCTCTGTTAATATGAGGCAGCAATGTGAAGACCTCTTTTCCTTTTTTTTTCTCTTTTTAAAATTTTTCTTTCTTTTTTTTTTTCTTTTTCTCCTTTCAAGTTTTGCAAAAGATTACTGAGGTTGCAAAGAATTTTGCTAGTTTTGTGCTAAGGAGCAACACAGATGAGCACAGAGATCATGGGGGAAAGCCAGTATGAGCCATTCCTATTTGAAACTGGGGAAAAGCAACCAGGAGTCAGCTGGGCAAGGCTCCAGATGGATGGTGTGACTGAAATAACACTTCAGCAGTACTCATTTAGATAACTAGATGTGTGTCCAGAACACTTTCAGACTCAGCCACTATGCACTGGGGCGATAGAAAGTGAATTGCTATACTGGCTAGTGGCAAAGTTTTATGTTGTGTTTCATCTTTAGATATACAGAAAGCAAACCCAGGACACAGGGAGAAAAGTAGTGCTGCCTGAACCATCACAGCTTTATTATCAGCACTTTGGTGCTTATAAATCAGCCTCTGTCTAAAATCAGGTAGGTACATCAAAACTCAGCTTTCCACTGGATATGTGCATCAGACAGTGTCAGCAGCCCAGATGAGGAGGCACCCTGTTTCCCAGTGCCCACTGGCAAAGCAAGGTGTTCTCTTCAGATCACTAAATATCTGCTTTACTTGTCTGCACCCCACATTGGCAGGACACAGAGCATGGGCGTGGCAATATCAGAGCAGCAGATGCCTGTGACTGAACAGTCAAGACATCTTAACCCTCTGGGATATTGGACCAAGGCTTCTCTGTCTTCAGCAGGCAGAGGATTTAAATACTAATGACACCAATTTTCCTAGAGACTGGCACAGGGTATTGGAATTCAGTAGAATTTGGCTCTATTTCAGTACCGTTTGACTCAACAAATACTAAGAGAAATATGTTTCTCTTATAGGTTATGTAAAATAGGAGGGAATAGCTTGTAACAAACAGTGAAGGAAAACTTACTGCTTTATAGAACCCATCTCACTTGAAGCAAGAGTCTTGAAATAAAAATCAAAGCTTCTGGAGTGAAGCTTTACTTCTGCTTGGAGTTCACAGTAGTATTGAGATGTAGTGTCTAGGAAAAGGACCTGTGAAAGGACTTAACTCCAACAGTGCTAAATTTTGTGTTAAGCCCTAGTCCCTTATTGGAACACTTTGGACTTTTAGGGGCTCAAATACTAAAATGATGAATCTATGAAATGCATTGATTGATGTCAATAGTTGAAAGCACAACTGATAAAATATATTTATAATTGCTGGAAATATTGTAATTCAGCTCTTCTTTCTTCTCTGGACTTTATTCTTATTACTGCCATTCTTGTGTAATTTGAAATGACACAATCCAAACTCAGAAGCCTTTTAAAGTATTATTTTATAATGTTCAAGTCACATGTTTCCTTGTGATGGTCACTGCTCAAGATTTCTAACATGTTTTTTGTAGGTCATTGTGCTGATAAAGGTGAATTAAGGATAGGAAGTAGATCTAAATTAGTTTCTAATTTGGTGAAAGTAATAGTGATAGCTACTACAATATATAATCTGCAAGGGCATTTTTCATGTAAGAAATTATAATGTAATAGTTACTAATCCAAATAGCATGGCTCTTCGGTTTCTGGGCAATTAAATATCCTTTTACCATTAAAGATTTTGTTGTATTTTTGACCTGAGACAAATATTTAGTGTAAAGTTTATCTTTGTTTTCTTCCACTGCTTTTCCGGGCAAAGCACAGCTATCACATTCTGCTCTGTAATCTGTACTGGAGTTTATTGTGGGACTGAGGAACTTCTGGAGCTGTGTTGTGGCTTGGGTGACAGCACCTCTGATGAGTTTGCTGTGGGAGTTGAGAACTTATTGAAGTGTACAAAATGAAGGGCTTGTTAGCCAACACCTTTGTGGAAGTGTATTGCACAAATTTAAGGGTTTGTTAGGCAATACCTTTTTAGTCCAAACAGTGGTCTGGTTGCTGCAGTTATGGCAATATGCAAGAAGCATAAATGTTCCTGACACCTGGTCCGGTGTCTTTATTCAGCCTGATGAGAATTTATAATGAACATCATGATGGGTCACGACAACAGGGATATGGAGAATATACTGCCTCTGCTTTGTTAAGAATAGAGAAACCCATGGCAGGCACTCCATGTGTACACACAGACCCAGCACAGGAAGCTGAGAAGTCATCTGAGACCTCTGGACTCTCACAGCAGTGCAAATATCAAACATAAGCCTTGCTTAACCAACATTTTTCACTTGTAAAGGGTGAAGTGTCAGCATCTTTTCCATTTATGACTCAAGTGGACAGCTCCTTAAAACTGTTGATCTCATAGGAGAGAGGAGTATTAGATGTGAAGAGGATTACAACAGGGGAAGCAAACACTTGCCCTTGTGAATTTGTATGAACTATATTTAGAATTTAAATCCAAGCATAATTAAACAGTGCTAATGACACAGAGGGACTTATCTTCATTTGGTGTATAATTGGTATCACTGATTTCCTCATTCATTTTTTCCTAGTTTTAAAGCTGCCTTGTTCCAGTGAGATTAGATGGTAAAAGCTACCCTGCAGAGAGAAAGTATGTGGCCTGGAGCTAAAATTCAGTTGGAAGCCTTTTAAGGGATGCTGCTTTCATGATAGCATCGATAACTGACAGCAAAGACACCTGTGAATGTGTAGCCAACAGTCAGGCAAGGCAATCTTTGTGCAGTGTACCCTTGAAAATTGCACACAATTTTACAAAGACCATAATGGGGAAGAAAAGTTCACCCTTTTCAGTGAGGAAAACAAAATCCAGTAAGAGTCTTAATACTTGTAGGTGTATAATCCACCACTATTAACTAAAGTTTGAATTCCTTCTCAAGAATATGCTCCAACTCATCCAGGAATGTGAAGCTTGCATAGGAACTTTTGGTGACATTTTGTGGTGAACACACTGCAGCAGGTCTGGGTGGAAGATGGTAATAGTCTTGCCCAACTTAAGTAGCTCTGAGCCCATAACCAGAACAGCAGCCTGTGTTACAGCTTTGTGCCAATAGCTGATTATATTTCTGAGCAAAGGACAACACCTACCTGCAGCTGCAGGTACTCGACATTTTTTTGACCTAGTCAAAGCCAGTGAAGAAGTGGGTGCAATAGGCAAAGTCAGGTTACCAAATTTCCATTTTTGCTTGTCAGTTTTGTCTTTGGTTGGATTGAGGCTCATTTTAATTATGCCTCAAATGGATAATTTTTTTTTTTTTTTTTTGAGGGCTTATTACACATCTGTTTCAAACTGCAGCAAAATCAGCTGTTTCCTAAGGGGTAGCACGAGAATGACTCTGCCTGTACATTCAGTGCTGCCGTGCATGGCAGGGTGCTTGTGCTTATCGGCTGACAGGTGTGCTCAGGAGCATGAGACTTTGCTGTGCATCACATCCTTGTGGGAATACTTGTAGCCAGCTGGAATCTGTTCTCAGTGACTGCCTGTAAAGATTCTTCAAACCCTCTTCCCTCCAAAGTGACCACCACTAACCAAATGCCTGTCCACGCACTGAGCCAAACCAGTTCAAAGAGGAGCACCACAGTGTCTGTGAGTAAGCTCTGCTGGATAGGAAGAGGATAGAGTGAGATGAATCCCACAAAAACAACAAATGTTTTTCATCATAGTACAGTAATTCAGCACAGACTTATCCTTTGGATTGCTGAATCCAAGACTTTGTTTTTTTCCTTTTCTGGAAGAGGATTTGAACATTTCCCTGCTAAGACTGCTGTGCAGATTAATCTGAGACATAGGAATTGTTATGAACATTTGGTCTCAATTTCCCTTTGCTCAGTTTCACTGGACCACTCTGACTATGTCACCCTCTTAAATACCCCTCTCTCTTTTGGAAGCTGTCTCTTTTGACTACTTAGGGCCCTGTTTGCTGTTCCATAAGGTGAGATTTGCAGCTGTGCTTCCTGTTCATCATTACCTAGCTAGGCTATTCAGTCAGCCCTCTAGCTACTTAACTGATAGTCAATAATACTGGGTTTAACTTTCCAGGGGAACAGATCTTTTTAGAAGTTGTTCTGCACCCCCAAAATACCTTCATCTGTTTATATATTTCACAGAACGGCATGTCTGCTCTTGCTGCTTTTTCACAGTAACAGTCCAAGTGTTCAAGCTCTTAATGCTGCCTTGTGGTGGAACAGCATTGAGAAAACACCATTGGTAACCAGAACTGAGAGCAGCAGCAAGTACATCTACTCCACTTGTGAGCAGTCCAGAGCCACAGCCACTTGTCCACAGAGGTCCTGACTGTCTAGAGCCATGAAAAATCCCGTGGCTCTCAAAGTGTCAGAGACTGGAGTCTTAAAAAAATCGAAAAGTTTTATCACTGCTTTCTGCTGCCTTAAACATAATTTTCAATTATATTCCTTTTGAACCATCTTAGCCTAACTGCTGGGGAGTCCCACTGTCAGGATTAAACAGATGTTTTATTTCCTGCTAAAGGTGGGTGAAATAATAATCACCAGCTCTGCCTCATTGGCTGCCATGTGGTCTGGAAAGGCGCCATATGGCCAGCACTCAGACTGCTGCAGACAGGAGGCTGGGGAGGTTATTTATTACTTGCCTAATCAATTTAAATACTGTATTTCTTTCAGAAAGCACATTTCTAGTCTTTATAAGGAGATATGTACAGGACTCATCAAGTAACCTCCTCTAGTGAAGTGCATCTTCCATTTGAACAGCCAATATTCTGCTTGCACAGCATATGGGGCTAGAAGCAAAGACCTGGCACTTGGAGCTGCACTGTGATCATGAGCTGCACTCAGCATCACAGTCACCTGTAGAGGTTGTTCAAGTTCAACCCCAATAACAACAGTTTTCTTTTAATGCTTTTGAAGAGTTCTCCTTGAAGGGAGTGTGGTGCCTCTCCTCCAGCAGGCATACGGTGTGGGTGGAGCAAGCTGCTTCTAGAGGCTGACCTGACTCTGGAAAGCTGCTGTGCGCCTTCACAGTGACAGTGTGTGGTGTCTCAGGTGGCAGGTGTGGGGCAGTGTCTCTCTCACACCAACTGACTTCTGATCCTTCAGCCCACATCTTCCACAGAAGCTGCAGGACTCTGAGGTGAGCACGGGCTGGGGCTGGATGGATGGTGACCAGACTGCAGGGCATGCCAGGCACTGGATGTGGGTGGCAACTTCTGCTTGTTTCTTGGGAGGTCCAAGGAGAAGCAGTCGAAAACGCAAGGCACTCCTTGTATGAGGATGGTAAATGAGGAATCCTCTGCAAGAGCTGCCAGTCGGACCCCTCTGCTCCATGGAGTAGCCAAGCAGAGTGCCAAATGCAGTGATTAGTGAGAAGACAGCCATCTGGCTTCTGTCCTGTAACAGCTGTTTTTCACCATCTCTCTAACTGTGCTCCACAAGAAATTTCCGTGGTTTTGGCAACCCATTGTAGCCTTTCTGGGTCATACTACAAGGTCCAATCTACAAATGACATGTGGAGTAAGGTGAAGAGAGAAAAAAGGGAGGAAGATGATAAAGTGGACAAGAATCTGAGAGGCCTTCAGACCTTATCTTGAAGTACTACCTCGGTAGCGCTGGTTATGGCAGCAAGTCCTTTAGAGCAGGAGTAATGTATTTACTGAGGGAGGGTGCTCAGTTGTCAGAGGCATAAGTTTGTAGACTGACAAGCAGGCATTGCAAAGACAGGAGTAAAGGCTGACACAAGTACTTCTGCAAATTGCTGAGGGACTGGGGAGGAGCCTACACTGAACTCCAGCAGGCCATATCTGCAGGTAAGGATGCACGAGTACGCTTGTGTGTGAGTGACGTATGGCAGCTTCCAAGGAGTGTTTGAAAAATATTTGGTTCAATTCCTCACAGTCCTTAATATTTTACCCTGAATTCCTCCAAGTCTTTCTATTCCTTCTATGATGCATACTTTTAGGCCAAAAATATTCTGAAGCACAATGCAATCCATAAGTACATTATTTTTTGTTACTTTTAGTAGTTAGGAATGAAAATAGTCAGGAACTGGGTTAGGAACAGTAAGTTCCTTTCCATTATTAAACAGTTAGTGCCCAGACTCCAAGTGTGGTTTTGGGTTGTGGGGCTTTTTTGTCTTCTCTCTAAAAAGGTGTTGATGGTAAGATGGGTAAGAAACCCATTTCAAATAAAAATGCAGCTTTGAAACAAAGGTAATTGTTTCACAAATTCAGTCGTTTCTAGTACATGGCATGTTATTTGGCAATACAAAGACTTCCAGTTGCTTTCTTTTTTATAGAAGTTGTAGTTGCTCTCTTAAAGGATTTCCCCAAGTACTGTTTATATGTACAAAAACATCTCCTATTGTCAGACTTCTGAGCCTTAGTAAAGCAGTGTCACTGCCTGAGACCAGACTTTTTCTGTTCCCTGTTTCATGTGAACACATTTACCTGAGGGCATAAGCAGTATTGTGAAATAGCTTTTCATATATTTTCTCACAGTTCTAGCTTTTAGCGTGATAGTTGATAATACTTGACTGAAGACTCAGTTAATACTGAGCTGCTGTTTGCAAAAATTGCAACTTTTGTTTACAAGTTCTGATGTTTCTTAAAGAAGTGGCACTATTCCTCTGAGCAACCTACTGTTCCCTGATTCTTTTTTTCGTGTGTGTAAGCACGGCTTATAGTATATGCACAGCTCCAAGCCTGCGCAATGGGTAGGTACTTAGAAATGCCTGGATGGGAGGTTTAAAATCTTCAGTTTGATTTTAAAGACTATTTTGAAAACTGACTAAACAGAATTTCAGGGGAAATCAGCTTGAAAGATAAGGGTGAGATGGCAGCAAAATGGTCACTGCGAAGTCGTAGCTACTGAAGTGTCTGTCTGCTCTCTCTGTACAGTACCAAGAACTGGAAGCTATTTCTGTTATACTAACTGAGAATGTAGTGGGCTTTGCTGAAGATTGGCTATTTGTCTCCATCATTCATTTAGGAGCATGATCATTGAAATGAACTGTTTGTTCTTGAAAGCTGCCAGCAGAGGATGCTGGCAGATGAACTCTGAGGGCTGGGAAAAGATGTGTTCAGGAAGCAGGACCTGGGCAGTGCTATAATGTCCTTTCTGCATATCAGAAGATCCAGACAAGTCAACCCTCAGTGAGTCCCATTACCTCCAGTGCCCCTCATCAAACACAAATCTCACAGCTCTGCATTGCTTTTGCTAATACTATAATCATCCACTGCAGGCTTTTCTTACATATCTAGCAAGCCTATGTCGACTATGGGTTTTGCAGCCTGAGTTCACTCATGTTTCCTATGTTTTTAGCTTCTGTTGGGATTTCATAGCTCACCTAACCTGCAAGGGCCATGAATAAAGTACGTGAATATGCAACCACTTGCTTGCAGCAAACACCTCTCAGACAAGAAGATTGTTATTAAAATGTTGTTTTGTTGGCAGAGTAAGCTTTCCTGGTTGCCCAAGGTGAACTTGACCTCTGTGGTTGTTGAAGCTCTCTCTTGTGGGCAAGTTGAGCAATGCTGGAATGCAGCTTTTAAGATGGATTGACTGTGAACCTAATAAAGGAAACAGTTCAGAGAGAGTAAAAATTTCACATTGCACAACTAAGGATGAAACATAACTTTTGATCCTATAGGACAAAAGTTCCAAGGCTGTGAATGTGATTATTTGATAGGGTCACAGTCATTTTGTCAGTGCAGAGTAATGTTTGCAGCCTCCTCCTAGGACAGAATTCTTCCTTTCCAGGTGCAAGACGGGCAGCAGAGTGGCAGGTGTGTGGCCAGTGGGCAGAGACTGCACTCTCCTGCTGTGAGTAAAGTAACAAAATTGTATACATCACCTCACCTCTTCCACCCAGAGCAGGTCCTCATGTGCCATGTTCTGTCCACTGAAGTCTTAAGTTTTGATGCAGTTTCACATGCGCAAACCCAGAACTTCGTTACTAAACTGAAATCATGTGCACAGGCTGTTCGTAAGAAATACCAGTCATCTACCCAAGTAAAATTTTGAATTGCCAACTGCACACTGGCCTAAAGATAAATATGAATTGAGGCTTCAGGAAAAGGAGGTGTTTGTTCCTGGCTCAGCTCAGTAGCTCTCTAGCCACCATCTGCAAATCTCAGATATTCCATAAAATGGCAGATTACTATCCTTTAGCTCTTTTGCCAGGGCTGCAGGGCAGGAGTGCTGGAGATTCACATGAGCTAAATAAAGTTTTCTGTTTGATTGAGGCCATGGATTTGATTTTGGTTTATTTTGAGATTAGTTCTTGCACTTTAGGTGTTTAAAACTGTGCTGTGGCAGGTGTTGGCTCTGCAGCTAAAAAAAAGCGTTTCTCCACAGATATTACAGGGAAATCAGTTTGAAGATTTTAGTTTCCTGACCTACACAGGTTTTTATTAGGAGGCATAGCACAGTGCAAGACACTGTGGTGCACTGCACAAATATATATTAAGCCTTGGTACTACCATGAAGAATGTACAGAGGAGGATTTCAAGAATGAGTTATGAACTACAGACACTTAGAAATGAAGAAACACTTCTGCAGTATGATTCTTGCCTAACATTACAGGATTCAAATCTAAAATCAAACAGAGTCTAAGTATCTAAATCCAAGTGAAGAACCAAAAAATCTGAGCTTAGTGCCAGCTAGGCCTCCATGTTATTGTGGGCACTTGTTTGACAAGTACAGACAAAGCCTGTGTATAGTCAAGGAAGACAGGGTGCCACAATCAAACATTCCTGATCCTTATCTTGCCCCCTTTGACTTAATTGCATAATTAGCACAGAGAGGTTGGAACTATTATCCAGGCCTCTCCTTCAGCATTACAGTATCTCAAACAAGTCCCTGCCTATAAGGATTTGCTTTCTTCAGAACTTTCACCCAGTCCCATGGTTAGCTTGACTTAAGTCAGCAAACTGCCAACAAAACTCTGAGACTTAGAAATAGCTTAAGCTCAGCGCATTTCTGCCTTCAGATCAGTCGGTTTTACAGTTCCCAAGAGCCATCATTCTGCATCCAGCTGGCATCCATTTGACTACAGTTGCTGCTGGTGGGGGGACAGGAACCAACCACCCTCGTTGCTGAGTCTTGTCCTGTAAATTCAGCCAGAAGAGACTAGTGCACGCCATCTCGTGGCCCTGCACAGCTATTTCCCGGCAACGAATGGAGCTCCAATTGCGACAAGGTTTGATGTAGACAGGATTTAAAAAATGGCTTTCAAAAGCTCAGACCATCTGACCCCGCCCCCCAGCTTTGAAGCGTTCACCATTAGTGCTTTGTCCACACTCCTGCCTTGACCTTGCAGCCTAAGCAGCTGTTTCCTGGAGCAGCAGCAGAGCATCAAACTCCAAAAGGCACTTCTTGAGCACTTGCTGACGTGGCTGTTGAGGCAACCCTGTCCTCACAACAAATCCAAGGTGCCAGTGAACAGAGCCCCCAGGCCAGCCTTTGGTGGAGCAGGAAATTACCGTATTCGTTTTAGAGTAGATCATACACATATAAATAATTTTTAATTACATGCAAGTTTGCAATGTTCATGGTCCATCTATCTTCATCTGCTGTCTGGACTTGTTAAAGAACTCCATGTGTCAATGCTTTAAATAAAGCTAATGTGCCTGTTCATAACTGTTCATTAACAGCTGAATCTATGAACTCATGAAAACAAGGTCACATCAGCTGTCAGTCCTCTGGTGTATCTTAAATTCCTATTCCTCCTTACTCTCTCTTTTTGGTGGGAAAATCGAGTCATTAAGAGACCCTTGCCAGAAGTGATTAAGGTACAGTTTCATCACATTGAGTTGAGAGAATTAATAAAAGAGGGAGCATACAATAGTATGACTTCAAGGCCTGTGTTTTCATTTTAAGTAGTAAGTCTTCAACTTTGCAATGTTTATGGCTTTTTAGCTGAGAGATTACAGCTTCAATCTGCACCACTGAATCATCTCCAAATTTGAAGTCGCATTATCTTCAGCAGAATTGCAGATGGTAACACTGCTATACTTCCACTGCTCTCATAGCTGTCAAAAGACTGGCTATAGAGTCAGCAACAAGGGACTTAAAATAGCTAACAGAAATGCAAAACTTCAGATGAAGCATCTTCTTTTGTCTGTTACTAGAAACAAGTGCACAAGACCTATGAAAGTTTGCAGCTTGCTGTTGGAAAGCACAGAATCATGCCAGAGAACACTGTGCCATACTGCAAGAACAAAAATATTTACCCAAGGACTGTAGTTTAAAAAATCTGATTACAATCAGCAATTGCTCTAAATTTGGGTTGTGACGAACATATTTTTATTCTTCTTGCCTTGGAAGCGTGTAACTAAGTTGCAGGAAAGGTTGTTAGACCTGTGAGGCTCAATGAAGCTTGATCCCGACATACTTTGTCTGTTAGAGGAAAGAAAAGAGGGAACATCCTTCTTCTCATGTCAAGGTTTAATTCTGAGGTAAAAGACACTGGACTTACAACGGTAAATAAAAATACATTCCAAAAAATATTGTAGTAAGTTAGCCGAGACTCCATTTTCTTCATGCGGGAAAAGGCAATTCTTTATTCACATCACTTATTTTATACAGCTTTCACACACCTCGTGTACAGCACCTATTGGCTGGTAGTTTTCTTACCACTTCATTTATTGGTCAGAAGGTGATTTCTGCTGAGATTCAGGTTGTTTACATTTTTCCTTTCTGGGTTCTCATGGAACAGATCCTGTTGTTTACACAGGTGCACTTATTTTTCAACCCAAGAATAGGTGGTTGTGTTAAGGAACCTTTCATACCAAGATTGTTTTCACATAGGAACTTGCAAATTGCTTAACTACACTTAGAAGAGATAACAAACTCGCTAATTTAATAGAGCAGGCCCGATTTTATGAGGCCTTTCTTTTATCATTCTTCTACCTGTCACAACATCTCTCCCTTTTTTATTAATTTAAAAAAGCTCATATGCTTTGATGTTAAAGCAGTTTGCATCTTATTAAGGCTATTACCAGTAATCTATTAAATACGGGACAATATACATAAAAAACCAATTACAACCAACAAAACATTAAATCCAATCATGTCACTGACACAGGGGCTCGAAGCACGAGAAAAATAAAAATAATGTCCAATGTCTCTAGGGGAAATTGAGAAAAATGTCCATTGTTTTAAAGTCCAAATAGTTGAGTCTCAGGAGAAAGTCCTCAGGGGAAAGAGAAAGAAAATCCCGGCCGCTGCCACCTTGCAGCCGCCGCGTGGAAAAAGAAGAACCAAACTCGGCCATGTCGTGCTCACATTCGTAGGGGTTGGATTCTTCACCCTGCAATGCCCCGGGAGCGGTGGCGGTGGGAGCCGTGCGGACCCGGCACAGCCCTCCCCGGACCGCTGAATCCCCGCCTGCCCCCAAACACCCGCAGGAGAAAAGCGGAGAGGGAAAAGCAAAACAGAAAAACCTCTAAAAGCCGCATGTAGCAAAAGGGAGAAAACACCGAAAACAAATAGAGAAAAGGTTAAAAAGGCACACAGCGCTTGTGGCTCCCACCTCCCGGCCCGGAGCCGCCGGGGCTGTTGAAAATCCCGCGCAGAGCCCGGCAGGGAGCGGCATTGGAGCCTTCAGCTCCGGAAAGGAGCCGGGAGCAGGAAATGGTGTCCGGGTCCTGCCGTCTGCAGAGCCCGCGCGTTCCCTATGGAGCTCGGGGGTTTCTGGAGGATAAAACTCACCCGGGCGGAGCCGCTGCGGCTTCCCGGGGAGCGGGAGCTGCCGCCCCGCACTGCCCGGGCACACGGTGTCCCGCCGGAACCATTTACAGAGGCTCATGAAACAGAGTCCATTTCCCGGCTCTTTGTTCGATTCCCCGTGCGGCGTCTTCGCATGGCTTAGATTGAAAGCAGTTTCAAAGTGGCTGTAACATTTTTAATAGTCTTTTCAACGTGAAAAACGGAATTAAAAAGTAACTTTTCCATCGCTCGTGGGTAGAGGGAACAGAAAAGGACCTGCAGATACAGGAGGTACTGACCCAGAGGTCTCAAGAGCCCGCGGGGGGGCGGTTGCCGCAGCAGCTGCGGTCCCTTCAGCGGATTGTAATTTTTTAAACTCATTTCTAATAAAATACCACGTAGGTAACGATTTTGTGGCTACCATATCTTCCCCTATGGCTGCTGCCCACAAAAACTGCCCCAGTTCGTCCCACCTTTCGATAGGAAAGGCATTTTGTTCATCTACTTTCAGGTTATTTTCTACGCCATAGCAATAAAGTTCGCAATTCCCTTTTATCCTATTTTATCCCGTTTGCGCAGTATGAGTGCCCACACACATATTATCGCTGTTTCGTCAGCTGAAATTCGTCATCTAAGATTTCCCGTATTTTATCCCCCCTTTTTAAATGCACAATCCGGATGTTACCCCGCGGCGTATGTGCGGACTTTCGTGCGTGTTACGCTCCGCGGCGCAAATCTTCCACAGCGTATTTTTCACGACTCTTTTTGGCCTCTGTCTCCCTGGCTCAAGGCTGTAGCTCTCCCGCGATTCTCGATCGCGTCTCCGCGGCTCGCTTCGTCGTATTTCCACGTCGTATTTCCACAGTTCTTCAGACCGTGCCCCGCGTCTCCTCGGACGGAATCTATTTCCCGGCTCTCGGTCGTTCCCCACGGCTCACGGCTGTGCTCCCCCACGATGGGAGATCGTGTCTCCCACATCTCCGGTTCTTGACCGTACACTCACCACGATTTTTGAGACCGCTCTCTCCCCCACGTCTCAGTGGCCGCTCTGCATTTTTCGGTCCATGCTCACTCCCCGCGGGGCAGCGCCTTCCCTGAACTGTGTTTGTTTCTATTTGTTTCTGTGCTTTGATCCGCGCCGTCCGCGGCTCCGTGCGCTCCCCGCTCGGGTCCCGCTCCGCCGCCCGCTTTTTGTCTGTGCGTATTTTGCGCTGTCCCGCGGCGGGCTGGAGCCGCAGCCTTTCGCTGCTTTGTGCATTCGCTGCTTGAAATTCGTTTCGCTGCAAGGCTGTTCGCGACTTTGCGTGTTCCGTCTCTCGAGTCGGGTCATCAGATACTACAGTAAGTTAGCCGAGACTCCATTTTCTTCATGCGGGAAAAGGCAATTCTTTATTCACGTCACTTATTTATACAGCTTTCACAGACCTTGTGTACAGCACCTATTGGCTGGTAGTTTTCTTACCACTTCATTTATTGGTCAGAAGGTGATTTCTGCTGCGATTCAGGTTGTTTAGATTTTACTTTCTGAGTTCTCATGGAACAGATCCTGTTGTTTACACAGGTGCACTTATTTTTCAACCCAAGAATAGGTGGTTGTGTTAAGGAACCTTTCATACCAAGATTGTTTTCACATGGGAACTTGCAAATTGCTTAACTACACTTAGAAGAGGTAACAGGCTCGCTCTTAATTTAATAGAGCAGGCCCGATTTTATGAGGCCTTTATCATTCTCTACCTGTCACAACAGAGAAACAGCAAGTGCCCTACTTAGCAAGCCAGAGGGACTTCACACCCCAAACAGCTGAGAAAAGAAACTGCTCACAGTATGAAAAAGTATTTGGGGTCTGCCTTTGACATGGGCTTTTGCAGTAACAGATGATGACAAATGTGCAGCAGTGGGGCAGAGGAAAGACAAATGCTTGTCTTTGATAAAGGTGATAAAGGTAAGACAGGAGAACAGGTATTAGATAAGGCTTCCATTTGAATGAATTATTTGAGATATTATTATTATGATCAGAAGTCAGATGCAACTACTGTTCCAAACACTGCCGTTGAGACAGACTTCTGCTTGAGCCTGCTGATATGGGTATGTTTGCATATGCTTGAAGGAACCACATATAAATGAAATCCCAGTAATATAGAAGGACTGGAATGGTACAGAAGAATTTTCCACGTCAGCTGTCTCTGATAGCAAAAGCAAAGGCTATGACCTGGAGTACACTGCAGTTTCTACAAGTGTATCATCTACAGTTAATCTGCAATTTTTGTCCTAAATATGAATTTAAAAAGCCAAGTATGAATCATAGGCAGGCAGATTTAATGACTCATTGCTGCAATGGATGTAACCATAAGTGCTGATCCTGCCTGCCATTAAGATGGCTGGCATTCCCTCTTGGACCCATTCCTCTGGAAGGGGGCCCTTTCACAGATGTGTGCCAGAGAGAGCTAAGCTAAAAAGTTAAATGAGACTTAAAAGAATGAAAAATAAAAAAAGTGCCATTTTGTCACACAAAGAATAAAATTCCAGGAATTTATTGCTATATGTATGCTTAATCCATTCATTCATCTTACAGCAGTCATGAAGTGCCAAATTGTGTGCTACATTTAACATTCCATGTATTCCCTTCCAAATGCCGTTTTACAGTGGGCGTATGAAACAATGCAGCAGGGGGCACAAAACATGGCTTGAGCATCTCTCAAGAGCTTAAAGACAAAGATTTGTGTACAAGCTGAATAACAACATGTCAGTTAACAGGCCACTCAGCAATTTTAACAGAAAGATCTTTAGGTGGAAGTTTTGCAGCGTTAAAATTCACAACTCAGACTAAACATTCTCATCCCCACTGTAGAAACAAGATACCTGCAAAGAACAAGGATGGTATGTAAATGTCACACGCAAGACCGGTTTCATTTCTATCAGAAGCAAAAACTGCTAATTATAAGCAAGGACAAGCCTAGCAGGGTAAGGCTGTCAGCCTATATTAAAAACAGATACCTCAGAGTTTGGCAGTGGAACTCTATTTACCACCTTGACTGTTTTTTGGTAACATACAAGTTCTTCCTCCCCCCACACTTTATAAATCCCCCTTTTATTTTTATTATACCTCCGTATTATTTACAGGACTTCTAAAGATTAAGTACAAACTAGTATGAAATTAATGATAGCTTGCTTTTCAAATATGTATCCCATGGCTAAATAAATACCAAGCCAATCCAACAGAGTGATCTGGAGTTATGATTCAGAAGCTTGTGTATCTGTGATTCCAGTTGTTTTCTCATTAGCTGCAGAGGATTCATTTGATCTGTCAACAACAGTTGCCCTGGAAGTTGGAGTAGTGCTATCCAAGGTGAGCGCAGAGGTGTCCTCTACATTTTCTGTAGTGCCAGGGTTGACGGAGAAGCTTCCAGCTTGAGGAATAGAGGGAAGCAAATCTGTAGGCACTGTGGATGCCTCTGTGACCAAAGGAAGCATAGGAACACACTTGGGTGGCATCGATAGAGGCGTTATTCCCATCAGGTGCAGAGGCGGCAAGGGGGGAAGGGGTTGCAAACCTGAAGAGAAAAAAGGGGAAAAAAAAGGCAGTGAGCTGCTGCACACCAGACAGCACAAATGGTGTTTGTGCAGCACTGACTCAGCAGGCTCATTTCAAGCCTGATACTTTTCAGATTTCAGAATTGAACAATCAGAGTAAATTCAAGGTTGCTCCCCAGAGGATTAGGTATTTAATGCTTTAACACCAATGATTAGGTTTTTCTGGTCTTCACTGAAACTGCCAGAAACAATTAGTTAACAAAAACCATATTCCATGTAAGCTTCTAATATCTTTTTGCTTGTTCCATGTGCACCTTCAGCAGTTTTGCTGAATTCAAAACTGTAAATCTAATATTAGTTCATAATTCTGGCATTCAGTTCAGGGAGTGCCAATCTCCTTATCTAGCTTACAAGGAAACACTTCAAATTTTTTTACCCATAATAAAATACTTTCACTTCTGGCACAATCTCTTCTGAATATAAATCAGGTAATAAAAAATGGAACAACTAAACACAGACACAGGTTTAGAATTATCTGAAGACATATTCCTTGTCTACCTGATCTGGGCACTAACATCCATTCCCATCTCAGGCAAGCATTTAATTTATCCACTTCAGGACTCCCCCAGATGGGTCCAAATGTCAAGGATAACTCTAATTACAAGTTTCAGTTTGCAGAAGCACATACCAGGCTGTATGATTTCTGGAACAATCTGTGGTGCAGGTAAATTAAGTTTGGACAGATCAGTCAGGTTAGGAAGCCCTGCTGGTAATGGCATCAGACCTAAGAGAAGAATGGAACAGTTACAGCAAAAAACTTAAAATTGTCTTTTTCTAACTGTTTCTTAGATCTTGTTGATAATTTAAAATGTGCTTTATATCTTGAATATAATTTTTATATGGATGAATGCAAATTCACCTGAATTTCAGCTTTTAAATTGCACAGTGAGAACAGATACCTACTGCAGGAAGTCTGGACTAGCAAATATATAATCCCAAACCTTTCAGTTTTTTCTGAGGAAAGCAGAATCTTATTGTAGAATTGTAAATTTTGCATTCCAAGTTCAGCTTTCAACAAGGTAGTTGTTTCACCACAGCACTACACCAGAAGTTCTCCATTCCCAATTTGAGTGGCAAACAACAACAATATTATTAAATACACAGTATTCCCTGATCCCTAACATTGATCACTCTATTATTAGTCTTTTCTACTTAGTTCATGAGTTAATCACAAAAACGTATATCAAAAGGCAAGACAAAGGAACTTTCAAAGTCAGTAAGGACTGAAAGTAGAAGAGAAACATACAGTGAATGCAACACATGCCCTTCCATCAACTGTATTTGCTATGGAACATCCTTCTGCTCCTGAATTTTCCACTTTCAAAGAGCTTCATTTCTGTGACAAGGGCTCTATTCGTACCTTGTGTTTTGTTCAGAAAAGGTTTATTCAGAAATAAACTGTTGATACTACAGTATGAAGATAGAGAGGAGAAAAGTCCTAAAGCAAGGCCACTGTATAGAGATTTTGACTAAAACCCAGCCATCTTTACCTACTCATGAATTCATTTGCCATGAAGGCTGACATCATCTGACTCAAAGAGTTTTCAGGTCAGCTATACGCAAACTTGGTTTGAAATTTATTTTTAAATTTGAATAAAGCTGAACTTCATACAAGTTCACTCTAATTTTAAACCTCCAGTATATTTAGTAAGAACATTTTCACTAGTATGTCCATGCAGATTGCAAGAAATATTCTAATTTGCTTTTTAAAAAGCAATGATACTATTCAGAGGAAAAGGTGAATGGAAAACTTGTATTTGCAGAGTTTAGGGAAGGGGAGGATTAGGTGGCTGGGGAAGAAAAGCACAATAATCTTTTTCTGCCTAGAGAAAATCGAAAACTACTGACAAGTTCAGCTTCTGTGAAAGTTCTCTGCCCTTGTTTGCATGCACTGCACTCTACTGCACATCTTTTCTGTGTAAGAGGCTGTACCTCCAAGCATTATATAATGGACACATCTTGATCTACTTGTCTCATAACATGTAAAACATAAAATACAACTCCTTCAGTGTTTTGGAAGGCACAACTGAGTCCTGTACCAGCACACCAATGCCACAGCAAAATCCTATACAATCCTTATCTTATCCAGTGAATACTTCTGGAATAGTAGTGTTTGAAATGTCCACTATTATCAGGAAACAACCATGCTGTAGAAAGACTCTTACTTGTATCACAGAATACAAGTTTAAATTCCTATATAATTTAGAAACAGTAACTGCAACATAAATTCTATTTTGTTAGCCCTGTATTTACACTAGGAATAGTGATCAAGCTGAGTATTTAAAAATGGGTTTCCTAAAATGTTGCAAATAGCAAAGCAAAACCTTCCTGAGAAATCCTGAATACTGCACCCCAGTCCAGGGAGCACTAAAAAGGTAAATGTGTAACTCTTGCTGCCACATCACTCCTCTGTGCTACAGACATGCTGTGAACATACCCCAAGAAAAATAATTCTTCACATTGTAGAGTTTGGATAGAGATCTTACATGAAATGCTTAAGTTGTATGAAGTTAGGCAGTGGAAAAGACAGCTCTCTTCCCTTGCTCCTGTAAGATTTTTTGTTTCAGAAATGTTTTAAGAAATTTTACCTACTCACCTGGTAATGTAGTTGCTGGGTTAACTGGTGGCACAGAGGTAAGGGACTGACTGACTTGTGGTGGTAATAATGGAACTGTTGGAACACCTGGTGGGGTACACAGAGAAACAACATTGATTTTAGGCATACAACACTTCATCTTTTTTCCCTAAGGAGTACAAATAAATAATTGCCTACAGGAGAATTACTATTTGCCTTAACATTAAAATGCTGATAAGAAAAACAGTAGTACATGTGGTATTTTTAATAACAGTAATACATGTGGTATTTTTAACAGAAGTTGTTTGCAACTATTATGTGAGCAAGTAAGGCATAAATCCAGTACATAAACCTTTATTGTTGGGAAAAATTTAAGAGAAAGTTTTATTCTCTCTTCTGCCTTCTATTCAATTAATTAGAAACATCTGTGAGAACAAAAAACTCAGAAAAGCCATGCATTTCAATTTCAGGTCAGTTCCTTCCAATACCAACCTGTGCTGAGAGCATTACTGACAGTAGTTGAAGGTGAGCTAATAGAAAGTCCTGAAAGACTCTGCTCAAGGCCTGCTGACCCAGGAGGGAGGGTGGCTGAGGGATTAACTGATGATAGCTGAACCTTATTGAAAGAGAAAAGAAAGTTGCATCATTAGGGTTTGTTTCTACATGAACCAAGAGAAGCAGAAAAGCAATAAACATCATCATCCATTTTTACCAAGCCAACGGAGTGGGACCACAACTTACCTCTGTGAAACCATCTTTGAGGGGACTGAGAGATGCACTGGGCAACTGTCCTGGGAGAGAAATTTTCTTTCCCTCTTCAAATGGGCGAGTAGGTATCCTATGCAAATATCCATAACCAATGCCACATCCTAGGCTTTTAAAATATGAAGATTTTTAAGTCAGGTGACTTTACAACTACAGACTATAGCAAGCAACACATGAACAACTCAAGACACCAACAAGCATCAAGGTAAATGCTGTACAACCTTCCCCTCCTGCCCCCACATTGCCTCACTTTCTGTGGAGACATAATCAATACAAAACAATTGAAAGGAAATTCTGTAGCTTTAGCAATAAATATTCGGCACAAAATAAAATTTATTATTATTTAAACCAAGCAGCTATTCCAGGTATACAGCTTGGAATTCAACTCACAGTTGTTACTTGCAGTGCTGTGTTCTGGCTACTCACAATACTCCACGGATATACCACAAGCTAACAACTGTTTGGAATTTAATGCAGAAAGCAGCCATTGCACTTTATGCACTTCTGCACTAGCTAATTTACTCATTTACACCCCTCTCAATAGTAAGTGCATCTGAATTTCCAGAAAATATATAATTTATTAGAGTAGAAACACTTGATACAACAACACTCTTTCCCTGTCTTTGTAGAAAACTTAAACCCAGCAGCTGTCAGGCTGCTGCTATAAGAAATCCCCCTGTAAGACACTGTATCCTTACCTGCCTTCTCCACCCCAGGCAGAATTTGGAGTAATCACCACTTCCCGACAATTATCTGTGTCTGTGTTGTACACATAAAGTTTTAATGGCTTTGCTTCATGTGTTTCAATAAGGGAAAAGAGATCTTCAGACTGCAAAAGGATAAAAATGAGTAAGGGCTTTCTTGTCCGTGTTTTATCATTTGGCATTAGATTGACCATCCCAGTCCTGACTTTCTGTAATGGACTCTGGTAACAGCCACATGTTGCAGTTGTTGCAGTGCTGCTCTTTTATCACAAGGCCAACTTTAAGATGTGTTTTGCTAGCACAACTCAGAAGACGTGGCACAACCCACATTTCAAATCTGCTATTCAAAATACAAATTTTAGAGTACAAAAGTTTGTATCTGACTTCATGAAGACATTTAAGAGCAGTTTTTATTTCCAGGATTGCCTTTACAAAGAGGCACGATTGCCAGAGCTCCTTCCTCTTTGCATTTGATTTCCATTCACACTAAACAGAGACAGAACCAGGGATGTTTCAAACTGCCCTGGTACAATTGGGTTTTAGTTTTTAAAAAATAAAGGCTTTATTTTTACATACTTACCTCATTCATGACAGTATCTGCTCCAATGATATAGTCACTATGAGGTCTAAGTCCAGCTAATGCAGCAGGAGAATTTGGCTCCACTTCCTGGTTTTAAGATGGAAAGTTACAAAACACTATGTAACTGTCAGGGTATAGCAGAACAGACAGATGTGCACTTCACACAGTCTGAGTCAGACAAACTGGTCAAGTTTTCAACACAGCAATGAACTAATGAAACAGTGGTTCTATGGAGTCCCTTTCCATATGGTTCTGGTGTTGTACCAAATACAGTATCTCTGTGTACTGTACAAACCCATTCATTTAAATACAAGACTTGACAATATACTCACAAATATACATTTGTAGACTACAAACTACATTTGTAGTCTTCCCAAACCCAAAATCAATCAAAGCCAGTTTGATCAATGGGACCAGTTTGATCTCATGACTTGTTAGCTACATCCTCTGCAAGTTACTTTTCAATAGAAAGACAGAAACAGCAATAATAAGAACACTTCCAAGTCCATACGTACCAAGACATGCCAGACATTTTCATTAGCCCCATCAAAGCTGCAGAAGCGAATGCTCACTCCCAGCAGGCCCTGCCCACCCCACATGTTGCTGGGGGTTACTGATGTTTCTCTCAGTTCCAGTGTTTTGCTACTGTACACAAGCATTTTTACAGGTTTTTCAACGTTTGCTTTCAGCAGGTCCTTGAGAGTGTCATTGTCTTTATTCTGTGAATGTGTAAACAAGAGCTTGGGTCAGTGTTTGATAGAACAAGCATTCAGTTCTACAGCAACACTCGTGTTCCAAAGGTGCTACACTGTGCATTACCAGAACATGAATCAACAGCTGCTTTGAAACAAGTTTCCAGTCCCTTCAAAATTCTAGAATACAACTCTGGAAAAACCCTGGGACTTTACAGTAACAGGTCACTTTGCAAAAATGAAAACACTTCACTTGGTTCAGAGGCTTTCTTGAATCCAGGCATGCTGGTGCAAGCACCCTACAGCTGGTTTTTTCCACTGCTATGATGGTCTGTTGTTTGATGACAGCTCTTGCTTGAAAGCTCCCCCCACATGCCTCCTGCCCAGCCAACAGCTCTGCCAGCAGCTTTTCACTCAACCTCTTTGGACTGGGTGAAGTTTGTGAGTTCTCATGGAAGCAGACAGAACTAGGTGGGCACCAGCATAAGCCATGAGGGGCGGATCAGCAGGCAATTCCGTCTTGGTGCTGATGTCTGCAGAGAGCATGTCTGTCTTATTCTCCAGCTAAACTCCATAGAACTGCTCCTACAGGGTGAAGGAAATCAATTCCTGATGCAGTTTTCCTCCCTCATTTAAAAGTAAGAATAAATATTTTATATACATTTAAATAAAACAAATCCATTGGTTTACCTATAAATATCAGATTCTCAAGACATTGTTTATATTAAAAGTTATAAAATAGCAACACTTACCAATCTTGAACCGTTAATGGACACGATAAAATCAAAGAATGGCTCCAATCCAGCTCTATGCCCCGGTGAATTTTCTTGTACCTAACAAAGTTAAACGAGAATTTAGTAGAAGAGTTCCAAAGTTGATTCATAGATTAGAATTATATTTCTATTTGTGCCAACTATAGTCTAGAAGCTACTACTGTTTGTATGTATAATTTTATAATATTTAAATGTAATCATATAATCTATAGAACAAAAAAAATCCCTCCCTTACAAAAAAAAATAGATTTCAAAAGAATTAGTAATTTACAAACTGAGGAATGACATAGCAGTACCACTCCCTGGGAAAAGCAGTGCTTAACAGTTGCATCAGATAAATTTTAAGTATTTGTTTCAAGAAAGGAGATTATAGTGAAAGGACAAGGTTAACAAATTCTGAAAAGGTTGGTTAAAAAGTACTGTCTTTCCACAGCAGTACCAATGTTGGACCTTGCTTTTTGTCTTATGCCTACTAAAGGAACAGGAGAGTCACATCTGTAAGCACAGGCTGTTATCTCATGATTAAACATCATCTGGTGACATTCTTGAGACACAGAGGGCATCTGTACAACCAGTGATTTTATTAACAGACCTTCAAGTTGCAGGAAAAGAGACATGCAATTTTGCAGCCATGGCAGCTCAAATAATTCAACCACTTCACTAAGGCCTAAGTTCTGGATACACACTGCTCCCAGAAGCTAAAAGTATGCTTTTAATTCCAAATGGAGTAACTGAGAGACCTTTTGCCAATGTTATTTTTTCACTATTGCTCGCGTTGCTGACAATGAAAAGTACCTCCAGTATGGCTGTCAGATTTTTCCTACAGCTTTTTTAGCAAAGACACTCTTTTTCTGTGTGGAAGCTGATTCATTTTACCCACTGACTTTTTCTCTTACGTACTACAATCACCTGCCAAAAAGATCTAAAAAGAGTTACCCTTTACAGTGTGGTTCCTTACATTACACGTTATTCTACCTGACAGAAGTGGTAAAAATGTATTTGATTGTTCAATCCTGGCCTGATTCTGCAGGAACTGAGTTTTCTTAATATGATTTATCTAGAACAAAATATTCTAATATGGAATTTTAAAAGTGCTTGATTACTAATAAAACTATTCTTCTTAAATTTCATTTATCTCTGCCCAACACATTCACAAAATCAGAGCTTGGAAAAAACTCAGATTACTTGTGGGTAACAGATGCCCAAAGCTTAGAATATTAGTCACATAACCTAAATCTGGAATTAGTAATTCCAGAGTCACATCAGACACATATTGATTGTTGTCTAAGATTTGTAATGTAGCAAAAAAGTATGAAACCAACAATACCCCAAATTAGTAAGAATCACCGACGCAACAATAACATTCCCAAAGTCCACTTTTATAATTTCTAACTAGAACTTGAAGTGTGTTTCTTCAGGATGCCTGCAGGCTCCTTGGAAATAATTTCCTACAGCTGGGGTACAGACATTCTTCCTCTCCCATGTATTAAGTGTATGGACACACATCTCCCAATCACTGAACATCCTGCAGTCCCTCTAACAAGATCCAAACTGCTGCCTCCATGTGACTTAACCTGTCTGTTCAAGATGCCTCTCACCAAGAACAACCAGAGATCAGACACCAAACTGTGCACCAGGTAAAAAGGTAAAGTACAAGCTAAGCTCCATGGGGCACACACCCTGGCTCCAGCTGCACAGAAACTCCCAGCACATTGTGGATGTGGCTTTGCCATTTGTGGATTGTTTCTAGAGCTCATTTAACTGTAGATATTCAAACTTGCAATAATGTAGGGCTACCTGACAACAGACTCTACAAACAGAAATTTTAGCTTAGGAGAACAGCCACAGAGAGGTTAAAATTCACTATATGAATTATTCTGCCCAAATCTAGAAAGTGTTTACTTACTACATTGAATACTTGAGACCTCCCTGCCAAAGAGAGGTTAAACAGTTTTGTGAAAGGAGAATTAAAACTCTGCTTTCCTACAGACATGATCCATAATGGTATTCTCAGACTTGCAGTTTCTCTTGTAACCAAGTAATTCAAAACATCCTCTCCTTTCCTGTGTTTGAGTAGTGAATGTAGGATGAGTTTATGCTGTTTGTTGTTCTTCCCTCAGTTTAGAGAAGCGACATGAAAATACTCTAAAAGACTCTCTCTCTCTCTCTTATTCCACCACCTATTGCATAGGTGATAGAGGAACTTACAGTTTGTGTTTTTAATGAACTTGACATACAGGCTTTATACCAAAATTAAATCAGCAGATGGTTTCAGAACTTTCTGGAAAAAACAGTTTTAAAGACATAACATGTCTTTAAAATGTTAGTTACATCTCAGCATTAAAAATCAGTACATCCAGCATAACACGTCAGATTTTTGGGACTGGATATATGTCATGGCCTTGAAATTATGAAAGGCCAGACTTCAACTCATTCAGAGATCTTCCTCCATTTCTAAATTAACTTCTTTGAAATAAAAAACCAAATCACACTAAAATCACAACAAACCCCCTCTACCCTGACAATACCCCTCCCTAATGACCTCCAAGAGATTATATCCTGAACACTGTGAGCCAAGAGTGGCCAGTATTCAGTAAGAAATATTTTTTTGAAATAAGATGGAGTACATACAATAAAATGAGAACTACATAAGTTTAGCATCCATCACTGTCAAGCTCACTGATACCTGGGTGGATAAATAATTTACTTAGAATACCAGATCTGTGTTCTGCCCCAGATTGATGAGGGGACTGAGAGAGTTTCCAAGTTCCAAATGATTAGTTTGCAGAAAGTATCTTCAGAGGTTGAACTCCTTGCTCCAAACCCATCACAATCCTGAACATCTCTGCATGGTCTGTTTCTAAGTGGGCATGTAAACACTACCAGGAAGCTGTAGCTAAAAGAAATCAAGCCCTTATAGTTGTGTCAATTACACCTCACAGGCAGGTATGTGCATCCCTTCTGCCATCCTGCCATGCCAAGGTTGTCACAAAGTTTCCTATTTCCCTGGCCTTCATTGATGGAAAAGCATGTTTACACCTGGCCGTCCCAGAAATTCCGAGTCCATTCCACATGAAAAGTCTCCTCCTTAAAGAAACTACATGCTCAGCCCTGTACAACAATCACACTGACCCCATACAGGTTTTGTCACACCATCTCACTTCCAGTCACCACCTGCCCAATTCCTCACCACCACACAGTACATGCACAACACAGCTCTCTGCTCCAAGCTCTGTGGCCACGATTCTCTTCCAGGAACTACAGCAAGAAAGGATAACCAGGGACCTTAGAAAATACAAGGACACAAATTATTCCACCTCTATTAAGGATGGAAATAATAAAGATTCCATGGATATGTACATAAACTCTGTGCCTCCTGTGCAATTTGGCTTAATGCAGCTTTGCTGGGTGCCCCAAGTAGGTATTTAGTAACTTGCCTTTGTAATTGAATAATTGCTGAGAAATAACCAAGTAATATCATTCACAACAGATGCTACTGCAAGCAAGATACCATGCCCAGCATCTTGGGAAGCCTGATTGTCCCAAAGCCAGCTGTTACTTCAGAAATACAAGTCACAGACTCTTATGGGTAAATGCCATGACTTTGTAACAATCGAGACAAACAGTGGCACAGAAAATGCAAGGAAGCTGTGGCAATGCAATGCCAGAGCTTTTTAAGAGCAAATGAAGAAAAGCTCTATCAAATGCTGAATATCAGAGGGCAGAAAAGGGCCTCCCACAATGCTGCAAGGCTTCAGTTTCTCATCAAGATGACAGCAGGGCTGCTGAGTACATAGATCACACACTGATTTCCCTTTAATTCACTGTCAAGAATTAAACAGGAAAAAAGTTTCAAGGTCAATACACCAATTTTAATTTGCAGTACTGAACAGACTTTCCTGGTAAATACATGAAGTTTTTCTTTGCTGAACACCATTCCCAACACTATCATTCTATGCCTACACAGTATACATTGCACATTACACATTTTAAGAAGTCTGCTCAGCAGCACAGTGGTCACAAATCGAAGCCCCAGGAGAGCTGTGCAACTGCAAATGAAATTAGGCACTGAAATCTGGGTTTTTCAGAGGTAGATGAAGGCTTTGAACGCTTCTGAAAGCCAGCTACCTTTACCTTTTAGTTTTTAAACTTTCAGAAGCTTAGCTTCAAGCATTAAATACCCAACTTCCAAGGCTTTCTTTTTTCCTCACATAAGAAACTCTTCCCAGTATTCTACTTTATTTGCAAAGAAATATTGAAAGGTTTTTTTGTAGTTCTTCCACCCACTCCATAACTGGCAGTAAGATTTCATTGCATAGCATATATAAGCAATTCCCGTTAGAGCTGACAAAATCTCTTTGATTTCTGTCAGTTATTTTAATACATTACATTGTATAACTGAATTGAATTTCTTGATGAAACAGTTTTCAAAAGAAAAGCTTTTTAAGTTTTTGGTAAGAAAACATATTCTACGTATGTAGATAACCTTTTATTTTAGCACAGAGAATTTAACTCAAGCTTTTAAAATGTGAACCTCCCTTAAAAGATAAGTCATCACTTCCTGCAACAGGTTTGTATCACTATTACAACAAACCAAAGTACTCAAACAAGAGTGGGAAATCTAAACTTTGGGCACTGCTGCTCAGTATCTTTTAGGGAGAACACCATGTGACATGGTAGCATACAAATTTCTCACAGATAAGAATTCTTACATAGAATCTTACAGCAATTTAGTTTGGAAAAGACCTCTGTGATCATCGAGTCCAACCACTAACACAGCACTGTCAAGTTCACCATTAAATCTAACCCAAAGGCCACACCTACATGTGTTCTGAATGTTTTCAGGGATGGTGATTAAACCACTTCCCTGGGCAGCCTATTCCAATACCTGACCATCCTTTTGATGAAAAGAGTTTAAAATCCAGTCTCTAAATCTCTCCTGGTGCAACTTGAAGCTCTTTCCTCTTGTTCTCTCACTTGTTACTTAAGAGGCCAACCCCTACTTTGCTACACCCTCCTCTCAGGGAGCTGTAGAGAGCCACGAGGTCTCTCCTGAGCTCCTCTTCTCCAGGCTAAACACCCTCAGCTCCCTCAGTTCTCCTCACAGGAGTTGTGCTCCAGAGCTTCTCTGGACACACTCCAGCACCTCAATGTCTGTCTTGTACTGAGGGGCCTAGAACTGGACACAGCACTCAGGTGTGACCTCACCAGTGTCCAGAAAAGGTGGAACAATCACTGGTCACACTGTTTCTGATACAGGCCAGGATGTCTCTGGCCTTCTTGGCTACCTGGGCACACACTGGCTCATGTTCAGCTGCTGTCAATGAGCATCCCCAGGTCCTTTCCCACTGGGCCACTTTCCAGCTGCTCTGCCCCCAGCCACGGGGATGTTGTGACATCATCAACTAGCTGAAGAAACTGTCAGGTCATTACAACAGCCTGGGCAAACTACAGCAGTTTCACACTGCTGAGCAAGAAAATTACTCAAATTTATCCTTCATTCTATTTTGAAGAGCAGAAACAAAGAGATGCTGAGCAATACCCAGAGTCAGCCAGTTGGTCTAATCAGCCACATACCTTATGTTAAAGGAAACTTGAGGAGAATCGCATCAAACAAATGACTCATTACTAGGTCTACTTATGAAGAGACTTGGGCAACAAAACACATGGCAACTTTTTCTCCCTCTCACAAAAAAAAAAAAAAAAAAAAAAAAAAAAAAAAAAAAAAAAAAAAAAAAAAAAAAAAAAAA
>VXBB01008389.1:3728144-3776444 GCA_013399915.1 Illadopsis cleaveri
GAAGAAAAAAAAAAGCTACATTTTAATGTCTAGAACACCGACTATGCAACCCAGAGGAAGTTCTGCTGTCAAGTATGCATAGGATGAAATTCTTTTCCTTTGACAGCACTTCAGTCCTGGAGGATTCCTAATTACTGTTACAACTGCACTGCTGATAAAGCTCACAATGAAAGCAATATTGCACTGAATATCAGAAGCAGCCAAAAGAATTAAGTAATCTGCAAATTTACATTGAATATTAATGATGGTAGTGTTCACTTGCTGCATATATTTCTGTTCCTATTTGAAGTGAGCACAGAGAGAGACTTTTTACTAGTTTTGTGGGGAGGCAGCAGGTACATTCTCAAAGTCTCACTGTAAAAAACCTGTCACTTGCAACAGTCTCAGTCTGCTCATCCTTCTGGCAATTGGTGCTTGTTCACACTAAACAACATAAACTCCTTTGTTTCATGGTCATTTAACACATATTTTTCATTTATCTGCCTTACCCAAACAATTCTTCCAATAACTGAAATTTTTTTCTGACATTTGTCTAATTTTCCCACAGGTAATGAAATCTTTTAAACAATCACTTTACATTATTCACAGAAGTTTGGTGTTACCAAAGAAATCTGATCTTACTCAAATTAGATCTGTAACACTGGCAGACTACTGCTGTTTTCCTTCTACCATTCTCATTTACCTCATTGAAGTACTGAGCTCAGAAAGAAAACATACTTGAGAGTAAATTAGAACAAAACAGCAGTTTTGCTTGACCCCAAAGGCAATCCTCTAGACTGAAGGTCAGTCCATGCAGACAGACACTTGTGCAGAGCTCCTCTAATAGTGTGACCCAAATGCTGTCTGTAACAAACTCACTACAGAATGGCAACTGGAAAACTGAACTTGGAAAAACTACAGAGGGAAATTCTAGTCACATTCATGCATGCCACATGCATTTAAATAAAAACCATGCCAAATTATAACTGTTAGGCTGGGATCATGATGCAGTTTAGGATGCCTGTCCATAAAGAAAGAGTAATCACTCATTATTGTGGTATCTCAAGATATCAGTAAGAAGACAAGGCAGTGAAAAAGAGAGATATCAGTCTGTTTAAGACAAACAAGTCGTCCTTTCCTGCATTTAATATAAATAAGGATTCCTCTTGGAAATCAACTTCTTTAATGTGCACCTCTCAATTCCATTTACAAAGACTGGCAAACAAACACTGCCATTTTGGGTCATAGCAAAAACATTACAACAAAAAAGTGCCTAAATGAAAACAAATGGCTCCAGATCTAAGCAAGACTACAAGAAAAAATGAGTAGATTCTGTTTCATAAAAGAAATTAATCTCAATTTATCAACATGCTTTAATCAAACAGTACAAACTAATAAATCTGATGTAACTGATATTCTAACTGTAAAGTACATATTGGTATGTACAAAGTACAAGTCTCCAAAGTAAAAAGTTAATGAAATTTATACTGCACTATGCTTAAAAAAAAGAAAACAAGTCTGCCAGTTTTACCTACCTGCAGAATAGTTTTTTGTGGGGGAAAAGGAGAAGACAAAGTGAACTGACATAAATTAGTAACATTGGACTCTTATACACCACTAATATTAAAAGGGAGAAAAAACCAAAACACTGTGACTTTAGTCCATATATAGATTTAAACAAAATGTTTGGATTTGATCACAACAGCAGTATTTGCTTCTCAAAAGCTGATAACATATCCAAAAGGCTCCGATTCCAACAAACACACCAGCCCAGCACAGTACCCAGAGTGAGGGCACTCACACTTGGGCTACAGAGGTGAAGGCACCGTGGTGTGGGCAGGGACTGAGCCCAGCAAAGTCCCTGTACCCCATTGCCACGGATTCCACAGCACGACCAGGGAACCATTCTGCTCACTGAAAGCAAAAGAAGGGCTTTCAAAAGGCTGTTCACAAGACCTCAGGAATGCAGCCTAATAAGGTATTTTGTATTTCGCACACAAAGCCAAAATTTTGTGGCCACAATGTGAACAAAACCAATGTAGCTATGAAAAACAGTACTTTCACCAAAGTTGCAGCCCTCAGTGAACACCTTGATCCGACACCCCTGAACTACTGCGGAGGGGCAGCAGCTACAGTGCAGTGCAGTCCATGATGCAGCGACCAGGACAAGCCTGACGCGTTATCCCGGGAGCACCTGAGCGCAGCCCAGACTGGCGGGCTGGGGTGTGGACAGCGTCTGCTGGAGGAGAGGCCGCCTCGCCCTCAGAGGCTGCCCAAACCCAGCATCGCCTCCCATGAGCCGGCCTGGTCACAGGGAGTCACAACCTGGCGGCACGACCCGGCCCGGGGAACTGTTTATTCTGGACCAATTCTTCCTCCAGACTTCCCAAATCCGGGAGCGGCAGCGCGCGCCCGGCGCGTCTCACCNCGACAGGAAGAGTTAATTAATTTATTAGTGTTAGCTACACGAATAAGGTATAGTAAGTGTGTGCACAGAACATAAAGGTGGCAGGTCATAACCTATGCTGCCTTGTCTACTCCCACAGCTCTCTGGAGCTCCGAGCGCCGGTCCCCCTGCGAGTCCGAGCCGGCCGGGGCTGCGGGGCGGTGCCGGGAGCGCCAGAACCCGCCTGGGGGCTGGAGCCGAGGAGGACCAGTGCACCGTCACAGAGAAGCGAGAAATGCTGCTCAAGGGCCGAATTTTCGGCTAACCCGTTTCAAGGCATGCACTGCAAACTTCAGGCGGTAACGAGGCCGATCTCGCTGCCGACGTCGTCGCGACACGCAGCGAAGAGACCTGTTCGTGCGGGAGAGCCGCTGGCCGCGCCCCGCGCCTAGCAATGAAATCCTGCCCTGAGCCAACGGGATGCCTCGGTGCAACTGGAGAAGGCGGACCGTGGGTTATCAAGGAGCACTACGAATCTCAGATTCAGATCCTCCCTCTCCGAGAGTTCTTTGTTCCTGGAAGGCTTTTCCGCAGCCTGCTCATGCAGACCCGTGCGTCCTGGTCCCGATCCCGCAGACCTCCAGAGAGGGGACCTCTCTAAGGAATGCAGCTGTCACCGGTCTTTTAGTGATGCAGAAGCACTATTTATTAGTGAACTGCAACACAGTGCAGGAAAGGATATTCATGAGATTAGCATACTTCACTTCTTTTGGACTCATTTCCCTCTGTGTTGTCATAGTGCTTAACTGCTTAGTGTTAAAAGCCTCTGCGCACTGTGCTTGGGATTTACTCAGTGCTGCCTGCAGAGATGACCAACCCCTTGCCACCCTTGATCACCTCACTGTGCTCAGCTGTTTCCACTGGAGCAGACAAACAGTGTTTCTCCAGGCACTCTAGTCGGGCATGGTCAGTTCTGGACTTATCTGCATGCCAGTTCAGGCATGTTTACCTCCTTACATAGTGTCTCTCCTCATCACTACAAGAAGAAATCAACTCTAGGATCTTCAGAGGTTGCAATGCAAAGTAAGAAGGCAAAATGAGTAATACAGAAATAAACTACACCTTTCAAGAATTTCTGTGCTCTTAATATAGTATGAGAAATTTGTTACTGTGAGGTGATAACATAGGTCAAAAAACTATACCAGCTTAGGCAAATCTCATGCTTCCATGCACATTCCATTTAGATTCAGGAGGGAAATCCCAGGCATGTTCCTTTCTTTCTTGCTATCAGAGGTTCATAGTATAGCACAGTGTGATCCAGAGACAGTAGCTGTGATTCACCACACTTTATCCAAAGCTTCCTAAAAGATCTATAGTTGATGGCAAACTACCGCCCACTGTCATTCTTTTGCGCTCTTCTGGCAGAGTGGCTCCTGTGTGATAGCTCTTTTATGCTTCTGGGTAGGTGCTGTCAATTTTGTGAGTTGTTTGTAAGGTTTTGTTGTGTCCATGAGACAGATGCTAGCCAGATGTTATCCTCCTGGCTGACTGGCTCTGAGATTCTGGCCCATTCTTTGTTGAAAACTGGCCCATGGGTGAAAACCTTCATCTGGTGAAGGCTTCTCTAGAGTATTTCCAATATCATTGCCTTGCCTTTTGACTGTAAGACTTTTGAATTACTGTGTTGAGAAAAAAACCCACCACTCAAGCCAGTCTAAAATGGGTTGCTTCCCTCCCTGGCCAAAGTCACATAAATTCCAGAGTATTTTTAGACCACACAGTAAATTTCAGTGACAATTCTGTTTCCCCAGAAATTATGAAGAAGGAAGTGGCTTTAGTGCAAATAAATGTTTCATTAATGGCAGGCATCTTCTACTCAGAGTTTATGTTGGGTCAGATATAATAGTTGTGCTTCACTTCAAGACATGAAAGCCTCACTTCAGCATGTTGCACACCTCATCCTTAAAAAGCTACAGAGACAGCTTTAAAAAGCTGGCAGAGACAGCAAAATAGGCACTGCAAAATACCTATTAGAAGCCCCTTCACGTCATTAAAAACTGTAAAGAAAAGATCTAAACTTTGACTTTTTTGGAAAAATAGAAAAACCTTTCTAGTTCTGCCCAGCAACACCAGGACCAAAAAGAGTAACAGTGTTTTGCCATTAAAAAGTTGCCACTTTGATTAATATGCATTTGCAAATCTGTGATGTGAATACTAGCCTTTCACACACTTCCATCTGGCCTCTAAACATGTAAACAGCCTTAAAACTGGGATTGGCCAAATTACACAGTGCTGGTTTTATGAACCTGACTTCTAATTACACATTTCCCAGTAAGCAGCAAAGCCAAACAGACCACATAAAAACTTGAAGGTGAAGAACACCCCTGTCTTTGGCAGTAACACTTCTATGGCTGAATCCTGCTCCTGTGACCATTGAGAGGTGTCAGAGGGGCTGAGGAAGAGCACTTGGCAGCACTTTGCAACAGCTATTGCATCCAACTGTTTGTGAAAAGAAATACAAATTGTGTCTGCTCTGACTGCAATTGCAAGAGTGAAGTGTTATCAAAGGAGGAATGCCCTTCACATTTCCTAAAGGTGCTAGTGGGGAAACAGAGCAACAGATTTTGCAGCCCCCTGAGTCTGCTCAGGCATTACACCTCTGAGACCCAGTCAGTGCCATTGTACCTGTAGTCAATTGTCTTATTTTCACAGCAACAAAGAAATTCCATTTCCCTCTTCCTCAGGAGATCTGTAGAAGTTTCATGCCTGCATGTGATGAACTCAAAAATAGGCAGCTATGTTTTGTTCTCACCATCAACTAAGAAAAAAATGGACTCTATTCCAGCCAAACCAGGACAATCGCTCAAGTCAACCCTTCAGAGAAATCTGAACCTGGCCCCTCACTGGAGACATAAACTACACACATCACTGCAAGACCTGAAATGCTTTTCCTTAAGAACTTTTGCCTTATCAGAGCATCTCAGCTTTCCATCAAAGTGCTGTCACCCTTTCTGGGATAGTTCCACCTCAGCAAAGAACCTGCAGTTGTCCATCAATTCCCATTAAGGGCTGAACTGAAACACACTTGTTTATTTGAAGAAATATCTTTGAATTTGATCCAATGTTCTATGGCAAAAGACTAATCTGTAAAAAAATCAAATTAACTTTAGAACCCTCTCAAACAAAAAAGACAAATCTTAGCTAAGAAATAGGGAACAAGATTGCCTGAAAGTATCACTTAAGACCTAATGGCAACAAACCCCATTTGCAGAAATTAACTTACAAGTATAACCTACCTGTTCTTTTACATTTGTATCTCAGCAGCTGCATTTCAAAAGTAATTAAAGTTAATGAGCTGTGCTTTATGGTAGAATCATGAAAACTTAATTGGAATAATTAGTTGTGAGATAGCAAGTGCATCTTCCTGGCTAACAATGTGTCATCATTTGATAAAAATAATAATGAATTTAATAAATAAATCAGGGCCCTTCTAATATGTTAATAAAATAATGAAGTAGAAGGCACACATGTGCAAATGATGAATTATTAGTTTGGAGACTGCACACAATTGTCTGAGGAAGATGGATGGGGAAGTGGCCTTCTTGAAACTGTCAGCTACAGCTGCTGGCTAAAATCCAGTTTGTAATAGATGAAGCAGCCACGCTGACCTTTGCAGAGGATGTGCTGCAAATGCTTCCAGCAGGGCCAGCATCCCTCTGCAGAGTAGGATATGCAGGGGATGAAGAAAAGCAACAGAGCTTTCTTTTCCTCTCCTTTACCCCTTCTGTATTATTGGTGCTGGGCAAACGGGAATGAAAAGAGACAGAAACCCAGGCATGTGTGGCAGGAAGGGAGCTACAGTGAGCAAATCAGTCTATTTGACCCAAATCACTTAGAGGCTAAGACAGGCAGAAAATTATGATTTATTGCAGAAACGGTCTTAAGCTCAAATGTAGACATGCACACCACAACAAAAGCTTCTGAGGCATTATTAAGATTCAGTAAATAGAATAATTTTAATTAATGGGTGCCTTTAAAATTAAATTAAGTGAATTAAGAGTTATGGGAAGGCATACAGTAATAAAAGGGATTGTCCCAGTAAGGAAACACTGAAGGAAAGCTACAGTTTCAGGTGGAAATAGAGCAGCAGCAGTGTGGAGTGACCATGAAGAAGAAGAAGGGTCACAATATAGCTCTTAGTTTTATCCCCTAATCAATGTATGACCTCATTCATTTCTGCTCTTAATGTACTGCCTGATATGAGGAATTGCAGTTCAGAATATCTGCTTTTTGACTTCAGTCCCAGCAGGGCAGGACTGGGCTTGGTAGGAGCCATTAAGAGTCTGATGTACATCTGAGATCAACTCATATGTTAGCAGTGCCCAAGGAGATTTTACCTCCTTTGCAAGCACACGGGGAACAACCTACTGCTGCTTAGAAGGCATCCACCTGGCTGTGCACCCACTACTCTTAGAACTCCACATTAACAGAAGGCCTAATGCACAGACCCTTCAGTTCTACAAAAACAAAAATGTAGCTCTAGCTCACACAAATGGCTGGTAAAAGCCTGCCGACACAGAGAAGCCATATACTCATCCACTGGCTGCAGGAGTACTCACAAACACTCCCCATAGTTTTAGACAATGGAGACGAGGAGCAGTAGGAGCTTTGGAACTGAGACGATCTGAGAAGATAAGTAAGAAGGAAGAAGATAAGTAAATAAATAAGGTAGCAATGGTCAGCATACATGCAAATGTCAGGTGGTGTGAGACTGAACCTGTTCTTGACCTGCTGCTGGGAACAGCTGTGAAAAGATCAGAACGAGAAATTAGCAGTGAAGCACTTTGAATGGAAGCCAAGCATTAGTGAGTCTCTGACCAAACAAGCCCCTGAAACTGCAGGTTATGGTTAAATGCTACGGTCTGATGCTCTAAAAGTTAATTAAACCAGCTTTTGTAAAGCTGGTTTCGTGGTCATTAGTTGCTACGCAGCTAAACAGGGAATGAAATGCAAGGGAGGAAGGCACTAGCTAGACAAATTGCTCCTAGGCAGTTTTTCTGGTCAGAGTGCTGCAGGGCTGGTTCTCCCCTGGTGCTCCACGAGGTACAAAAGGCCATGCCAAACTCAAAGAGCCTAGTCTTGACCACTTGATATTTTTTTACCACTCTAAATATCTATCAATTTCCATTGCATTATGGCTGATTTACACCAGTGCATAAGGGAGGGGAAGCAGTTTCTCTGAGACAATTAAGAGTGACTTGTATCCAACAAGGAAGGAGCTGGAGCTCATAAACCTTCAGTTGAAAACTCTAAATTACTGCTATTGCTACACACAGCAATCTTCTTCTGTGGTGGGAGGGAAGGGCCACAATGTCTCAGGATCAGCCCAAGCACACTGCATCTCTGTAAGGGGAGTGCTCTGTGGCAGAGAGCTGCCAGAATTGCTCTCTGCTTTTTCCCCAGAGCTCCCAGTGTGGGCATGTGTTAGAGCTGTTGTCAGGGTTGTCATGCTCTGGTTATTATCAGGAACAGTTCCTCTGGCTGCTGTTATTTGCACCGAGGACTGCAAATGCCATCAACGGATCAGAGAATTGTAAAGGTAATCCCAAGTCAGTTGAGACCAGAATCAAGGCTTTTGTTTCAGAAACCAGAAACTCAGCAAAACTAATTTGTGGAGGTTGTATTAACAGGACACAGGAAATTACCTAAAGCCTTCATTACTTTAACTGGTAAAAGTGATTGACATGGCTGTAATGGGACATGGCTGTCTTCCCAAAGCTGCTGAAGACCCACTAGCTTCGAGTTAGACACTGGTAAGTAGTTTTCACACAGATCTGAGGGGCACAGATTTGGCTGTTAAAGATATTATAGCCATAGGTTTCTACAGAATGGCTTGTTATACAATTTTTACTTGCTAAATCTGAGACTTTAAGACTGATTAAGCTCAAAAATAGATGTCTTCTATAAAGCTTGAAAATATATGCCTGAATATTGGAATGGGCTTAGTAAAATCAATGTCCTCTCTTCCTTGCCTCCATAATTACTTTAAACTTGCAATCCTTACCCTAGCTTGTTGTCCCATTTCATATAGACATCAGCCCCCAAATTCTGCCCTGAAGCATAGTATTAAGAATTTTTACAGTCTATTATGAAGAGGAGACATAATAGAGGAGAATAGCCTAAAAATAGATGTATTCACAGTAAAAGATGCGTTGGTGAATGGTTAAGAGAGGGCACAGAGTTTATGACAAATGTCAGAATGTTTCAAAGATTTGCTTCATTATTTACCAGGAAATAATAAAAAGTATGTGAAATCACTGCTAAAAAAAAGAAAAGAAGTCTCTTTAAACTGTACTGAGCTGAAAACAGGGTTCATTATAGAAACACAGATAGAATCTTAATTATAGAAGAAATTGCATAGACTAAGGTTCTGGCCACCCAATTTAGGAATCACAATGCAAGTATTTAAGAGGCTTAATGTGCCTGCTACTATTCAGCTGTAGATAGCAGCTGGCCTTGGGAGTACTGCAGATAGGGGTGTTGTGAAGAAGGGTTCATAATGAAGGATTAATTAAGTAATTTCCAACCGATTCATTACATGATACTTACATGCGTTGTCAGTCATTTTTGGCCAAGTGGTTAGCCTAAAACCTGGAGTTTTGGAAACTGCTTATACTTAAAGACTTCATTGATCCCCAAGGATTTGCTGCTGCACTCCTTTTTATTTACCATGGATGTGTTAAATTCCGTTTTCTTAAACACAACAAATCAAATAAGAAATTTTTTTGCTCACAGATTCCATTCTGCAGTGCCTTGGGTGCTCAGTACTTTGTATAGTGGTGTGTACTATTTCAGCTTCAGTTCTATAAAGCGCTTTAAATTCTTTTATCGTGAATTAAGAAGTCCGCTCTACATTCTGCTTTATCTACAGCTTCTATAGAGCTCTTTATCTAAAGTGCAGACTGAAACATTCATGACAGATGTTGGTCCATGTGAAAAAACCCAAAAAAAAAAATTTACTTTAGAGTTTCCCAACTCAAATTTTACAATTTAAGATAAAAGAGCAGTAAGACAGAAAAGCAAATGTACACCTTGACAGTACTATCAAGCTGCCACAGTCTGCTGAGGGATGTTTAGAGCAGCTGTTGGTGAAGACTATTCTAGAGGAAATCAGTGCTGGACAAAGTCTTACACTAAACCCCCCAGTATTTAAAAATGCATCATATATTAAATCCTTTAGTGTCCTATTCTGAACAGGGACCCATTTATTGAACCTGACACAAAAGTCCTTCTTAGAAAGAAGTCCTTTTCTATAGGCTTTACAGAGTTATTGCAAACACGTTGAACATTAAAAAGAGAAATTATACCTGGCCTGAAAGATTTGACTAGGCAGAAATGTCAAATATAATTCTTGAATATCAGGGATAAAAGAAATCCCTTTGATGGTTTCATCCACAGTATTTGATTTTATCACTTTGGCCTTCATAGATTTGGTTGTCAGAGTACAGGAGCAGTTCCAAAAGTTGTAAGAAACAGAAACCACCTTTGTACCAAGGCAGAGTTACCAGAGAGTTGCCTCTCCCAGGAGCCCTGTCATTTTCTTCTGCATCCCTAAGTTCAGAACAGGGGCCTTCTGAAACCAGGCAGTCTATAAACACTGTCTTGTGCTACACATGTGCTACACTGGGCTACTACTCCTTTGGCTAACCTGCAACATGTGAATAGGGTGAAAGATGAAGAAATACAAAGGTCCTAGAAATTCCTTCTCTATAGAAAGAAGGAATAAAACAAATATTATCCCAGGGAATTTGAGATAATCAAGACAAATACTGCACTCAGACTCTGACACAAAGATGATCTGACCCCATGGGCTATACACATTCACAATACTCCTCTTTCCTGCCCACAGAACTCCAGTTCTCAGACAGCCCTCCTAAGTGCATTCATTAGTCACAGAAGGGCACATTCCTCCATCTTCTGGACAGCTACAAACTAAGCACCATTAGCCTATTTCCAGCCATACTTGAAACAATACATTGCTAGCTCAGACAAAGCTCAGTCTGCTTTAGCCTCAGGAAAAGACCCTTTTAGTCTTTGTTATATTTTTGAATTGTTTTCATCTTGACATGTAATGTGAAAGGTTCCACATTTGTGCATTTCTCAAGTTATTTTTAGTCCTCCCTTCAGAAAAAAGAAAACAAACAACAAACCCCCCCAACAAAGCCAACATCAAACTCCCAGTCCTCTATCTTTTCTTGCCCTGAGAAGTCTTTTGTGATTAATTTTCTTCTGCCTCAATAGCTGATAACTTCTTTTCCTGCAAGTATTAAGGAGAAGGATTCTATCTTCTACAACAAGGAAATGTATATTTTGAGCTTCTGCTGGTATTTATCACATCTCTGAGAAACCAGGAGGCCTCTCCTTGTGAACATTATTTATTTTTAGATTAGGTTTGGGAGTTAAGGTACAATAAAACAAACTGGTAATGTAATATATGCCACGGGAGCAGCAATCCTCAAATAAAGGCCTTAAAATCCTAGGAAGAATCCTACTGGGTAGAATTATTCTGTAGGTGAAGTTTGTTAAAGTCAGAGGACCGTTCTCTTAATGAGCTCTTACTGGAGGGAGCAAATAAAATTGATTAAGAAGTGAGAAAAATCCTAGGACATAGTCAGATCCTGTAAGCCTAGCCAAAAAGCAGTGTCAACCCAATGCAGCACCCTACCTTTCTCAAAAAAAAAAAAAAAAACAAAAAAACACAACTGCTCTCTCACATGTACTAATGAGAGCAGCTAGAAGCTGGAGCTTAGGTTAATCCTTCCTTTGCTGGCTATATGAGTGCACTTGGCACTACTTCCAAAGAGGAAATGCTAAAGGACTTCCTGAGTGAATTAGCAAAACCAATGAGTTATAGCATGAGAAAAAGTGCCAGAAGTGGTTTTCACAGCTACCTAGATATGTCAAACTAAGTTAAAGAACAGCTCTCCCTGCTTTCTGCAGCATTCAGAGGCAGCAGCTGAGGATGTCACCCATGTGCTGAGCTTAAAAATCAAATGAGCAGTTTGTCATTTGAAATCACTGCACTAAAAGCCGAATGACACAGAACAACAATGCTTTTCCATACTGCTGACAAGAATGATTCAATGGCCTTTGCTAATGACACCTGATCAGATTCATTCCTCACCAAGCACAAAGTTTGGGAAACAAGAGCTGGTGGGCCCAGCTAGATGTGCTGGAATATATTTTATTTATTTTGAGATGGGATTTGCAGGTGTCAGTGTAATTGATGGGACTGGTGATATAATATCACTTGGAAAGACCCATCCAGTTTCTGGAGTAGCCCCTTTATTCCTGCTGGCACTGACTCATAGCTGTTCTGGGCAGATCACTACTAGAGCCATGGGGTTTGAGTCCTACAATACCTCCTTGAATGCATGGACCAGCTTTTGTGCTGTAACACACTGGGAAGAGTGTGGTGTTATTCACAAAAAGGACTGAACCTTAACCATGAGGGCTTCCCTCTTTCTGACTTAGGGGATAGCATTAGAGTGTGACATTAAAGAGAAGTGATGTACAAACCATTAGCTAGGACTTTCAAAGATGTTTCTGGAAGATGCTTTATTTGTTTTCAAGGACAGACATTTCCTACCACGTGTATTTCTTTGAGCATCTTTTCTTGATGTGGTGTCAGATTCAGTGAACTGTGGGATGATACGTGGGGCTTTTAACTTCCAACACAAACTTGGATGTTGTCCTAGGCCCAGACTCTCCTGAAACAGGGATTTGGGCCAAGAATCTGCTAAGCAAAACAACATCAAGGATAGAAAGAGTTAAATGGCTGAAGAAAATTGAGAACGGACGATCATTTGAAAAATTTTTCCCACTTAAGTCAGCATGAAGGGGAAAAATTGTGGTCACCATAAAGAGACTCACAAACAGAAGCACAGAGGAAATTGCTGCAGCCAAGAAACAAGCAGAGGAAAGGCAGTTTACCCACTAGTTCTGATGGAAGCCACAGAAGTGCTTAGAAAAGGAACATAAGAATGCTGCAAGAGCCAGAAATTGCAGGCTAAGGCCCAGATCCAGCAGGAGCCAGAAGAGGCACAGGCTCACAGCCACAGGCTCACCTACAGGCAATTCCCAGCTCCAGGTCCTGAGGTGACACATGTGCTCACCTGGGTGCTTTGCTCCACTGGCCTTCTCTCCAACTACTTCTTCCTACTGCTTCTCTCCAATGACTACTGAAAGCCCAGTGGGAAACAGAAAATCTACTGACAGGGGGATACTGACACAAGCTTTAGAGTTGTAGCTTTTCATAATAGAATATCAAAGGCAGTGGGTCAATTTCCAATATGTCTCCATTTTGTACAAGCCCATTTTGTCTTCTAAAATATACAATGTAAGATTTGTAGGTTTCTAGCTCATCTCAGTTTAACCTCGTTTTATCTCCTTGTACACTCCCTGATAAAACTGGCTACTCCCTCTTGCTCACTCTTTGAAATGTCCCTTATACAGAGACTTAACTGGGAAAATGTGAACTGAAAAGTACCAATTTTAAAGTCTGATCAGCCTAAAATGCAGTCAGAATGCAAAATTACACAAACATCTGGGAATAGTGACTCTTATTTGTTACAGTTGTTTCTTCTTCTTCTTCTTTTTTTTTAAATACACAACCCATGACCCAACTCTGTCATAATGAGAAACAGATATTAGAGAGCTTTAGAATTAATTACTGTGTTATGGGTAACAGTTTAGATAATCCCACTCAGTTTAAAAGCAAGCAAAAGAAAAACACAGGTTAGTTTCTAGTTGCCTTAAAAAGCTATGTTTGCAAATTGTTTAGTGCAAAGTGTTAGCAAAGCTGTTGAAACAGATCAAAACAGAACTACTTTAAGAATACCAACAAATTTTAGAAGACTGTATACAATTCCTTATCACCTGTGAGATATTTCCAGCATGTTTAGTATTGTATTTGTCAAGGCCAAATAAATATAGAAGATTGATAGGTCTAAATCTTGAAATTTGATTCTTCTGGTATCTGGAAAGGAGATGAAAATATTAGTCTCCTTTTACACTGGATCTCTGCTTGTTGGTTAGGGTTGGGGGAATGTTTGTTTGTTTGTTTGTTTTAGTGGTTGATTTGTTTTGGTTTTTCTAGGTCTCTAGATTTTAAGGTAGTTTAGATTTTATGACTTTACTAGTCGGGTCTCCCTGCTAACTGCAAGTGGAATAATTTACCCTCACTTCCAGGTATGTGCTTAGGCTTCACCATCACATACAGAAGGAAAATAGGAGACTCCAGATATCAGATTCATCCACATTTTTTGTCCTTAGAGATATTCAAAAGAAACCTGGACATGATCCTGAGTGGAGTCTTGGACAATATAACCTGAGTATTCCTATATAACAGAGGGATTACAGTGCTCACCATTCTTATACATTACATGCAGCTGTACCACAGCAGCAAAGTTTGGCAGGTTAACATTGTTGGATCTTCAGCCATGAAATATGACCCTGAAAATGTACCTGGAAACGAAGGTGCAGGCTGACAAAAGGGATACAGAGCATCTCTTATGATCACCCTGACCTTATTTTTCCCTAAATGACCTTTTTCTTCTACTATAGTCACATTTAGAACCAGGGCAGTACACTTGGTTCTAGTTCATTCAGTTTCACCTTAATTTTCCTTTGTGTAACTGCACTAAAATTTAATAGCATTACACCCGGGTGAAGTAATTTTTTTTTTTTTATGTTAGGATCTAAACTACCTCTTTGTTTATGCTGTTAGGTCTTGATCTGTTAGAGAGCCACCAACAGATTACAACATAACTGCATAAATTAGGAATGCAATTTATCAACGGTTTCCTGTTTTGTTGTTGTTTTTAAATAGCAAACCAACTAAATGCCAGGAATTACAGTCAACTGCAAAACAATTGCAACCATTACTGAACCAGCTAAAAGCAGTTCAACAGCTGCATCTTATAAAATGTTACCAAGTCCAGAGACCTACAAATAATACAGGCTCATAGAACTGGCCACAATTACAGTGTGGCTTATAGAGCATGGATAAATACAAAAGAAATTATTAAAGTCTTCAATTTATGAGGTAGTTTAAAAGCTATTTGTAGGATGTAGTGTATAAGAAAAGAATGTAAAACCAAAATACTCTGGGTAAGATATTTCTAACATTTGATATATTTTTATATGCATGCTTTAATCTATTATTTTATATTGTTTTCTTCATTCCTTATATAATAACTGATTAAGATATTTGGTCTGATTTAGAGATATATATCCAGTTCTCCGTGAGAAGATTCTGCATAACTTACTATGTTAAAGCTTTTCAAAAAATTGATTTATTAAAAAAAAATAGTCAAAGTCTGAATGTGACTTGGTTTTAGTGGACAAGAACCTAACAAGTCACATCTCTCATTCACAACTAGAGATAAAAGCCTTATTTTACAGTGTAATAGGGAAATGGGCCTCAATTTTTCTAAATCCTTAGTATTCTTTGTTGTAACTGCTGAACAGCTGCTCAGATTGCTGAATCTGCATTTCAGAGAGCACATCAGACTCAAATCACATAGACATGGAATAATCTGTTAGCTCAAATCACTTGCTTCTACAAGTCTTTCTGTGCAGTTTACTTTTCACTCTTTAACTGTGCCCTTTGCCATTTCAAATTATTTTAGTAATGAAACTTGTGTTATTTAGCTTAGGAAACTAACACCTAATTTGACAGACATCAACACTATTAGAAAATTAACCTGTCTTAACATAGATAAACATAAGTAAAAAAAGTGGGTAGAAGAAATCTTTACCTCTCTACACAATTCCTCTTAGTACCCTTTGCTGAGTCATGTAGATGGTAAAAAAGGTTTCTTGTGCCTATGGATGTAAAGAAAAAATATTACCACCGGAAAAACCTTATGCATCTAAAATTGTATAAGTAAGCAGTTAGGACTGGTAGATATTAACCTACATTTCTATTTATTCCTACAAAATAACGTACTCTATGCTGGTGTCTATTTCAAACTATATGCAATGAGCATCACTTAAGTAGTATCAAATTATTTCTTGGCTTCTCCTGATGTTTTATGACTTTGTAAATTATTCAGCCAGAAGTGTGCCGTACATTTCCTTTCTGCCTGCTGGACAACTTTACTGTGTCACTGTTCTTTGGTGTAGCAGTGCTTTTTCCCTTTTAATTTGTACCCAAGAAGCCCTGGTGGGTTTTTTCTCGTGTTAGAACAACCTCACAATCTGGTCTTCCATTCAAAGGTGGGGATAAGAGACTGGTTTGGCAGGCTGGCAGAGAAGATTTCCTTGTACACTCTCTCTCCCCTGTACACACATTTGAAATGATCTATTGATCCATTCAGTGGAAGGATGAGAAATATGGAATGCTGGGAAGACAGATAATATATACAATATTATTTACTTCTAAAATTTTATGGTTGTCCTGTGTTTGCAAAATAATTTGTTGTTACAAGCCTAGAGATGTACACTTGTATATGAATTGTGCCTTTTTAGCAATTACCTAGGTAGATAGATGAATTAGTAGCTCACTACATAAACCCTAAACTGAGGCCCTGTTCCCAAGTAAGGGCCCTAGGTTTGTTGACGCTCTTTTAACTAAATGTATTTGCTAAAAGTTGAGAGGGGAACAGGCATTCCTGTCATAAATTCAAGATATGTACATTTTTCTGAGAATCCAACTGAATCTCCAGAGTATAATCCAGTGATTTCAGTTCCTTTTTTTGACCACTTTGCCAGCTTCATGGAGCCAGATCTGGTCTGAGCTACAGAATAAATGAGAGAGCCTTCAAACTCCCCTGAGAATCTGTATTCCACCTCTGGCCTGCTTCCAGTACAGCAGTAATTGTACAATTATAGCAGCATTATATATAGAAAATTAACATGAGTTCTTAAGTCGTTCAACAATAGCTAAGCATAATTATTTACACTGTAGTCACAGAATTTCTGAGAGGAAAACAAAACCTCTAGGCTTTTAGGGAAGGAAAATTGTAGCAATTACTGGCCTAGTAGCTCTTTTTAAAGTAACGTTCATGTATTTGAAAAGAAGGATTTTTTTTTAACTTCCTTAACCTGCAACACAAGCTCTAAGGGTGGAATCAGTCTGCACACACTCACTTCAGGAAGCAAAGGGAACTGTCTGGTGGCAATTACAGTTCTTACTGCCAGAGAGCCAGGTCACAATTAGCAATCTGGGACTTCACATCACAGCTTGCAAAAAGACAGGCTTTGTATTCCTGGGAAGGCAAAAGGAGATACATCACATTATAATGTAAGATAAAGCTGATATTTAATTCATACCTACAGAATAATCACATTTGCTATGACTGAGTAAAAACTATCAAGTACTCACTGACATGGGGTATTTAAGCAGCAGGGAAACGAAACTTGATTTTTTTGTAGTGGGAAAATCCCCCCACATCTTCTTGAAAAATTGTAGACTAATAGAAGAGCCATGATGATCAAAACAATATGGAGAAATATGGCACCCCTGAAAGATAACTGTGTCAGGTACAAGTAACAGGCTTTTGAAGTGCAGCCAGGATAAACGAAGACAGTGAATTATTGTAGCAGCACACCTACTGGCAAATTGAAACAATGAATTATTAAGAGTCATGGTTATAATGTAGTAGTAAAAGTCTTCTTTTTTTTTTCATGAATAGGAAATCCTGCTGTAATCAAAACAGCTGTAGTTCTTTCGTGCAGCACTGTTAAACCNTGAAACAATGAATTATTAAGAGTAATGGTTATAATGTAGTAGTAAAAGTCTTCTTTTTTTTTCATGAATAGGAAATCCTGCTGTAATCAAAACAGCTGTAGTTCTTTCGTGCAGCACTGTTAAACCCAGCACATGGAGATCTCATACTGCTGCCCAGTGAACCTGTATTCCTCGAGATAATCAAGAGCTGTGCTAGGGTGTTTAGTGATGGCCAGTGATGTGTGTGTGGCAGGAGAGTGAAACACCTGAAAGAGACAGTCAGTAAGGGCCTTGTCTTCAGAGGGTGCTCACAGCCAGAAAATGCAACAGGGAACCAGAAAAAGCCTCAAACTGATGGAAATAAAGAATTTATCTAGTGGTAAGACTGGATGTATACCCACAAGAACAAATATCAGTTTTAGCCTGGGGGCAACCTTCCCAAAAGTAAAGGAAGAAGCTTAACTGAGATTGATGGCCTTTTTTGCTGAGGCCCATGGGAAGTCCTAATAAGGCAATGTGTTAAACAGTGAATGTAATTTAAAATACATGCAAACTTTAGAAGATATAAATAGCACATGACACCGAATGAGAAATGTCTTATGCCTTTCTCACACCACTTTTTAGAGATACTTTCACCTGTTGGATTTAAAGTAGCATTCAAGTTTCTATTTTTTGGAGGGCCAACATGCCTGCTTTATGCACCAGCATAACTGAAACTCTTAATGATGTCACTCCAAGCAGACACTGCTTCGAACCAGCTTACACTGTGGTCACAGATGATAGACTTCTATAACCTAAGGTAATTGTACTTATATGTGTTGTTTTTGCCTGTGGTGACATTTTTTCCGTTTTCTTGAGTGTTAAACTTTGTTTTTCTCCATTTACTGTCATCTGCATTGATCTTACATATTTGCGCTCACAGTTGTAACACAACACCTTTCCACAAAAACAAGGCCAAAAATTTTTATACAGTTATATTGTATTTTATATAATTCCTGCATCAAACCAACTATTCTTAGATGAACCAGACTTGTATCCTGTTATAAGGTATGTAATTTGAGAATTTAATATGATAGAGGTTTAATAATTTATATAAATATCCAACACACAGGCATACATTCAAGAATAAGGGAAAATATTTTACTGTTCCCTTCACTATATACTGGTTTAATATTATACTTCTCCTGAAAAGTCCTACACAAAACAGTCATCATTGTGCAAAACTTGTTTTTTTCTGATACACACCAGGTATGTAAGGCGTGTACAGGTTCTTCTCATTTATACCAAGACATATAAATACACTCACAAATACACATCTCAAGTATACTTATCCAATCTGAAATAATTACATTCAAACTCTGAACAGAGTACTTGCACATAGCAGAAATAACTCAACGTCTGTAATATTTTATCTTCAGCTTTTTCTGTTATCATCATTACTAACAATGTTCCATTTTTCCTCAGTAGATAGATCTATTAAAGCAGAGAACCAGAACTTTTACCTGTCTTTACCAGGTCTACTTAAAATCATCTTCTTGCATCTTACCTTTTCCTCTAACCAAAATTTTAATTTTGCTGCGTCCAGAAGTCAGACTCTTTCAAATGCCCTAATGAAACACAAATTCTTCTGTATTTTGCAGCCATCCTTCCCTTTATCCTGTGCTTTCAGGTTGTGTTTGCATCTTCTCATCTCCTCCTCACTTAGTTGCTCTTCTTGAGTGAACAGTACTCCCAATTCATGTATCATCACCCTCAGCATGACTGTCATAACTTGCAAATTATAAAACACTACAGAAGAAATTCAGGCAAGTAGAATTCTGTTGACCACAGAGAGCTGTACTCACTACAGTCTTGTTGTGGTCCTAATATGTTACTGAACAGTCTGTGCATAAGCTGAACATTCCTTAATAGTCACACCATAAAATCATATTCCATAATTTTTAGTGCTTTACATGATGGCATTTGTATGGTACACTAATTGACTTAATAAGTTTCTTTGTGTGTATTTTTCTCATGGCTAGCTTGCTTCATAAAATATTTAACTTGGAAATAAAACTGTTCTTAAGAAAACTCATCTGACTTGAAGGATGCTCATCCTACCCTAAAGCAATCAAAATCAAATTTCCTATATACTGTTAAAATCTGTGACAGTTCTATGGATAATGCATAGACCAGCAATCAACCAACATGTTTTCATGTACCATGAAAAAAAGACTTCTATACTTTTATGAATTCAAAATGTCTTACTATTTTTCAATCTATTTGGTATGAAAAACCCTAAAAATATTTTATTTCCTACCAGGGAATTGTGGGTTACCCCAAAATACAGTCTAGAATCTAAGACTTTAAAGCACATTTTTCATATTATACACAGTACTAATGTCTCAACAATCCTGTCCAAACTGACCAAGGTTCTGTGCTTGTGGTATTTCTTCAGTCTCTGTTGGTACAAGCTCACAGTCAATTCAATTAAAATTAAATAGTTGCCTTAGCATTTGCCTTACTATTTTTAAGGTGAGGGATTATGTTGCATGGCTTTTGTTTCATATTCTTAAGGAAACAAAATATCTCACAAAAATTATGTGAGACAAATTAGTCATTTTAATGATAAACTTTTATTGAAAAATTAAAACTGCATTGCATAACTTCTTTATAACTTCAACATTTCTTAAACCACAAAACAGAGATTCTGTTAAAAAAATCTCTTCATATTTGTCACCATTCAAAAAACAGATTATGAGCTAACTCCATGATGATTTTAAAATACTAGATTATTCCCAAGGCCCCTGCTTCTGGCTGTCTGCCGTGAATGGTATAGCATATATTCTCTAAAAATTACCTTTAATTACACAATCAGAATTTTTCTCATTCAAAATTGCCATCTGCTCTTGATTTTTATCCAGTGGTCAGTCCTTTCCAAATAAATTTTATCAGTTAATAAACACTGCAGCTACCTGTTCAGTTAAGATCTTGCCTATTGTTTAATTGATCTGAATTCACCCATGCAAAGTTACAGTGATTGTCCATGTGATTTTTAAAAGGCAAAATTTCTACCTCAGAGTATATTTCAAACCTCAGAAAAACAAAGTTGCTCACCTGGAATTAAAATGCTTTACATTAATCAATACTTCTGCATATCCATACATCCTAATCTCTCACAGTCAATAGTATATGGATTAAAAACAAGGAAAATTCCAGGCCAGCGTTTGTCTGAGAAGCTGTGGCGTATTACTCAGATGGAAATGACCTAATGAGAAAACAGATGAGTTTTCTCACTACTGACTATAACCGCTCTGTTAAAATCAGCTAACCAAGTCAGAAATTAATATGAGCACAGTGCCTGTTGAACACAGTATGTGTAATAGGAAAACACCCCAGAATCTGATATTACAATCAAAGGCTTTGCAAAAATCTGATTGTGGTCATCTGTGTCAAGATACAGCACTGCAGAAATGCAAAATAAATGCAGAGGGTAGGAAGATAAATTTCAACCCTGTGCATTAACTGTCTCACTTCCAAAACAAGCAGGAGGAGCCCCATTATTCCCACCTAGCTGCAAACCATCAATGGCCATAGGAAGAATCTCTGATGCTTTTGACCTTCAAAACACAAGAGGCTCCATTAAATGAAGAAGCAGAAATTTTAGTGAGCAAAACATTATATATGCACTGAAGAGCTCTAGATCTGTTTCTGACTACATCACAGAGCTGTCAGAGGCCTGCTGAATGAATGCCAGTCAGCTATGTTATGGTCTTTCCTACAGCTTCATGATCAGGATGAAGATGATTCTCTTCACCTAATTTATATGCTTCAAGGAGAATTCACATCTCAGATACTTTAAACTATGATTAGAATATTGACATGGTGATCTGGATACAGGGTTCATGAGGTTAAAATATTAAGGTTAGAGGATTGAGGGTTAGAGCTTTAGTAATATTGTTATTGAGGAGAGAGGTGGAAGAAATCAGAAATTCCCACCTAAGAACTGGTGGAAATCATAAGAATCATGGTGTTTTTGTGGAAGACATAAAATCCTCTAGTGAAGCTAAGTCACCTGTTATACATCTTTGGAATAATTATATTAGTTCACATTTTTTCTCATGAACAAGAAGGACTGAAAGAATTTTTTCAATCTTCTGTAGCTGCCCTTTGAATAAAGTAAAACTGAGACCAGATTTCAGACAGAAGTCTGAAATAAAAATGTGACATGTGCTTCGTCAAAATGAACTTTTCTGTAGTCTAAGAACAGCTCTCAATGAGAGGTCCTCAAGTTTCGATGAAGATCTGGTATTATAAAGAATGCATTTAATATTATGGAAGTTAGTACTGATGCCAATGTTCATGCCAAGTACATCTGTACTGCAGGCCTCAGGTCATACAGCACAGATGTTTACATTGGGAAATGTCAAGTACTGAATATACAGTAATAAAATAGGAATTATTACTATTCCTCAATAGTAATTATTGAGGAAGATTGAGGTTTAAGATCAAGAAGGCAAAAAGCCAACTAAACTGTCTTGAAAAAATCTAATGAAAGAAATACTGTATGGGTAAGAGTACTAGGGGGTTTAATGATATGAAGTAACAATGCAAATCTATTTTGAAAGTCATAAATCTAAACGTCAGTGACAAATTTACAATAATTTTTAGATTCAGCTGGATTTGAAGAGAAGATTTTACAGAAGGTTATGAAAGAAGAATAAACAAGAGTCCTATGAAAAGCTGGGAAGGCTGTGCTGTAGGATACAGCTTTTACAGTAACAGCTTCTTTCTTCTCCCTGTGCTAACAGGGCACAAATGTGACACCATCCTCAAAAGACAGCTGTGGGACCTGCAGGATGAAAATCTCTCTTGCCTGTAGGTGTCTTTCCACAGGACTGACAGGGGCCAGAGAGACTGCAAAAACTGCATAGCATGACTGTATTTCACTGGAAGTTTCTAAAATAATTCAATTTTATTACTGAGGTCGAGGGGAGGGAGAAAAAGCAATTAATTACTGACTTGCAAAGAATCACATATGAAAACACTTGAAATCAGCATGTTCCATCTATCACTGTGACACTAACTCAGTGAACAGAGGATTATTGAATCCCCATTTTGTTCCACTACTCTGTTTCCAGTATGGACTTTTCCACTCAGTAATATTGATTATCTAATGATTAAAATTGATCAAGCTACAGATGAATCTGGTGTCTGTACTTTGAAAAGCCTAACCAGTTGAAATTATTGGGACAAGCTAGCTGTATTAGAAGATACTGAGATTACTTTTGGTTTTACTTATTTTATAAGCTCCAAATAGATCATGAATTCCATTTCACTAAAAGAATGATGCTAAAACTCCCACAGAATTTAGTTACAATGGTCACAGAGGTCAGTCCTGAAATAAAACTCAAAAACAGAGGCCTTGGTTAGCAATCAATATTAACTAGAAAAGCATTCAGAACACTGAACAGACAGTCTGACATTACAAGAAATAAAACTGAAATTTCTAATAATTCTGATAGATTAAAGGGATCCCATAATTTGATAGTCTATACACAATGTCAGAATTCCTTATCTTCAGTAAAATTATCTGTAAGTTATTACGTTAAGGGCACTAGGATTTAAACAAAACTGTCAACTAGTATTTTTGTATTTTTTCTTTGGCTCACAAAGACACTAAAATACCATAAACATTATTTAGAACTTCAATAATATATAAATAGGTTACATTACAAACAGAAGAAAATACAAGACAACTCTTCAGCATGGTAAATCTCTGCATATAAATAAGCAAATATTTCAGATACCTACAATTAAACAGTTATCTTGCTGTAAAACTATTACATTTAAATCCTTTTACACAAAATCATTTAACAATAATATACACAATCTACACAAATTAACCTCTAAAAATACAGCAATAATATACCTGTTACAATGACTCTGCTACTGTCATCCCCTGATTTGACACTAAAGGGCAAGTACAACTATTTTACTCAAAGGTGCTCTTAAAGATTGCTGTTTTGTATGTGAGAAAAGCACCAACAATAAAATCTAATACTGTTATACATTTTCTTTAGCTCCTAAGAATCTACATTTTAGAAATGTTTCTTTATGTCTATTTCTGTCTGGCAGAAAAACTTGTAGCACATTATCCACATCAAAGTTGTTGAAGGAAAACTTAATTTTCTTAAAGTGGAAAACATGCTGTGGCTTAGATCTAAGTTTATAACCACTTTATATATATATATATATGTATGTATGTATATATATAATTATATTTATATATTTATACTGTACATATATACTGTGCAGAATTCTTAATTCGCTATTTTAATACTTATTATTTTCTGCTGTCTACAATAAACAAGACCAATGTAAGAGTCAATAGTACTTCAACTTCAAGATAATACATTTTCCCTCAATAATATTATCTACCAATACATATATATTTCAGTAGCCTATAGTTGTTCTGTTTAAGGATTTCTTAGGAGATTGGAACTTACAGAAAGAGAATTTCCTTAAAACATGTTCTGCAGAACTGGGTTTAAAAAAATAGCCAGTGCTGGAAAACAGTGAATTAGAGAAATAAATAATTCAACGATTACAGCTCCTGCCCCAATCTCTCAATTTCCTCAATGAGGAAGTCAATGTCAGACTTGGTTGCTGCTGGGTTGGAGATGACCATTCGGAAGAAGTTGACCTTATCGCCCTGAGGCTGATACCCAACCATGGTGGTACCTGACTCCATCATCAATGCCTTGATTTTTGGTGCCACCTTTATTGTTAAAAAGAGAGAGAGACAAAGAGAGAAGAAAGAAAATTATTCATTCCTTGTATGTCACAGCATTTCTTAATTCAGAAAAAATAAATTGACAGGTGTTTATTTTAATAAAAAATGTCTGTGACAAGAAAAAGCTTGAAAAACTATATATGTAGGATTGGCTATTTAAAGGAAAATTGACAACAATAATATCCATCTTTTGGATTTACAAATTAATAATATCCCAGAGTATTCACTATGTAATAACTTTATATATTAAATGTATATTTCATTTCTTTGTGCTGAAGATTTTGTCACAAAACATTTTTGGCTTCTGTATGAAGGTCCACTCCAGACCTTCTTGAGGGTAATGGATGTTTTCCATGAGAATATTATGTATTCTCAAAGCATTTTTTATGTGGGGACAACAATGGAAATTTTTCAAAAAGATCTATGTCATAAAGAATATTTTTTGTTAGTATAAGTCATGGAAAATTTCCAATAGTTTTGCAGTACTGTGCATTTACTGCAGTCTCATTTCCTTGGTTTAATTTACAAGGAATAATGTTCTGACAGTCTTAATATTTGGTATTGACTAAGCCCAGTTTTTCCATCCAGACCTTCATTCTCCACTCTCTGCCAGGCAAGGTCAGATGTCTGGCTCTTTTACTGTTCTGTAGAATGCTTTATGATGTCCTCTGACATTTACCAGGGTCAAATCAAATATTTCTTCCCTCTTGCTGTTTTTTGCCTCTTACCTCTATTTTCCTCTATTCTCTTTTNTTTTTTGGCAATTTCTTTATCTAACGTGGGACTGGCTTGACCCAGGAATTTCACCCAGGAATTTCTATTCTCTTTCCCCATTGTGATGTAGTCATTAAATCCTCTACAAAATCTCCCAAGTTTGCCCATTCTCCTCCCTTCCCTAACACACACACACAGACACAAAAGAGCAATTATTTTTGACACCTGTGAAATCAATCATTCTTTTGTCTCCTGAATGTATTTCATTTCATTTCTGTCTAAAACACTACTACAAAATTACTGTATTTTTCTTCCCTCAAGTCTTGAGTAATATGACATCTTTTCTGGTGGTGCTTCTATGATGCCTTCACTTCCCTCTATAACTACAAATAAATGTATTCCAAAGTTCTCCAAAGGGTATTCATTTTCACTGAAATGCACTAATGCATTGGCATTTAAAATCAAAATAAACACCTGGGAAGGAACTTACAGGTTTTCATGTCCTTTACCTGTCCAAGCATTTTCAAACAATTACTCTTCTGTTTCTCTTGTTGATAAGCTAAGCTGTCCTATCCAAAGTAGAATGTGATGTCTGTAGGCCTAGCCACTTTTTGAAGGCTTGTAACACTTGTGAGCATAAGTGAATATGCATAATATTCATATGAATATGCAGCATAACTGAATATGCTCTGAATCTGATTCTATAGGGAAAAAATGGCTTCAGGATCCATATAAATAGACAAAAGTGAACAAATATCAAGGTCATAACCAGCAACGGGGAACTGATGTCTCAGAATTTGGAATTATCTTTCTACATTTAACCAAAAATACTTACCCTATGTAACTTTTCTCTTCTCTCATCAGAGTCTGGCATGCCCCTGAGACTTGGAGGAATATACCAAAAACATACATTTGTATGCTCCGGCTGCAAAAAGAACAAAACATATACAGCAATTTAAAAAATTACATAGATCAGTCCCACACAACGCAGTAGCATATTTTATCACAGACATGAAAGACAAAATATAGTATTAACGTTCCTAGTCCTGCATGTTAAACAGAAAGAAATGGATTGCAGTACTGCTGCTTGCCTCTGCTGCCTTAGATTCCCTATACATTGTCCCATTTGCAATATTTAGGTTGCTAATGAAGTGCAAATGCTTTTCACCTTTGTGCAGTTTTATGAGTAACTGTTTTTCAGGACCACGGCAAGAGCAACCCAATTTTCCTTTCCTTAGTAAAGGGAGAAATGCGGCTTATACTATGAGCCAAAGGTTTATGTAGTGGCACTAGCAACAGAATACACAGCAAAAAATAGCAGATTCTCAGTTATGGATGTAATAATCCCAGTATGAGTAGGTTGCATTAAGGTAATCTTCATGCCCTAAACTGAGAAGGCCTCTGCAGAAGAGGAGGAGATAAACCTGACATTTATGGTACAAAACCACATGTATTTGACAAAAAAACCTGCCCAGATGCCAGTAGTCTTGTAGTTCTTCATAAAATAAGGGCAGTTTTGCATAGCTGTTTGAAGAACTGTGAGAAGCAGGAAGACAGATTTGGCTCACACATATGTGAAAGCAAACTTACCTCCCCTTCAAAAACCATCTCAAATTCTTCTCTGTTTTTGATTTTAGTGTAGAGATATTCTGCCAGCTCCAGGCATTTATTGATCTGATTTTCAAATCCTACTGTACCCTGTTTTAATAAGAAAGTAGGTATTAATTATATGGTCTTTTTTTATGCTCTGATACAATCACCTTTTCAGATAGGTTTCACTCTTGTGTATTTTCAGGCAGAAAACATTTAGCAGTATTATTTCTTGTAACTTAAACGTAGCATTAATCAATGGTTAAAAAGTGGCCAAAAGTGGCCCAATTGTAAGTCACTACTTGGTTTGTCTCATTTTAAGAGAATTTATTAAGAAAATAACAAGGACTTTCACTATTTTTGGTAGATTATTTTAGGTCTTTTGTATTTTTTCCAGTTTCCAAAAATATTACGGTTATTATGTCCTGGCTTCACAGCTGCTGCTGAAAGACCAGAAACTTGGAATGGGAACTCAGTTGAAAGTCTAAGAATTGGGAAGTAAATTATTTCCTCTGAGCAGTTTGCAGAAATAAGTATTTAATCAGCAACCAAAAGTCTGCAATATGTTTACTAGAAGTCACTTGCCTACCCATTGATATCTTGTCAAGATCATAATCCCAGAAAAATATATGAATTATGGGGGTTTTTTACGTACACTTTGTACATGAATGATGAAGCAAGCATTTTCTCCTAAAGTGCAAATTGTTTTATAATTTTAGAGCTTATCATTAGATTTAGTATCAAATTTATTTTAAAAATTAGACTCTGGACAGGTTACCCAACTGAATTCCCATTTTGCTAGCAGAAGAGCAAGAATAACAGTAATGAGATGACTGCAGATAAAGAAATAAAAATGGAATGTGTTTTCTTGACTACATGACTACTTCATCTTGTAAACATGGAAGCCTGAACATAAGCCCATGTTTAAATTCAGTCATCCAGACATACCACAGTAGTACCAGCTAATCAACTGTGGAATCATCACTTGGGCAATGTTTCCTCAGAAAAAGGCTTTGTTTTCCAGGTCACTTATAAAATCTATTCACTGAAATGTGGTGTTCAAAGGACCCTTGTAAGTCATCAAGGCTACTCTGCTGTTCCTACAATAATCCATCATAAAATACATATGCAAGTTTAGAGCATCACAGCAAGAGATCATTTTGGTGCTCTGCCCTCAATGGTTTTCCTGCAGACTCATCTAGTGACTTAAATCTTTCTTCTAATTGCCATCTGAATTTAGTCACAGCTAGCATTGTTTTACAATTCACACAGTTCCTTTCTGAGTTGATGCTTGGATACTTGTGTGTTTAGAGATTGTAATGACACAAACATTTATGTCAAAATTAAGTATTCCATTACATGACACTTAGTAATGAAATAAATACATTTCTGGGTTTTGAGCTAAACTCTTGTTATTTACCTTTGCTTTCCACATCAACCAGAATTTGAAAATGTCCACATGTCGACCACACTGGATCGCCTTATCTCCAGTGTCATAGGAGACATCATACTGTTTGTCCGGCTGGAAGAGATAGCCTGCACACATTTGATTGCAGCCTTGAAGGATACCCTACAATGAAAAATGCATACACTTATATAACTTACCTGCCATTTGTGCATGAGAGAATGTACATATTAATAATGTATAAAAATGTATTTCAAACATGTAGAGGAGAACTGTTCTTTGATGGGTCATATTATAACATACTGACCTTGTTTTGTAAACCTGAGCCACAAAATTAATTTCATAACCTAAGGTGGTTCTCTTAGAAGTCTCTGAGTAGTCATATGGTTTTACACACACAAACACCCCTCTGAGAAAATATTCACAGATTAATTTGGATATTAAGTTTGTGATATTAGCTTTACCCACTTCAATTTATAAGGCTGTGTTCTTTAAATTTAAATTTATGATTTAAATTACATACTAGGATAAAGCTGTAGTCTCTCAGTGCAACAGATCGCTACATAAAATGAAGTGAAAGAACTTAATTGAATGTTTAAACTTTGTATGTTATTCAGCTTTATGACATTTAACATTAGTGATAAGTATAAGCACAAATGACATAAATTGGACATTTTTTGCATATAAATAAATATAGTTCAGAGACCAAGATAAATCTATGGACTACTGGTAAAAAAGTCTGGCAGAAAAACTGGGCAACAAATTCCTGTATGTTATACAGAAGTCTTACATGTGATGTTTCTAAAATGGTTTGCATTTCCTTTAGAGTTTATTAGGGTTTTTTGCAAAAATCTTGAAGACACCAGTGTGTCTCATAAAGACAAATACATCTAGCAAAGTTCTCATATAGAGAACAAAACCTCTTGCCAAAATCCTGCAATAGCTGGCACAATAAGCATGCATGCCACTAAACAAAGGCTCGTGTTTCCCTTCCATGGATGTGTTTTACAAAAGGAAATAAATACTGCAGTCCTCAGTTTTGAGTTGGATCAGCTGGAAGAACAATGGCAGACCTAGGGCTGCAGCTTACAACTCTTCCACCCCAGTTCTATACACAGAGATTACTCCTTCAACCCAGTTCTATACTCAGAGATTACTTCTCCAACCAAGCGCTTCTAGTAGCAATTGGCATACAAGAGATTAGTAGACAACACCATTAGTCCTGTCCATGTATGATATGATTTTCTTTTTTACCATTTGACAAGAATATGTATTGCTTAAAAGAAACAAGACACTGGTTTTGCTTTCATTGATGGCAACAAAGAATCTAGATGCCAGCCTTAAAAGTACAGAGTCATTGTAACAGCAGCAAGTTTTCTTTTCAGCAGAACAGAGAAACCTCTAAACCATCGTGTAAGGTAAAATCTTGCTTCTTACTTAAGCAGTTTAGACTGCAAGCAAGTACTAAGACTGAGGCTCTATGTTCAATATATCATAGAAACAACAGGGCAGGTGCTCAGATGAAGTACATTAGCATGGCTCTGTTGTCGCTACTAGAATATGCAAAGATCCAACAGTGAGGATCTGACCCATGTTGTCTACAACTTTAATAAAAAAAGCCAAAAACCCCTAGACAAATAGAACAACTTCCAAAACACAGTGTAAATCCACATAATTATTCCTTCCAAAAGAAGTTTTGAACTTGAACAGATTTTGCAGTACCCTCTTAAAAACTAGGGCTTGATATTTACTTTTTTTTTTTTTTTTTTAATGTTTAATTTTTAAAAATAAAGCAGACCTTCTCCCGGACAAGAATGGCAGAACATTGTAACAAAACTCCCATCATCTTGTGTGGATTCCAAGTGACTGAGTTGGCTCTGCAAAAAAATTACACATTCAGATCAGTCTGGAAAACAGAAACTTAATCTGAAGCAGTCACCTTTGTTTTCTGCTTTCGGCTGGAAATACATGGAGTTTTGACTATTATGATATCACTATAGATATTATTAATGCCTGAAATGTCTTCTTTCCCAGCTATGCTGTCCAGGAAAGGAATTTCTTTTGTGTTAACATTGCAATATCTGACTTGTGATTAGTTTATATTATTACTAACACCAGGTAATTAGTATCAGACTGATTAGCTGATGTAGTAACTTCATCCCCAGAAGAGTCCTCTTCCAGAAATAGCACTAATAAAAATAACAAAACTACTTTGACATGTTCTATTGATTCAAGGTACTGATAGGAAAGCAGGAGTGTCAGAGAATTAAGGGACTGCTATGAATTGTGGGAGAATACAGTTCTTTATTAAACACCTGCTGGAAAAAATAGAAAGTAAAGAAAAAGATGTTCTGCATGCTTACCTGCTTTCCCAGTTAGAGCCACAGGCCTTGCTTGTCAAACCCATGGACTGTTAAAAGGCTCTAAAACTTTACATCATATTCTACCATTCTATATGTAAAGCTTAAAATTTCTTACATGTAAACACAAGTGAACGCACAAGATCACCTAATTTACAAGTCAAACAGATTTTCTGTATTTTAACATATTATTCTAGACAGTTTAATGGTGACACTGAAATAAATGTGCCAACATTGCACATCCATTGGCCTTTTCACCCTAAGTAATTAATTACCAAGCGTCCCCTTGATTCATTGCATGTTCCAGAGAAGTAAAGTGCATAATTGCATTTCAAAGACTATGCACATGTTTTTACAATGTGGTTGAAAGAAAAGTAAAAGGTATTTCCTCCTCTTCTACACCCTGCTCTTAGAGGACACAGATACAACCACAGTTTCTCTGTTGTGTTCACAGTGATGTCTTCACCCCAGCCTTAGGACCACTGATTTCTAGATACAATTCCAACCCCTGTATGTGCTAGGTTAGACTGTAGCACCTCTCAGCTGAAAGAGCACTGTAGCCTGTGCTGTACCTGGGGAGCTCACCATCCATCTAACATCAGCTGCTTATGCAGTGCAAATCAGCAGATAAATAGCTCAGACTTAGGAGGCAATTATCTTGTAGAAAAAAATCACAAATAGTTCAGATAGAGCAGTCAGGATAAAGGAATTTATATAACAACTTATTTCCTTTTTAAAACACCATGCCTTCAGTTTAGGACATCCATTTAACTTTCAGGGTTTCAAACAAAGACAATTTTAAGTTGTTCCTCCCAAGGAGCCTTAGGTTTGTTTCAACATGAAGCCGTCACTCTCTCCTCAGTGCAGCCCCCAGGCAGAGGCTGTCCTACCACAGGCAACCCCAGCTCTGTGCCATGGCAGCATGCCAGGCCTCCATGCCAATGTGTCTGAGCAGGCCAAATATGACCTGTGTCAGCAACAGACCCCAGCTGGGCCTGTGACAGGCAATTACACTGTACATGTGGGCCCCATCCCATGTTTGAAGATCTGGATAGCTGACTAGGAAAGAAACCATTTCATGCTTCATGGCCTGCTGCTTTCTGTATTTGCTTAAAATTATGGCCTTAATTAGCACCTCAGGGTTGACCTCAGGTCAAAAGGGGTGTGCCAAACTCCTGTGACCAAATCTCAAACCTCTGTATTTTAAGAAAACTATTTTGAAATGCTGACTTAATATTAGACACGTTGCTGTGAGTCACAAGCAAATTCGACTGGGCAAAGGTTGATAGGATTCTGCTGCTTCAGACTGCTCCACACCACATGCTGCTGTCCTTGCAACAGAAGGGTCCACATGGTTTTGCTGCCAGTCCTTCCATATCCTGTCCAAGATGTTGTACTTATTCTTCACTTGCTGTATGAGATGCCCAAACCTAGGATAGTTTGTTTTCCCTAAAGAGCATTGCTTACTGTACTCATTTTATAGTTTTACCTGGAGCCCATATTCAGAACAGCCAAGTCAAGGAAGCAATTTGGTGCTAATTTAAAACTGCATGGGTAGACCTTGCTTCAAATATTTTTTGCTTCCCTGAAGGCTGATATCTGCAGAGATGGAAAAGATCTAAAGTTTCTGGTTCTTCATTGCTTTTCTGATTTTTTTAGATGGGCACCATTTCATGGTAGAGCACTTTCAGAGGAAATCTAGAGACCAACATCCCCATGGGATTATAAGTGTACATCTTCTACAGACTTGCCATCACTGTATATGGGAACAGCTGTGCCAAAGACTACACCTGGAATGACTCCTGAGTTGAAATTGTAAGGGACGATCACACTCTCACTCTGCTGTCACTACCAGCACAAATGCTTTGCCTCTTCAAATTTGATTCAGTCAAAGGTTGGCTTCTGGGCTCAGTGGACATCTTGGTAAGCTGGGTTATGTACCTGGGGGTACACACATGCTCCTTCCTGCAGACTTCACTCTGACCTCTACAAGAGCTTCCTGCTTGTTTCATGTAATCCCCCCATAGCACCAACATACAGGCCCTGTGCCCAGAGACAGGTGAGCATCTGTGACCCTTTCTGGCCTCTCTGGAAATGACCTCAATCTTCTCCTGCTACAGAAGTGTATCAGCTCTGTCTATCATAGTCCTTTCAAGCCTTAAAGGTACTAAAACTTGCCCCTGAAAATTGCTGCTAATTCAGTCTCTACCTCCTCTCTTTGTTGTATACACCTATCTACTTTGTGTGTGTGTGTAAATAAGAGTGATACAAGACTAAACATATATATATATATATATGTATATATATATGTTCCATTTACAGAACACTCATGAACATATACTCTTTATTTTCTGGAAAAACTGCAAACATCTTTCCAGAGAGAACCTCTACAAATTCCCACTATGGGTATTCATGGCCAAACACCTTCCCTGGACCCCTCATTTATCACTGCTATACTCAAAGCCCTACATTTCAGAGATGATCTAGCTCTCACACTTCATTTTTTTTTACAGGTACTTCTCCATCCATTCCCAGACTTATGATCCTTTCAAAGCTATGCATAGAAGAATTTCCCTTCCTTTTTGCCAAGTAATATCCTTATCTTCCTTCAAATCTGCTGAAAACTTACCCCTCATTCAATGGTTCATCACAGATTTCTTCTGCAGTATTGTTTCAACCTCCCTAATCTGAACCTTTCCCTTCTGTCTCACTATTATTTAATTTAGTGTTTAAACTCCTTAACGTAGCAAAGTAATATTTTCATGAATTGTTGAAGTGTCATGTACCATAAGTACATTAAGAGCAGTATTCCAAATAAGCACTGTGTAGTACCTTTCTATTCCATTCAACTTATGACGGTGCTTTCGGGACATTAAGAGTCCACCTCCCCAGGCAGCCTGGAAGAGACGGAAAAAAGAAAAGACTCATTTCTTGAAGAAGTTCAACAGCTTTTAGTTTACTCAGGATCTAGTAATAAATATTTTAATTCAAGAAAAATAAGTGTAAACTAAGATGTTCTTTTGCCTGAATAGAAGCACTTTTTTGTTACTTACATCTACATGAAGCCAGAGGTTGTATTTTTCACATATATCTGCAATCTCCTGGATTGGATCAAAGGCTCCATATACTGTTGTGCCTGCAGTTGCGTTTACAAAAAGAGGAACGTATCCCTACAGTAAAAATAAAAATATCCAATATAAATTGAAAACACTTTCAGGAAAAATAAAGGGGAAAAAGGAAAATAATTCCAGAAACATTATCTCATTTTGTAACCTAAAAACGTTTTTCTTTCCATGTGAAAGGCATAACATAAGCAACAGTAGAAACTAACTAATCATATACACAGCAAGAACAAACTCTGATTTTTTCTTTATTTTTTTCTAATTTTGCTTCAAAAAATTAACTAGTTAGAAGATAAAGAGTATTATTTGGTCTAATCTGTCTCAGTGAAGAGATTCAAACAATGTAGTGGAAGATGAGCAACATTCAAGTAAATTTGCGACTTTTACAGCAGTATAAACAAAAATTAATTAAATGTGATTTGTAAGTTGTGATTTGAAGGCTTGAAATTGTTTCTTTAGTCTTTATCTACTAATAAACAGAACAAAGCAGAACAAAGCAGTATAAACCAAAAGCAATTAATGAGAAACTATCAGATCAAAGAAAGACAATTTTGAATTAGATTAAATAAATGTGAACTGCTATTTCAGAGAGTGCCCAAATGTACAGAAGTTAAGAAATAAACAGAAATACTAATCTTTATTTCTCTTTGGCTATTTTATAAAAAATTAATTGTTTTTTCCAATGCATTGATTCAAGAAATAGCAATTAATGCCTAAAATTTAAGCTTACTGTCTATATTTAACAAATATATATACTACCTACATCAAATCTATAGGATTTTTTAAGGGCTCTGTAGAATCTTTTATGGGTTTGGCTAAACTTACAAGTTTAGATAAAAGTAGCTTAGATTTTGTGTTTCCATGCTTGTTTCCACATATTTCGAAACAGGAAGTTATTTTTAAAAATCATGAACTACAGTTGTGGTTCAAGAGTTAAAAGTCTTTTGGTTTTATACAGAAAATGGAAACCTTACCAAGACACATAATAATAATACATACTATGATTAACATATGATAATTCTGTAAACAATACATGAATGCATAATTAAGCATATAAAAATACTGTTATTATATTTATATCATCATAATGTTGTCTTTAATGTCAACACTCAGGCTTCAAAGGAAGAAGCAATTTTACTAAGCCAAGCATTTAAGCACTAATTTTTAAAAACACAAACCTTTTCTTTTGCTTCCAGAATTTTTGCCTCCAAATCAGCTGGTATTATTTTGCCTCTGTAATTATCACAGAAACAGAAAGACAAAGAAAATTAAAGAATGTATATGGAAATAATAGCTGCAGTTGAAATAATTTAATAGGATTTTCTTAACAGGCCATTAGTAACTTGACACACTGTACTGAATCAGCCCTTAAACACAATAAAACAAATTTAACAGATGAACACATTTAATCCATCAAAACTTTAGTATTCATCCTACCTTTCATTGCATTTTATCAAAATAACATTTTCTGTTCCGAATCCAAGTGCAGCTCCAGCTTTCTTTATTGAGTAGTGACTCTGCAGCAAACATGAACATGAAATGGAGTGGTTGTTTAATGAGGAAGCATTTTCACAACATATGTCAATAAATTAAGAATTAGCAGTGTATAGAGCTCACATGCTCTGAGGTAAAGAGAACCAGTTTAGGGACTGCAGCCATGCCTTTGGTTTTAACTTCAGGGAAATACTTGTAGCGTGCAGCCATTATGCTGTACATGTTGGAGATCGCTCCTCCTGTGAAAGAATAAATAAATAAATGAATAATAAAATAGTGATAATGGAAAAAAAAAGTATATTACACCTCAGACATATAAGACTCATTTGCATAATGCAGTGAAATGGATTTGACTGATCTCCTCTCCTTGAATAATTTTGTCAAAATGTATGTGTTGTCTCTCTAATACTAAAATGATATTTTGAGAATAAGTACAGCAAACTTGACTGAGACAGGATACTATGATGGGAACAAGTGTCTGGAAACCTTGTCTTTTATTTACAGCTATGAAAAAATATTTCTGTGAAATGCACAGGCATCTGTCTAAACAGCATAGGACAGACTCTCGAGAAAGCCAGAGTGATAATCAGAATTTCCTAAACGCCATCTCTTTCAATTGCCATCATTTTGTAACACATTCCTAAGAAGCTCAGCTTTCATTGTGCTGCTTTTGTATGATAACTTCTTGTTAGCAAGAACAACAGGGATTTATTAACTTGTCTGAGATTAAGAAATGTCATATATTGGATGGATTTATCCCATCTTACTGTAGACATAGAAGTAGATGCTTAAAGGTAGATTTCTACAACTGAACTACTTCTTCTAAACTCCCTCACAGTCAATTATGGGAAAGAGGCACTTCACAGGCTATGATTCAGCTAATCTATTTTAACACTTACTTTTGAAGAACCTGAATAGAGGGAAAGCTCGTATTTCTCTTGGTCTGCTGCTAAAAGGAGCCCTGAACAACTGGCTCAGTTCTTTGGTGCAGACCTCAAGCTTTAACAAGATCAATCACACCCCTAAGCCTAGGACGACCTCTTCCTCTAAATTTTTTTCATTGATGAGAACACAGAAAGATCTGTATTTCTCTAGCAGACAGGACTGAAGATCAAGCAAGTGTGCAGTTTATGTGGGCTGTTCCAACAGGACGTGGTTTTGTCTTTTATGCTCTGAAACACGATGGTGTATCCTCATGCCAAACCCAGAAAAGTTCTGGACTGGGCACCCACATTGTCCACACGTTGTCCCAGGACCTTCACATGGTTCATCATCAGCCATTTCTCTCATTGCTCACTGCCTTCATGTTCCTTGCATGGGAAGACACTTTGTCTTGGTCTTTATACAAGAATCATACTTGTGAATCCAATCAGATTATATCCCAGATAATGTGTCCCAGAAAGTGACAGACAATCACAACCTTTTCCTGACTGTGAGCCCAAATCCTCGCTGACCACCAAAGAAATCAGTACATGATTTTTGAGAACTTCTAGTCAACAGGAGTTATGGTTGCTCAGCGCCTCCAGAAACAAAGCTCATAAAAGAGTGTTTAAATGCCTAACTGTGCACCAGAGCCCAGTCAAGTTTTAAATGTTGACCAACCATAGTACATAGCAATACGCAGAGATAAATTTTTGCCTCAGCTTTTCTGTGGGATGTTTAAACAAAACATTCCTACTTCTAAATATCTGACTCTTGCTTTGTGTTGCAGATAGTGTGAATATTCAGACATAGCCTATGTTTATTTTAACTTTTGAAGTTTAGTCAAACCACCAAAACAGAGAAGAAAAGCTCACCAGGTGAGAATATGCCATCACCATCTTTATTTGACCATCCAATAATCTCCCTCATCTTTCGAAGTGTTATTTGTTCCATGAGGACAAAAACAGGGGCAATTTCATAGGTAAACCTGCAGGGATAAAGCGAAACAAACACAATATAGATGAAGATTCTAAAAACACATAATAAATTCCCAGTCTGTAATTCTTAGTTAAAATGCTCAAGGTTTATAAAAGCTTTTCTGTAACTTGAGTTCGGATCCTGAGCCTTTACCCAAGCAAAAATCTTCAGGAAGACAATACTGAAAATACTGATTAATAAAAACTGCAGTATTGGGTTTTTTGCAGCTTTCTATATAGTGAATGGAAGACCTAACGTTCAACATCATAGCTCTGCTGACTTCTGTACAAGGTTGTCCTGTAAAACAGCTGTTTCCCAAAATGCCAATTCCACACTTGTGGAATAACATACTGCTAAATCCTTATGAAAACAGTGAACTTCACTGAGCTAAACAAAACCATAATTAGAACTATTGAGCTAGGGTTTCAAAGTCTAAATATAATTAATTATGTGGATTTATTCTGTTGATGATCTCCAAGGACAACTTACTTCTACAATACAACGTGATCAATAACTGTCAAGAGTAATTACAAATGATGATTTTCTAATTACCAATTACCAAAACCAAGTCAAGAGTCAACTATTGTATCCACTTAATGAGGGCAAAAAACATTACATATCCTGGCATGCCCTGATGTCAGCATCAGATACGTGGATGGAAATTGACAACCATACAACTATTTTTGGCGATCAAGGTACATGGGTAAATTACGACTGCTGTAAACAAATTCTGCTTGCTGTGAGTGGTGAAAAAAAAAAATAAGTAAGGGGGAAAAGGAAGCAGAGAGAAATTTAAAAATCAACCTCTGATTTCCAAAGGAATCTGTAAGAGTATGACACCTTGACACTTTGGATTTGACTGATATCCTCTGCTTGAATGATTTTGTCAAAATGTATGTGTTGTCTCTCTAATACTAAAATGATATTTTGAGAATAAGTACAGCAAACTTGACTGAGACATGATATTAAGATGGGAACAAGTGTCTGGAAACCTTGTCTTTTATTTACAGCTACACTGGTTGCTTACACTGTCAATATTTTCTTCAAATTTTATGTGTCCTTAGTCCATCAGAGAAACACCACCATTATTTTTAAAACATTCCCTTAAGATTAAAAATTTGTAATTTGTTTAATTATTGTGATTGTTATTTTCAGAAGCCAAAATACTACTTATTTTGTTTTTATTGTCATTAGAACTGGCAGAGACAGTTGAAACCTGATCTGAAGTTTGGGTGCTGCCACGATTTACAAATGCACAAAATTAATAAACCAGTGTCTGCTAACAGCAGTTTGGGGTTGTTTTGTTTTTATGCACTGCAAGTCTAGAAAATATTCCTATCTTTATTTAGGCAGAATGATCAGCTGATGTCCGCAGGAACTCAGCAGTGTATAGATCACTGTAGCTCAATGCAAGATACTCTTAAGTCAATGTGATTATTTTTTTCCCCACCAGTTTAAAACACACATTTTGAGTTTTGTCCTGAGACCTTGCACACTGGATTTTGAATATATTTAAACATAAAGAAAATAGTACTTATTTATTCTATTCTGTAGTTATTTTCTGTGTCTCCAAGAACTGACAAGAAATAAATGACAGTAGATATTTATAAATTACAAGGCAAATGAAGCTGTATTAGATGATGGCTATGAATTTACAAGTCACATCTTGTTAAAGTTCACTCCACCTTACTTGTTTTAAACTTAAATAGAGAAATTCAGTAAACCGGGAAAAAAGTGTTTGGCTTAAAATGAACCATCTAACTCTAGAATCAATCTCCTAAAAAAAATGCTGATTAGATTTTTCCTGTAGTTACAACCTTTACAGGTATTTCTGTGAATTAACTATAACAGTCATGAGTATCAGGTCTTTACCAACAGTACTAACAGGTCTTTTTGTAGAAACCAGTGCTGCCTTAATTCTGCTCTCACCTAAAGGACAAATCACTTCATCAGACCAAATAATTCTAGCTACCATTCTCTTGTTGGCCAGTATGTAAAAAGGAGTCTGAGAATAAACACAGAGCATTTTACATCAATTTTCTATTCATAATCATATCTGCATAATACTGAAAACACCAATATATTCCCTTGTCTCAGCTAACAGTGGGCATAAACAGAATTTCCAGATAATATTTGTTTTTAACCTCGGTTGGCTGCTCCATGGTGAGAGAATGCTCTGTGCTACAGATCTCTAGAACTGGATGAATAATGAAATTTTGAAATTTCCATGCTGAAGGTCTCATGACTAGTGATTGAGCTATGAATAGAACATTGATACATTATTTCCAAGTCAATGTGGGAAGCTTATTATGTTTAATTGTATATATTATCTTCACTGTGACATTTAAGTAATATTTCCTAATGATAATTTTAAATTTTAAGAGAGTACAGATGTTTTGATTACTCAAAACTCATCTGCAAAAGAAAGCACATACTTTTAATTGTTCATAAATATTTTAAGTATTGTTTATCTGTAGAAAAGAAAAAATGGCAAATGGAAAACATTCCCTACCATAATTCAATGTTGCTGTTGCTTGTGTGTTATGTGCTCACATAGTTGTAATAGGTTAGAACAGTTTCTAGGTAAAGGTCAAAACCTGTTCTTGTATGCTGGAACACTGCTCAAAACAAATAGTACACTTCACAGAGGTGATCTGGTTATTTTTAATAACCTTCTCTGTCAGTCCTTTGAATCGTATTTCACAAACATCTTGCTTTAACCTTACTTGCAATTACTGTATCACCTGAAAACACACCATGTTGACTTTGGTTTCCTGAAAAAAAGAGCACACTAAGCCTCATACTAACAAATAGACCCTAAATGTTCATGTTCACAGAGAAGTATTTTCAAGATACTGTGTTTAAAGCACAAATGGATGAGAAACTAGCTATTTAACAGCTTACTTTCAAAAGAAAAAAGGAAAACATCAATTAAAAGAAGTTACTCTTTAAGAAGTGACTAAATGAGTGCAATGTTCTTAATAATGATGTCAATATTTCTTTATCTTGTCACAGTCTGTTACAGAGCTGAATTCTTTTATGTCCTATCAGATTTGTGTAATTTCACTGATTACAAAAGTGTAACTAAACTGGGATAACTAAGTTAGTTAAACAGGCTTAGTAAAAGTGACACTGAAATATTTGTCACAGAGAAAACTTTAAGCAAAGTTTTTTTAAAAAATGTGATCAGAACTCTTTTCACTTCTAATTGTGCTGCTAAAAAGGCACTTCAAAGCATTTTAAAGCACTTTGCGATACTTGTTTGACACTTAAAATATACATTGCTGGGTTTTTTCTTCCCAACCAGCTTTTAAATCTGAATGTCTCATACCAATTTGCAGCAAACAGAGAACTAATTGAGATGATTATTACAAAGACAAGGCTGTTTTTGTCTGGACCACCTTAGGCTTTTATTTTGTTTTATTGTTAATGTCACATAATGGGCACAGCTCCTAATCTACATAGAGCTCCTAGTCATCAGCTATATTTAATGAACCATATACTCACAGATGCACGACCAGTGACAATATTGTTCACTTTCCAATCTGAAGACACATTTCATATGTTATGACAATTAGCAACAAACTCCCCGAAACAGAGGTTGCTTTAAAGTTAAAATACATTCAGTACAGGACTAAAAAAGAGCAGTCTTACCTGCTGAATATTTGGACTCCCATCACATTTTTGAACATATAGAACTCAAAATATGAATAAAAACTGACTAGAAGATTTGGTGGGGTTTTAGTGGTTTGGGAGGTTTTTTTGATTGGGGCTTTTTCTATTCTGTTTTGGTTTTGTTTAGTGTTGTTGTTTTGGGATTTTTTCATTAATTGCACTCCTTGTTGCAAAAACTCATCATAATACCTTACACTGACATTTAGCTTTTATTAACTTTGAGGTCACGAAGAATTAGGAAAAGTTTCTTATTTGATGCATTCAGATGTCCAATTTTACTTTTTTTATACTTCTGTCTATTAACTTACACATTAATTTATTAATCTTAGACTAATTCCTTCATTAGCATAAAACCATTTGTCAGTGTTACATTTTTAATCATTTTGAAGCTACCCAGAAGCCACTTCTTTACTAGCATATGAACCGAATGTATTGCCTCCAGTCTGCTATCTCTGAAGTCAACAGTAGAAAAGAAAATAAATTTTTCCATATCTAGTGTTCTAATGTTAACATAGCTGCCTAGTGTATACATAGTGGGTAGCTGCAGACTTGTTCAGTCTAGAGACAAAGCTTTTAAAAAAAAGAAAAATACAGAGAAGATCAGTCCAAAAAAAGAGAAAAATATAGAGAAGATTGGTCAAAAAGAAGAAAAGTAATTTCATGTTATTATATTAAAATAATCATGTTTTACTTACCATGTACTCTCAGATATTTGCATTTCTATTCAGTTTTATGTAACTATTATCATTGTATTACTGACACAATAAGAAAAACATGAGACATTTTTCTGGAAGATGTAACATTCATCATTTAAAAATTAAAATCATTCGTATCTGTGACAATACTTATCTACCATGATACATGGCAGCCGTGTAAGCACCAGTCACAGACACTGGTGACAAGACACCACTTACATGTTTGTATTAGCAGTAGATGTCAGCCACTCCCCAGCCAAGCCAATGATGTCCAGTCCTGTGGACAGCTGATTGAAAAAGCGAGGGTGACCTGAGAAGAGAATTGAGAGCAACTTAGAACAAACTCTACCCGTGTCTCTCAGGTTTCAGATTTAAACAATCCACCTTTTCTGACACAAGTCACAGGTTTGTACTCAGAACACTTCCAGCAAAGTTTTCAAAGCAAGTCCTGCTCATAGGGAGACCGATAGCCAACATTCATGGGTATCTTATTACAAACGTGAAAAAGTATTTCGGATAGGAGCTTCTGTATAGAATCATTGGGGTTTAAAAGAGAACCTCAAAATCGACTGAGCCTGTAAATACCTCCAGGAACTGCTCAAGGGCTAGCCCATTTCCAGAGCCCTCCTCCGACTTCTGTCGTGCTGTGAACTCGGGCGAAGAGTACACGGTGGGGGACACACCCTCGGCTGTAACACCCTCCAGGTACTGGGGCTATTTGCATTTTAATGGTGAAGAGAGGAAGGCTCAGGCGCTTGAACTGGGGCTGCGGGAGTGAGAGAGGGGTGCAGAGGAGCCAGTCTCTTCCCGAGCTACAAGGACACGGGAGACACGTTTCGCGGAGTCTCGGCGGGAATGTCCCAGTGCCGCAGCGCGCAGAGAGGGCCCCCCAAGAGCTCCTCGACTCGGGCCCTTTCCCCACATGGTTTATAAGCTAATTCACCTCCTTAAACAGAATTTGCTACTGAACCGAAGTAAATCACATCCCTGTATTTCAGCCAAAGTTGCTTTAACGACTTCTAAGTCGTTATATATTGCTTCTATAAGCAATAATCCCGACTGTCGGGGGTCTGTTTTCTAGCATGAAGAGAGGAAATTCCTAACAACTGATAGCGGGCGCTGAGGGGGGGTGGGAGGTGTCATGATTTAGACCTCTGTGTTCCCCGGGAAAGGACAAGCAGATAGCCCGCTGGGGACAGACAGGCCCTAGAAGGGAGGTCAGCTCTCGGCGCCTGGGGGGGCACTGTCACGTCGAATTTGGTTCAACACTAGGAACATGAGCATCTTTTGACACGAAGAAATAAATGCGATTCTGCCCCGAGCGATGTCAGCAGAAATCTTTAAGAGGCGTGAGCCTGCCGACGCTGCCACATCGCGACACTTTCTGATGAGGATGCGCCGCACCCGGGCTGCTCCTGCCCGGGGGAATCAACGGCTCGGGGCTAGAGCCCAAAAATAGCACCGTGGCTTATCTGTTTGCTTTACAAATTAGCACTTCTCTCCCTTTCCAGGACACACAGACTGGGAAGTTATCTTAAGCGACATTTCACTGACCTCCCATAGCTGTTAATGAGCCCGCGCTCTCCTCAGGCTGGGCTGCAGATTCAGACCCGATGACTCCGAAGGGAGTTTCACCTTGAGAGAAAATGTGAGCCCCAGGAGCCCACAGCAGAATGCGTGTCCTGAGCAGTCAGACCATCCGAGCAGCACTTAAAAGCTGCACCAGACACCGCTTTGAACAGAGCTTGTGTCCGGCCAGATACCTGCCTCTCTGGTCCCGGGGACAGGTCCTGCTAGTCCCACAGAAGCTCCAGGGGAAGTCGGAGTGAGGGGAGGGCGTTGCTCGACATGGGGCACGATGAATAGCGGAATAATGGTGCAAGCACACACAGCGCAACCGCTCTGACTTAAATTCTGGCCACTTGTCCAACAACCCGTGCGTTTGGGAGTGAAACACGTTCCGCTTTGATTAAGAGTACAAAAATCAAAGTATGCTCCTGACTCCCCTGAATCAATCAAACCACCACGTAAACAGGAAAAAGGACAGAACGCTACCCACCACATCTGTTATAAAGATTTTGCTCCTTGAAGGCACTGCGTTGGGTCTTCACGGCTGCAAAACTAACCCCAGCAGAAAGCTGCGGCTCGTCCTTCAGGAGCCACGGCTCGCAGCTGCCCAGGCAGAGACCGCCGGGAAACAGCGTCCCGGCCTGAGCTCCCGCCGCTCCGGCTCCGCGGGGACATCGCCGCCCGCTGCGGGCGAGCTGAGCCCAGCCATGCCGAGCCGAGCCGTGCCGAGCCGTGCCGAAGAGGGCAGCCGGCCGGACAGAGCTCAGCAGCCCTGAAACGCCGGAGCAAGGCTGGGGAGGGGAAACCCGGAGCGCTTCATTAGCGCTCCCGTTCCTGACCCGACGGCGGTCAGGGCTAGTTGCCAGCCGAGATTTCTGTGGATACCGTGTAAAACATTTCTGGCCAAACAGCCTGAAAGAGCATTGACTTTGCCCTAGAGCCCGGCTGCAGCTCACCCAGTAAAAGAAGTGATTACAAACAGGGATTTCTGTCTGATTCAGAAGAACGTGGACAGGCAGGGCTCTTGGGTAATGGGCTGAAATCCACAGGGTTCCTTTATTGATGATTCCTAGGATTTCAGTCTCTTTTTCATTAAACGTTTGATGAACATAAAAAAGAAAAATTGCAAATTCTGTGTCATTTATGCCCTCATTTACCTAATGATATTGCTCCCTGGAGATACAGACAGCTCGCGTTTCATCAAGTGAAAGAGATTACGTCTTAAAAACTTGTTTCTGTGCTCTAAAAACAGCACTGAGCCCTACCCCGGCGGGGACGGATGGTCATCAACAAATGAAGTTTCTGAGTAGAAACATTTCCAGCGCCCTGGAGCCGAGCCTGCAGGGAGGCACAGCCGCGACCACAGAGAGGGTGTGGGCTTAGCTCCGTGAGCTCAGTCACGCTCTCTTCACCGTGAGCCTGAGGAAAGTCCCGAGGGGACTCGCCACAGAGTATTGGGCAAAAAACCTACCTGTCCTCACTCCGTATTTCAGCGTGTCCCGACAATCCACCAGAATCTGCTCCAGGGACTCAGGGTTGTCCGAAAGCTCCAGGTTGAAGCCCTCCATGCCCTCCAGGAGCTGGTGCGGGTGGTGAAAGTCCAGCACTTTGGTGGATCTGTCAAAAGTCTTCCTCACGTAATTGAGGAGGATGTCCACGACCTCCAGCAGGAACTGCATGGTCTGCTCCTCGCCATTCTTGGAGGGCAACAAATCTGTGGGGCAAACCAGTAGTCAGCCCTTGCTTTGGGAGAGAGAAGCAGTGATGAAGCAGCCTTGGCTGCCCGCAGCGCTCCGACGACCTGGAAGCCGCGGGCTCAGCGCTGCCTGGCTGCAGCCGGGCAGACCTTGGCCTCTATCGCGCCGTGGGGAAGGGCGAGCCCAGATCGCCCACGGCAACAGCAGAGGTACCTCCAAGGCGCCCCGGCCCAAGAGCACGCCCTGCAACGCTAAGGGTGTGCGAGGCGAGGCACTCGCCTCCTGTGGGCCAACAGTACCCAAAATCCGCACCTGCCCTTACCTTGCGACATCCCCACCTCCACACCTCAAAGGAATTGCTTTCCCTTTCCCACTCTTCTTGCAATAGCCCCGTATCAGCAATCACAGGCTGCTTCATTACTATTTTACTACGGAGGATAAAAACATAAAATTACTCTCCTCCCAGATGCTGGATCGGGAGAAACCCCTGGAACGGCTGAAGCTGAGCTGCAGATGATCAGCCCGAAGTATGTAGAACTGCATTTCAGGCAGCTTGCATACATCGCCAGTGCAGCTCCCAAAAAACACAGACAGGGAGCTTCCCTCAAAAACAGCCAAGAGCACGGTCTGAACGTGGCTGCACTTCCAGGGGAGATGAGGGCAAGACTGTTAAGGGACATGCCTGAGCTGGAGCAAGGAGAAACTGTAAATTGTTTACCTCTGGCATACAGATTGGAAAAGTCTGTCTCGGTGCGCCGGAACCTGGATCCTTTCTCACTGTTTTCGCACGCCAGCAGACTCTTGGACGACTGCCTTTCCTTCAGAGAGCTGACGATCCGGCCCTTGTCTTCCAGGCTGTTGGTCCTTTGCAGGAACCCTACATTATTGCAAGGTGCACAGGTCAGAGTTTTCTCACTTCCCAACATGTTTAGAAATATCTAAAGCAGATCTCTAGACAACAGCTAAAAGCGGTGTTGGCTCTAGATCTGACAAATGAGGTCAGGAATAAGGGTATTTATGGGGATTATTTGCCTCCAGGAGGGAGAGTTCAAAACGCCATCAACTGCAAAAACGCAGCCATGCAAAAAACAAAATTCCGTCATTTAGTGCAGTGGTAAATTCTTATTAAGTCGATCAGACAGATTCCACTTCAGTAATCAGCCACTGGAAGAGAGTTCAGGATGAGTCAATGCTATTTCAGCCTGCAGGCGAAGTTTATGGACCTAGCAGACAGGGGCAATGATGTATGATTAAAATCAGGGCCATTTTCAGTTCTCCTCGTAGTGCTCTCACGCACAAAAGGCATGAGAACAAGCAGCCATTCTGGAGCAGCCGTCCTGAGAGTGCTAGACCTCTGAGGATACCAGTAGCACTCATATAACCCCACCTTCCTATTACCAGTAAGTACTGATACGGATTTTCCACCTGAAAAGATGCTTTGATGCTAACGGTAATCATCCCAGGAGGTTTTAAGAGCTTCGCTCTCACCGGAAACGCATCTTTGGCGCCCAGAACCCGAACACAACTGCCGTTGTTATATGCCACGGCAATAATAAACCCACTCACCCCAAGAATGATGGGGGCGGGAGCCATGCAGAGTCCGCGGCGAGTAATGAGATCAGCCTTCTTTAACAAGGCAGGGAGAACAATTAATTTTCTGGATTTGATCTATTAAATCTGTGATGCCCACTAAAACACACATAGTGTCGGGCTTTTCGTCATTAAGGAAAACATCGGATTTTGACCTTCCACGTTGCAGCGAGCGTGCTTTGTTATGTTTGGAAGAGCCACTACGGCGGCGCCGGTCTCCTTTATTCTTCCTTTTCTTTTAAAACAAGCAACAATCGAAACCAAGCTTGTCGCGGGTGGGGATATCCGCCAGAGAGGAGGGCTTAGCAGGGAGGAAAAACACCGTCCTGAGTTCGCTCACCCACGTCCCAGACGCCGCTTCCCGTCAGCGCCCTCCGCTTTCCGGCCGTGTCCCTGCTCTCCAGAGCCAGGACGGCGGACCACGACCGTGGGCACCTCCCATCGGGCTCCCATCCCCGGCCCATTCGGGATCCCTGCACCTCGGGCAGGCATAGGGGCTGAACCTCGCGGGAGAAAAGGGAGCGACAGTGAGCTGCTGCTGGGCCAATTGCTCCCTGCTGCCAGCCAGGCAGTCACGAAAGAGCTATCGAAAACGGAGCACTCGGCTGGCAGGCCCTTCTGCATCAGTCGGGCACCCATACCAGTTTCCAGGAGGGTCACTCACAGGTAAGTTTGTCCGAGCCATACTTTCAGTGAACACCTCACGTTTTGCCTTTTAATTCTTCTACTGATTACTCTGTTCCTGTGATACTTTTACGAATGAGACAAAGACTATTTAAGGGAAACTATCTTCCTGCATAAGTTAAGAGTGGCCGGCCATATATATATATATTATTTAGTTATGCTGTTACTGCTTCTAATGGCTCTTGCAGCCATTATTAGCTCCTGCAAGAGCTAGTGCTATTTGCCTGCTTTTTAGGAGGAGCAGCTGATATCGAAGCAGGTGCAGTCTAAATTGATACTCTTTCACCAGGTCCTGGGGCTTCATTTTGCTTTTTTTCCCCCTACCCCGTCTTTTTTTCAGGCTCTCGGTAGCGATGCTCAAGTGGGACGAGTTCCTTGAGAAGAGACGTCTGCAGGAACAGCGGCGCTCCGCTCGCCTCGAGAGCCGTGCTTCTCGCACAACTGGTGCTCCCCTCGGCGCCCAGACACGCGTTCCTCAGTTCGGGAAATGAGGGAGCACCGCTTCGGTAACAGAGAAAGGCTGCATGTGCCTCCAGTTCAACTCATCGGGCCTAGCGAGGCCGTGGCTTCGCTGAAGGGTCTGGCCTAACTCGACAGGGAGCTCAGTCTCTGCCCCAAGGACTCTGCGGCTGTTGTTCCTCGCGGACGCTCCCGGACCCGCCGTGCCCGGAGCCGGCGGCGGGGATCAGCTGGGCTGGAAGCGGCGGCGCACGGGGTCCGTCAGCCCGCGCCTCGTGGGGCCCGCGGTGCTGCGCCGCGCTGGGGAGGCTCCAGGGCGGGGACTGGAGGACGAAAAAAGCCTGACGGCAGGACCGCGCTGTCGGCCGACATCAGCCCATCCGGCCGTAGGTGACGTGCCGTTCGCTGAAGTCCCTCGGCCACGGCAGCGTCTCGTGGACCTGGAGACTCGGGATAACGGGGAGCCCGGGAAGCAGGGACAGGGCCCGCTCTGAAGCCGCCGGACCATGTCTTTTGCCGAGCTCCTCCCTGGGAGGGTGTGGGACGTTCCTCAGCGCCGTCCAGGGCTGCAGAGAAGGCTAACAGCCGGTCCTCGAAGGCTCCTTCCGCTCCCGGGGAGAAGCGCATGACTGTAGCCGGCCTTTCATCTGTATCCTAGTTGAAAAGCGAGGCAGGGGCAGGAGAGTTCCAGCAAGTAGCGGAGTCTGAAATAGTGTGCACTCTGCTTCTCCTGGAGCAGCGGAGAGCGCAGCCTTTCTCAGCAGCAGGTCCGTCCCGCAGGTGCATTTCCATCGATGCACTTTAAGAGACCGAGTTTTCAAAAGCCGAGTGACACCAGACTGGCTTGGGAGTACCTCGGTGCTCAACGTGACCACAAATTCAGCGTGATTTCACATCAGGCCTCGCACAAGGCAGGTGTGTGAGCCCACTCGGCCTCGCAACCCTGGGCGGACTCTCATGTTCCTACACGCGGACAGAGCTGCCGGGTCCCGGCGCGCACCGCAGCCCTCGGGGGTGCACGTCGGTGGCGGCTGCAGGAGATCCTGGTTCTCCGCCGCGGTCGGGGTGTTCAGCATCACCTACGGAAATCATGCTTGGCAGCATAAATTCCACGGACTCCGGAGACGAGACCAGTTTCTAACATGCATGGCTGCTTTGGAAGCCCCACTCGCTGGGCTTGGAATCATCAGCTGACTGACGCCAAACAGGAGATGCACCGGAACAATTTTACTACGTTGAGAACTTCCACTGATGCCAAGCAAATGTTAGCAGGATCAGTCCCAGCAATAACGATTTCCAGGGTAGGAGTGTAGCATTCAGATCCAGATACAGGGGAAAATCTGCCAATATTTCGTCCACCGTGACAGTTCATTAAACCACTTTAAAATAGGTTGTTTGTTTGGGTTTTTTTGGTGGTGTTTTTGGGGGTTTTTTAAGTGGGTATGGGAAGACACAAGGGTGGGGAGGGGGGGG
>VXBB01008390.1:3792-43485 GCA_013399915.1 Illadopsis cleaveri
TAAATAAATAAATAAATAAATAAATAAATAAATAAATAAATAAAATAGCTGGCTAAATAAATAAATAAGTTAATTAATTAATTATATGAGTCAGTAAACAGAGTTGTGTGATAAACAATGATTGACATAAGAGTCCCACAGTAGTTCCCCAGTGTCCATGATCCCCTTCCTGTTCATCAGGTGTGGGTGCAGTCTGGATGAACAGGATAATTCCACGGGTAATAAGTACTATCCATATCCCCAGTGCCTCACAGCTGTCCATGAGTGTGTAGCACAGAAATTTCCTCTTCCTTCCTCTCCAGTGGCTGTGGTTTGGGTGTGTGGACTGTGCTACAGACTGAACCCCAGTGTCACCGTGGTCATAGTCCTTTTCCCCATCAGCTCATCATTCTGGACAGAAGAGGTGTGACTGGTACTGGATGATCACAGCCTGGGCTGGTGCTGTCACCACTCAATCCGTGGCCACTGGTGCTGGCTGGGGATGAGTGTTTGCTATCCATGGGTTTAGTGGAGTCCAGAGCAGCTTGGTGCCTCATTCGCCGTATGAGTCTGTCCACGTGTTGGAAGCAGTCAATAGCTTCGAGGCGGACGTGGTCCCAGGCGCAGGCGCTGTGGTTGTGGGCGTGGAGGAAGAGGTGGATGTCCTTGAAGTACTTGTTGATGGTGAGCAGCGGGTTGCGCGGTCCTTTGAAGAGCGTGGCGCTGCCGGGGAGGCATTGCTCGAGGTGGTGGATGTGGTGCTGGAGTTTGTTGAGGAGGTCGCTGCGAGCCTGGGTGGGCCAGTGCTGGCGGGTGCTGTTGGTGCTGAGGGTGTGGAAGAGGCGCTGAAGGATGCGCAGGGCGGCGGCGGCGGCTTGGTGCGGGCGGAGGTTGTCGCGGAGGTGGGTGTCGGGGAAGAAGGGCGGCTCTTGGAGGTGGCAGGGCTGCGTGTGGCTGGGAGCCATGTCCTGGAGGAGGCGGAGTGCGTCCCCAGTATCATGGGTCCTCAAGTGGTGGCACGGGAGGCCAGTGGTGAGAGCCACAATGAGGAGCAGCAGTGCCAGGGTGCTGTGCCACAGGCAGGGCTGTGTACGTCCAGGTACAGCCATGGCAGAGCNATAAGTATATATTTTAATACTTCTTATTTTTTCTGTGGCACCTGCAGGTTTGCGCTAGTGCAAGAGTTTTTCCTCTCTCTGCAAAATCTTGCAGAATATTTTTGGAACTATCTCTCATACCCCTGTATCCAGAATTAATTACTCCTGGTATGTTGGTAGTTAGAAATAAATGTGCAGATGTCACAAAGGATTTTTCATTAACTATTCATGCAGTGTTTGTCCTTTCTAGATTTTGGGGTTTTTTAAATTGTGTTGTGAATTTTTTGGGAAAATGTGACCGTGTTAGATGGTCTAGGGGCAGGAGCAGGTGAGAATATTTCTGTTTCACTTGCCAGTCCACTTACATGTGAAAAGTGAAAGTGGGCAAAGTTCCAAGTGAGAGTTGTCACTGCTTCCTGTGTAACTTCCAGCAGCAAGAGATCCCTGTGGTTGCTAATAAAGCAAGAATGGGATTTTCTCCTGAGATTTTTTAAAAATTTAACTCAAGTAATGTTTATATTGTTGCTATAAAGTCTCACTGTGGATTTTTTTATTGTTTAGGGTTTTTCTGGTTTATGTTGCATTGGGATATGCTGTCTTCTCTGTTCATCTGTTGTAAAGATCTTACAAATGTGTCAGCTGGTGTGTGGTACCCAGTGAACTGCTGGGTGGAACTTAAATCTATTATGTCTTATCACTTATCCTTTTTTCATCCATTTCTGCCTCAATTTTGAGCCTATTTCTGGTATTTCACTTTTGGCTTTAGGCAGCTTCTGCTTTTGTAGGTCAGGAGATATCTGTGATATTTGAAGAGCAGGGTGTCTTCCCTGATATTTTCCTTGGGGCAGGCATAAACTACAGGCATCTGCCTTGAACTTGTATTTTCTAATGAGTTTTTAGTTTGAATGTGTGCACAACTAGGATACAGATATTCAGTACTGATGTGGTTTTCCCCTGCCTGAGGTGCAGTGGGAATACTTGCAACCCTTACACCCTCTTCCCTTGTGGATTTGATTTTATTTTGTTCAGTTTGTATAGGAGGGATATGTTAGTGTGTCAGTTCCTGCCCACTGAATAGTGTTCGCATCTCTTCTCTAGATATTCTTTTTGTGGCATTTTCATCAGAAGGCTATGACAGTGCTGCTTTTAAATAACCTGCTAAGACTTTTAATGTGAATTTAGTTGTGCTTTGCCAAGTGATTCATGCTGGAATTTCTAAGGGGGAATTACCAGGGAAGGAAAGGTTGATGATAATGATGATAACTAGTAATGGCACCATTACAAGTTACAGAAAGCACCTACAATACTAAAACTTTGCCACATTATTGCATGTTCAGTGATGGAGGATTGGGTGTAGGAGATCGGGAAGTGACGCACAGAAGTGGAGCAAGGTGGAGGGTGCTGTTGACTCTGAGAAAACACACAATGTGCTATGGCATTTACAGAGAAGGGTATGATAAAGGAGGAGACTTTTCCAGTGTTTGAAAATGTGTGGAAATAGATACGTTACTACTTAAAGCATTATCTCCTTCTGGATTGGAGGCAGTGAGGTGTAGAGCATGAAAATTAGGAGGAAAAAACAGATTACCAGACCCACAGGTGGAGTTCACCTAGAGAGAGAAGGGCAAACTTCTTGCCTTTTTTCTCAAACTGAGGTCAAAATACTGCTTTGGTTTTGCTAGCATGTCCTGTTATTTCAGAGTGCAAGCTTTCTAGTATTTCTTACCTTCCTGTCAAAGACCTAGAAGAATGATCTGAGGCAATGGTTTCCACCTTTTTTATGCACCCTATCAGCAAAAAGTTTGTGACCACTCACATTCAGTATATTTTTATTTCTGAATTATATACATATACCCCTGTATTAATGTGTATGTTATAAAACATACACAAAAATATAAACGAGAAAGGTTAAACAAACACTGTTCTAAAATTCTCTAAAGTTGTATTTATCAAAGGTAGCAAATCCGTTTTCTTCCTGCACCCCAGTGGGTTGTGATACCCAACTTTGGAGACTATGACCTGAGGTCTCCTGTAAAGTAGTTTAAATAAATTTGCCAGTCATCCAGCAGTAACTATTTTTCTCTCTCTTTTAATATTTTTTTGCTGTTTTCGTGGCAGACATTTCCACTTTTAGAAAACGGGGCATGATACAAGGTCAAAACCCTTAGACTTACATTCATGTTGTGATTACACACCTGGCCTGACATCAGGCCTTTGACCCACAATGCTCAGTTCTCTTTTAGGCACTCTCACTGGAAGATTACAGTTCAGAGCTGGGAGCTGTGCGGGAAATCACTTAGTTATTGCCATTTACTTACCATTAAGAGATGGAATATTTGTATATAAAATGACAAGTGTCTATAAAGTAGGTTTATTTTTAGCTTGAGAATCCGGGTAAATTTTCAGCTTTGCTGCACAACGTAATGTCAACTTTCACCCAAACCTCCTTTAGTTCTTGCTTTTAGAATTTTCTTCTGTGTCTAGTATGCAGTTCATAAGATCTGTCCAGCTGTGTTACAGTTTCAACTATTAATAAATGATGTTGTCTCTTTCCAAGGATTACTATGGAATTACATTCCCTGCTCCTGCAACCTTAACAGGCAGAGATGGGAGCCTTACTAACAACCCATACTCAGGTGAGTGCTAGTTAAAGATGAAGATGGCAAGTGAGATATGCTTGTTTCTCAGTGCAGTTCATCCTGCTGTTGCTCAAAGAGGAGTTGCTTTTCCCTTCTGTGATCAAAGAAGCCCTTCCTTGTTCCTGTTCTTGCTCTTTAGCTATCATTGTGCAAAATTTATGTTAATGCCATCCAGGAATTCATCCAGTGGTTTTCATCCACTGCCATTTGATAAATCTTAGAAATGCAGTCATAGGCATTGTAGTTCCTGTAATGATGGTATTAAGTACTGTCATACTTCCTGGTAACTAGCAAAAAGGAATATTAGTTGGGAGTGAGCTAGAAGGAATTGATGTGTGTCAGCTCCTTGGTAAATGTGTGACCATGCTGCTCTGTAGGCTGCCAGAAAAGTACAAGTGTTTGTGAATTTTCTACTTCATGATCACTTCTCTTGGGAGGCTGTTTTTGGGTTAATAACTGAATTTCCCTTCCTACTTCTTCAATAAGGTGGCCCACGATGCAAGCCTTGCTTTCCTGGCCTTCAGCTACTGTCTTCAGAACTTTGGTGGTGTGAGGAACTGGACATCTTAAATAGTCATGCTTGACAAATAAAAAGACATTGGCAAAAATATGCCCATCACTGCCTGTAAATCCTAACCTGCTTTCAGCCCATGAAGCTTAGCTAAACAGGTTAACCTCCAGGAGAGTCACACTTTAACCCAACAACCATTGGCTCTCTGGCTATTTATCATGCTTTTGCTTTTAGCATGTTTTATTGCAATGATCTGATAGTAATAAGTCTGCTCAGACTATGTGAGACAGGTGAGTATTGGCATCTCTCTTTATCAATGGAATAGCCATGGCATGGAGTTCTGTATCACAAACAGGCAATATGTCTGTGGCAGTCAGGAACAGAGACTGGGTGAGGGCTTCCCATGAGCAACTGCAGGCTTTCAGGTGTAGGATGTGTCCTGTTCTGTAGTTGTCTGCTTGTATTCAGAGGATTTAAATACATTGAATTCTTCACCTTTGCAGTATCTTTGATAGCTTTTCTGATCAGTTCTCTCTATCACAGGTGATGTAACAAAATTTGGCCGTGGAGATTCTGCCTCTCCTGCTCCTGCGACCACGCTGGCCCAGCCGCAACAGAACCAGACACAGACTCACCACACAACTCAGCAGCCCTTCCTCAACCCGACCCTGCCCCCAGGGTACAGCTACACTGGGCTCCCTTACTACGCTGGAATGCCCGGTGTTCCCAGTGCATTCCAGTATGGGCCAACCATGTTTGTAAGTGTGACAGCCTAAACTGTAACCCTCTCCCTGTGTGCCTCTCCAGTTTTGCTTTTTTCCAAACACTCCACATCTTGGAAGTATAGGAGGGCTTGAGTCGGAAGGTATCATCAAAGACCATCTTGTTCCAATCTCACTGCCATGGGCAGGGACATCTTCCACTAAACCGGATTTCTCAGAGCCCCATCCAGCCTGGCCTTGAGCACTTCCAGGGTTGGGCCATCCACATCTTCACTGGGCAGCCTGTGCCAGTGCTCCACCACCCTCATTGTGATGACTATTTTCCTTGTAGCTAATCTAAATCTAACATCTTTCAGTTTAAAAGAGCTGCCTTTTGTCCTGTCACTACAGGGCCTGGTAAAATATTTTTCCCATCTTCCCTATAAGCCTTCTTTAAGTGTAGAAAAGTCACAGTAAAGTCTCCCTAGAGCCATCTTTCCTCCAGGATGGGCAGCCCCAACTCTCAGGCTGTCCTCATAGGAGAGAGGAGCTCATCCTGCGATCATCTTCATGACCTCCTCTGGATATGCTCGAACAGGTCCACAGCTGCCTCATACTGAGGACCCCAGAGCTGGAGTCAGTATTCACTTAGATTCTCATTAGAACGGAATAGTCACCTTTCCCAGTCTGCAGGAGATCTGCAAAAACATGCAATGGGAGAATGTAGCTGCAGTCTCACCCAGAAGAAAACAAAAAATTTAAAAGGCCAGACCTCATCGACCCCTGTGCAAATTTCTGCAAGTATCTGACAGCTGCATTTTGTGGGCTCAGTGTTCCTAAAAGTCCCTACTAGACCCTGGAGAGTCAAGGGGAGACCCAAAGCTGAGTCAGTGAGCTGGGAGAGCCTGGATGGAAGAGACTCTATTAAGTCAGAGAGCAGGGCTGGAAGTATCAAGAGGAAGAAGTATATTTGGGAAGAGGTGCTGCTCCAGGCAGAAGGGTAGATGAGGCTATTTTGGGCCCTGTAGGATAGTATTTTATGAACAGCCTCAGGTAGGAATTGATGTTTACTTTGATTCTGTGGTTGTTCTTCTCAGGTTTGTGGGGAAGAAATTGCTGTTTACATTCAGCATATGAAAGAAACAGGAAGCCTGTTCTGAGGGAGGGCTGCATTGCAATCACAGGGAAAGCTCTAGGAGAAATCCTGGGACACAAATCCACTATAGCAAGTTAGGCTGTAAGCAGTCCCATGCCATCCCAGTCCTCGCAACTCCAGGCTGAATTCTCAACATGCGGTGGAAGGTGCCTTCCCCACTAGATGGCAGAGGGAGCCTGTGGTCCAGCTGACGGCGCCTTTTGTTCCCATCCTTTGTCCAGGTACCTCCAGCATCTGCTAAACAGCATGGAGTCAACCTGAACACGGCATCAACTCCCTTCCAGCAGGCGAGTGGCTACGGCCAGCATGGCTACAGTGCAGGTAAACCCTCAGGCCCTGCTGCCCCGTGAGCGCCCGCAGCACCGCTTGCGCACCCTAATGCCCTGTCTTGTGCACACCGGCAGGCTACGATGACTTAACACAGGGAACAGCAACTGGAGATTACAGCAAAGGAGGCTACAGTGGGTCATCTCAAGCACAAAACAAATCTGCTGGCGCTGGACCTGGGAAAGGTAACACTTTGAGACTGGAGGTTCCTCTGGAGTGGGATTTAGTAGGGCAAAATCTCAGTGCTGTGCAGTCAACGGCAGCAGCCAGCTCTAAACACGTTGTGATCCAAACTGTTTCTCCATCTCCCATACAAAATGCTTTTGTAATGGCCTAGTTGTTCCTTCTAAACATCATGGCTGAACTTTGCATAAAGATTTGTGCAGCTGATGCACAGCTTGGTCCAATTACACATGGGAGAAATGGTAAGCTGTTTCCTAAGCCAAAGTTTGCTTTCCTGAAGAATATAGTGATCCTTCAACAGTGCTGCGATTTTGAAACTTGAACAGTTCAATGCTGTTGCTGAAATGATCCTCTGCCAAATCATAGCTAGATTATAAGTTTCTTGGTAGGCACCTGAGATACACACGTTAGAGAGGAGCAGGGCACTTCACACATCTCTGGGCTGTCTGGCTGCTGCCTGTATGCGCTCCTAACATCCTGGGAATGTTTCCTTTGTGGACATAAAAGCTGAAGAATTTATCCAGCTCATACAAAAGCTTTATTCAGCACATGCTGGTTAGATCTGAGAAGTGTATACTGGGCTGCTTACCATTAACTTGTTCATACTCATGCTGAAGCAAATACCAAGCATTTTCTGTGCATTTGAAACACCGGGTGATCGCACTCTTTTTGGTGGAGAAGCAATCCAGGAAGGAGCAGTGTCTAAGGAGTGTTGGACACTGATTCACCGAACAAGGCAAACATTGGCTTTATTCTTATCCAAGTGAAATGATCAGAGCCACCCTCTATAAAACTGTGAATAAGTGTCTCTGAGTCAGTGAAGCTGATTCTTTCAGGTCAGAGGAGCACTGCAGACTTCAGTCTTCTGTAGGATATGGGAGGACAGGGGCTCAGATGTGTGTAGGAGATGCTGAGTCTCATCACTCAGGGCACTACTGGAAAGCTCTTGAATGCTGCAATAGAGCCAAATGCAACTCTGATCCTAAGACAAAGCTGGCTTTTTCTGGGCTTCAGTGAGTGGTCAGTGCAGCCAACTGCTGCCTGATGAAGTGCGTTGGAATCGGAGTGTTAAGTGGCTGGGTGTGGACCTGGGTGGTTTATCCCAGTGGGATTTTGCAGTGGGACCAAGAAGCTGAGCCCTTTTTTCTGTTCCCATGTGGGGTGCTGTGGGTCTGAGATAATGAGGAAGCAGCAAGGCAGTGCATCTGCTGAGGCTGCTGGAGGTGCTGGGAGCAGAGCTTGGGATCGTGCTGGCTGGTGAGGTGACATTCTCACCATTGGTGGCATTTCTGTTTTCCAGGTGTTTCTGTGACCTCAAGTAACACGGGTGTGCCTGATATCAGTGGCTCAGTCTATAACAAGACTCAGGTGAGGAGTGTTGGACCCTCCTCCCTCATGGCCCAAGGCTGATGACTCCCAGGCTGGCCAGTCTCAGGGTCAGCAGGCCACGGCATCTCTAACGCTGGCTCTGTTTGCTGCTGGAGTGAAGTCTCATCCTCTATCCCACTGTTTCTGCGGTGTCAGCTCCTGACAGCAGCTGCTGGCAGAGGCTCAGTGCTCCCTGTGCTGCACACTGCCCACGCTACACCATGCCAGCAGTGTCCTGGGTGCAAATGAAGTTATATGTGTTAGCATTTTTAGTCCAAATAGCCCCCAAAGCAGGTGAGTTGAGAGGCTGTTTGCTTATCATCAGAGGGACAGGCAGTAGTGCCCACCTGTAGAACCCAGGGGTCCCTGTCCCAAGCTCTCCTGTGGCCATTGCTCAGCATGCAGCTTCCCAGGCAAAGCAGAAAGTGCTTTGACCAGCTGTGCTGTGCATTGGGCTTATGTCTAGCTCCTGTTTTCTGCTCCCTGTGCCCTCAGTGGAGGAAGTCAGTGTCTGGCTGCTACAGGTAGGAAGCCAGCTGTCAGCTCCATGCTTAGGGTCAGGCTTTGGCCAGCAGGAGGAAAATATTACAGCAAGTTCCTGTGGGTTTTTTGAGCTGCCCTGGATAGGTTGAGTAATTCTAGGCTGAGCCCACTCAGTGGGGGAAGAACTGATTAGGCAGCTGCTGTGATCCCATGTCCCTCTGAATGGAAAGAGGTTAGGGAGAAAAAACCCACAATGCCTGTGAAAATAAAACTTTCAAGACCCATTAGTGCAGAAATACAGGTGAGAACAGGAGCTGAAAGTCATCCTCTGGTGTGCTTGCAGGTATTCAATGTGACTTGGCTTCCTCAGGGGGTAGGTGAAAGGTTCAGATGATGTGTGTTTGGGCCACTCTTGTTCTAGCCTGGCTGGGGCTACTCACACCAGTGTCTGACACTGTGCCCATTGCTCCCTGTGCAGACGTTTGACAAGCAGGGATTCCATGCTGGCACTCCGCCTCCCTTCAGCCTGCCTTCTGCTCTTGGATCGACTGGGCCCCTGAACCCTGGTGCTGCCCCAGGTTATGCTTCAGCCCCGTTTTTCCATATCCTCCCTGCACATCAGCAGCCTCATTCCCAGATGCTGCATCACCACCTTCAGCAGGATGGGCAAGTGAGTCAGCTCCTTCTGCGTCTGCAAGGGCCTTGGCAGCAGTGGCTGTTGACCAGCTTGGGGAGGGAACTTCATGAAGTTCAGCAAGGGGAAGTGCCACAGGTTGTCCCTGGGAAGAAAATAGCCCTATGCACCAATATGTGTCAGGGACCACCTGCTGGGAAGCAGCTCAGCAGAAAAGGCCCTGGGGGGGTGCTGGTGAGCACAAGTTGACCATGAGCCCCCAATGTGCCTTTGCAGCAAAAAGGGACAATGGGATCCTGAGTTGCAGCAGGCTGATCCCTGCCCTGGCCTCTGGTGAGGCCACAGCTGCAATATCGTGTCCAATGCTTGGCTCCCCACTGTGGCAGAGACAGGGATGTGTTGGAGAGTGTCCAGTGAAGGACTGATGAAGGGGCTGGATCATGTCTCCTGTGGGGAAAGACTGGGTGAGCTGGGACAGTTCAGCCTAGAGAGCACTGAGAGGGTATCTCAATGTACAGAAAGAGAAGATGTAAAGAGGATGGAGCCAGGTTCTTTCCAGTGACAGGGAGAGTGGATACAAACTGGAACACAAGAGGTTCCCTCTGAATATCAGAGAAAATGTTTTTGCTGGGATGGTGACGAAGCACTGCCCAGGAGGCTGTTGGATCTCCATCCTTGAAATTGTCTGGGAATGGTGCTGGGCAGCTGGCTCTTAGGTGATCCTTGAGCAAAGGGGTTGGACAAGATACCTCAAGAGATACCTGCGAGTCTCAGCCGGGCTGTGATTGTGTGAAGAGCCCATCCTGCTGTGGGCTGGGGAGGGATGGTTTGTGGGGTGTGAAGCCGAGGCATGTGCTGCTGTCCCCTGTTGGGGGGGCTAGGATGTGAGCACTTGTACTGTGATTCTGGGCAAAAATCAAGTATCCCCTGCAGGTTGCATGTCAGCTTCGATTTGGTTTCACCTGCACATGCGTTTGCTTTCCTAACACTAAATATTCCCTGAAACATACAGTGTTTAGCCTTAGAGTCCAGTGATAGGACATGATTTTGNCGAGGGGAAAAAAAAAAAAAAAAACAAAAGAAAAGAGAAAAAAGAAAATAAAAGCCCAAGCCCATTCTTGGAATTATTAGGGAAAGTAACTGCTCAGCCAAACGTCCGTGTGGGGAGAACTGCAGCCAGCCATCCTCTGTGTGACTCGCCTGCTTCCTCTTTGAGTTGCTGTTANGAAAACTAATTATTCATTTTCCATCTGCACCGGGGCATCCTTCTTTGTTTTGTATTTTAAGCTTTATGGGGTTTGTAATTCTGTCAGACAAACACAAACTGCGCCTTTTTTTTTGGAGCTGGAGCCCATTTATTTAATGCAGTTCTAAATTCAGACAAATAAGGAGACCTGCCCTTCCAAAAAGCTAAATCAAGATGTGTCCTGTTGGTTTGATTTCACCCCCCCAACCCCCAATATAGCTGTTATTTNTGGTTTGATTTCCCCCCCCCAACCCCCAATATAGCTGTTATTTTAGAGGGGGAAAATAAAAGAAAGAAAGAAAAAAAAAAGTTTTGTGGGCCTTCCCCTTTCTTTCATTTCCTCCCTCCCTGCCTCCCACCCTCGTGCTGTGGAAGACAAGCTCTTATGGGCAGTTTCATCACTGTGGCCTTGAGCTGCAGTCTCAACTTTTCATTTTTCAAATTTTTAATAATAATAATAATAAAGGACAGGGTTTTATTTTTTGTTTGTTCGAGGGTTTTTGTTGGTGGTGTTTTTCTCTAGCAAGAGACTTTGGATGGCTCAGTGTGTCCTGGAACCTCCTTTGCATCATTAGAGGCAAAAACTATGTAGCAGTTTCTTAAATAAAAGTATAAGCTGTGTCTTGTACCTCTTGTTGCCCTGAGCCACCTTCCCAGGAAAGCCAGAGCTACTGGATGGAACCTTCATCTGTCCCTCCCCACTTTTTTTAAAACAAAGACTTTGGAGGCAACTCCTGCTTCTTCTTGTCCTGCACCAGTGCAGTGAATGTTCTAGGAGTTTCATTTCTTTTTAGCCCTTCCTCCACCTAATAAATATCTGAGCATACAACTGGTGTTTGCACTTTCAAAGGCTCCAGGAGCAGTTTTAGTTTTACAACCTGTCCCGTTCACCTGCTCCTGCAACAGCAGCCAAACTGTAAGAGCAGCAGGTGTGTCTGACAACAGTGAGTTCACCTGTGTGCTGAGAGCTTTCAGGCACCCACAATAGGGATGGGATCCAGGGCTGCACCCTCACTCCTGCCGTGAATGGCCTGTTCTGCCTTTGGTGTTTCCTGGGGTGGTGCTCCGAGTCCCTGTGAGCAGCTGGGATCGGTAAGGATGAAGCACAGCTGCAGCTCTCCCCTCTCTCACTTTGCCCATGAGGTCCTTGGGCTCCACTGGGAGGAAGGGCAGGAGTGGGAGGGCTCCTGAGGGAAGTCTCCTGCCCCAGGCTTATCCTGATCATCCTGTCCCTGTGCACCAGAGGAGGTGGGTAAATGTGAAGCACACAAGCAAGGGTCTTTTTTTCTTTCCATACCCACAAGAAAAAAGAAGTCTCTTTGTACCCTGAGAACCATTTTTCTTTCTCTGTTATCAGCTCTTGGACCCAGTGAGACCCAGTTGTCACCCAAGCCTCCCCCATCCTGTGAGCAGCACAAGAACTACACTGGCATTCCTCTGCCCTGGCTCAGGTTTTGACACTCCAGCAGCTGCTCCAAGCCTGTGTCAGCTGCTGCCGTGCCACCAGCTTTGGGGCCTGAATGTCAAGGAGGGCAAAAATGTTTCTGCAGGCTGAGGTCCATCAGCTTGTGTAAGACTGCATCAGCAGCTGAGCACTCACATCAACAGCACCTCATTTACCCACTTCAAAACACAGACTTCCCCAGAGCTGTCTTCACTCTCTTGAGGTCTTGTTTATAGACACCCAGTGCTGCCCCACAGGTGTAGCTCAGTTCTCGTGTGTGTCACAGTCCAAAAGCAGCCGGAGCTGGGGAAAAGCAACAGGGGAGAGATGGTCCCAGTCCCCAGTAGCCCCTGAGCCTCAAGTCCCACACCTTCCCAGCTGCTCTGGGGTCCTGCTTGCAGGCAGAGCGTTGCCTTCAGCCGCGGGCAGGCTCCTCTCCTCTTTGTGAGACTCAACAAAATGTTTCTTCTCCCTTTGGCAGGACTTGGCCTGGCAGCAATTTCCTCGTAAGCCCTGTTCCACTGATGGCAGTGGCGAGGTTGCCCAGCTGTACTTGGCTATCAATGAAAGAAGGGGAAAACTCCCCTTTGGAGTGCCCCGGGCTTACCCAGTGCAGGGTGAGCTGGAGCCTTTGCCCTGCCTTTGGTCCCACACTGCTGCTGGAGGAAGCAGCTACCGGCAGTTCAGGGCAGCCTAATGCTGTAGGGTCAGGCAGGAGATACAAGCAGGCCAGATCCCAGACAGCACTATCCCTCCCGGTCCTGTTCTGTAGTACGAGACTGCCTTGGGAAGGCAGCTCCGAAATGCCATCACCCTTCCTCCAGCTCAGCTGTGCAGCAGAAGCACTTGGGCCCCAGCCACATTTGACTCAGCAGTCGCTGTGCTGCCATCAATACCAAGTGCAGGCAGTGCAACTCCCTAACACTTGTCTTGCTAATTTTAGCTCGACTGCAGCAGCTGGGGCACTGCAAACACCCTGATCCCCTTCTGAGCCTGCAGGGAGCAGCATGGGACAGGCAAGGCTGGCACCTGGGAGGGCTGGCAGCCATGACCTCAATTTCTCTGCCAAAGCTGCTCGCTGACCCAGTGGCCAAACTCCTCCTCCCCATCCGACCTTTTCAGGATCGTCGTGCTCCTGCCCTGCCAGGGCACCAACCACCAGCAGCTCTGGCCTGAGTCCTGCGTCCCTGCTCCAGTCACATCAATCCACCAACCACCTTCTCACTGGTCTCTCCCTTCCCGACCTAGGAAAACTAAATATAACAGCAAAAGTCTGGCCTTTTGCCAAAGTCCTTCTCCTTGTTCTTTAGTCTCAGGTGCAGGCAGCTGTCAAACAGCAGCTTTATTTTGCAATAAACTTATAGATACTTGTGTATAAATACGACTATTGATACCGGAGCAGCAATGAACTCATGAACAGCTGTTATTCAAAGCTTTGAGTAACCCATGCAGTGCAACCAGCTCAAACATGGAAGTAACAGCACGGAGATATTTTCATTTCACATTTTTATTAGTAGAAAGATGTGCAGAAAAGACAAAATATAACTACTGAAGGAGAAGACAACACAAAAATGCATCAGTTAATTCTTTCTGGTAAATTATACTGAAGAAAAAAAAGGAAAAGATCTGGGAGTTCAGCTAAGAAAACTACTAAGAAATCTAGTGTACCCTGCTGGTTTCAGAATGGTTGAAAACTGCATTTGAAGGGACATATAGTTGCAAATGTAAACGCTAATATTGACGGAAACAGGAAAAAAGAGGTTAAGAAAATCCCAGAATACACAGAGCAGGTAAACATTTTTCTGCAATCTCTTAAATAGTTTCAAAAAAATCCCCTCATACTTCAGTTGTATCTCAAAAAAAGGAAACCAGCAAGTCAACAAGCAATGACACTGCACAGGACAGTGGGGAAGAGAAATTAGTCTGGTTAATGTCGGAGCTCTCAAAAGAGGTTGTTTTTTTGTCATTAAAAAAGGGTAACAGAAGAATCATAATAATGCATCTTACAACACCAAGCTTGGAAATACAAGTCACTGGAGAGTATACAGTGAAGACGGTCAAAAGTACAAGGAAAATCCTGAAAGATGCAGTATCCTCATTTCCAACCAAGTCATCAGCAAAGCCAGTGTTGCCACACTCTGCTCCTTCATCCCCTACAGCCGCCTGAAGGTTGGAGGTTGGTGCCCCTGCCCTGGTGTGACCCCCAATCCAGTCCTGCAGCCAGTAGAATCAGGGGCCCATTTGCCGACCGTGGCGCTGCCCTCACAGGGCTGGTGTGAAGCTGGAGGTGCCCCACCCTGTCAAGTAGGCGCAAGGGAGCCCTGCTGCAGGCTCCAAAAAGCACCTGGGACTGGAAGAAGGCTGACACCTCAGGAGAGTGCAGCTGCCTTCCCAGGTAACATGCAAGCAGGAGGGCAGGCGGCCGAGGGAGCGCCGGGCACAAAGAATCGCCACTCGGGCAGCCTTGGCTGCCTGCGAGCAGAGGGATGTACCCGCCGGGGCACGGACTGTGTCTGCAAAACCCACCCAAGCAACGTTCTGAAAATCTGCCTCGCTCACTTCATGTGGAGCCCCGAGGGCTTCCCTCTCCTTTCCTCTCCATCCGGGCAGTGCACTCGGAGCTTTTGCTCAGTCTCGCCCCGGGACGCAGCCACAGAGCAGATCCAGAACAAAGCCTATTCCCGTCGAAGCACCCCCGAGGGACCCGCAGCTGGCGACGTACCATGGGAGACCCTGAGATACACGGAGGGGAGGCGCAGGCTCTGGTCAGGGTGATGCCTCTGTACCTGTGGAGAACGAGGGTCTCGCCGAAGCACGGTCGGCACCTCCGATCTGCTCCCGGGGCTGCCAGGCCCGGCTGCCGATCCAGGGATCATGCGAAAGGGGAACTCGGGGCACTGCACCACAGCCAAACGAGCGCGCTGCAACGGGGAGGGGGCCGAGGGCCTGAGGAAGAGGGTTCTGAGACAGGAACATGCAGAATCCCCCTGCCCACAACGGAGTGCCCTAAGCTCTGCCAAGGGCTTCCAAAAACATGCGGGAGGCTGAGCTGGGGCACCAGCTGAAGCACACTGCTGAAGAGCCTGTCAAAACCTGCTGCTGGCCTGCTCTGCTGTGGGGCTGCACACACCACTGTGCCCCATGGAGCCGGGCAGGGGAGAGCCCAGCACTGACCACCTCTGCCCGGCGGCACAGAGACAGCCCGGACACCCCACGGGCACCAAAGCGAGCTTCAAACTCCGCCGGCCCAGCGGGCTTTTCTCTGACTTCCTCTCGGAAGTGCATGCAAAGTACTTCTCTTAAAATTACAAAAACAAAAAACAAAAACAAAACAAAACAAAAATTAATAATAATAATAATAAAATCTATTTTTGCTACCTCTTACCACTCTGCTGAAAAACCACAGTAAAGAACTTGTTTCCATAAAAATGCAAGTGCTAGAGGAGAACAAACAGAATTACACTCTTTTAGGAACTTTTCTGTGTGTAGTTGAAACCCCAATCCATAACTCAGCTTCCATGTTTACACAGGTAATTAGAATGGAAGTCAATGCCTATGAAAGGTGGGCAGAATTCCAGACATCTTCAGGGAGCTAGATCTCAGACTGTAGCACTTGGATTGTCTTTTTTGAAATCATAAGCATTTTTATTTCCTATATTGTTAATTACCTTTTCTGCATAGACAAACCTACCTCTAAGCAAGTGTATGTCAAGTGTTTAAGCTCGGCCGTGCAAAGCCGTGCCTGCCCACAGGTGACCTACACAAGTGACAGAAGGCAGCTCCAGATGCACAGGGCTGGGGCTGCAGGGAGCAAGGGCTGCCAGCCAGCATGGGGCAGGAGGCTGCTGGTCTGTCCCACTGCCAAAAATAAGACCAACACGAATGGTGGCCCTCTGGGCAACAGGATGCACATCTGCTCTCCTCCCTCCAGAGAGGGACAGCTGGCAGCAGATCGCAGCAGAACAACTAAACTGAACTTTTTCAACCCTATCCTACTCTGAAAAAAAAAAAAAAGCAACCCAGGGCTCAGTTGTACAGATGTGAAGTGTTAAGTGTTTATTTCAGGGTTCATATCACAAGCCTTTTCCAGAGACAAAGCTGATTGTGCCCTCTGGGGCTCCAGGGGCCAGCTATTTCCTAACTTAGCAGGCTGAAAAGGAATACTGTACCTTTCAGTGACATCCCATCAAGCTCAACACACAGCAGCTTTACACTCTCCGCCCCACACCTTATAAAGGAAAAGCCACCACCACAAGGCTAAACGAATGTACACACGCTATTACTGTAAATGGAGCAGCTAAACCTTGGCAATTTGCTTTGTGGGGATTTTTTGTTTCTTCCCAGTAAATGCAGCACTTTGAGCTCCCAAAAACCCGGCTTCCAATGGGTTTGTTCCAGCTTTAAATACATTAAACATCTCAATACAAGACTGTATTTAATTCAAGAATCTAAACACNGGTAGCCAAAACCTGTTTCCTGTGGGGAGGAGGACACAGCAGGAATGTGAGCAGGGCTGTGTGCCAGTGGCTCAACTACCCCACCCTCCCCTCCAGGCCCTGCCCAGTCCTCCTGGCAGCTCAGGGGAAGGGGAGCTGAGGTTTGCAGGAAGCACCACAAGCAGCACTGGAAAACAGATTTGGTTCCTGCAGCCCCAGACTTGGGAGCATGTCAAGGGTGTTTGCAGCACACACGCTCTCAGCAACACATGAAATCAGTTATTCCACAGGCTCTGCACTAGAGAGACCTACCAGTGGCCAAAGCAAATTCCATTCATTACCGTAGGAATAGTCAGGGATTTCCTAGGATGATTTATTGACTCTGCCGCTGACAACTCTCCCAGAGCATGCTCAAAACTGCAATTCCCACAAGCCTTTGGCAGCTCCCAGCTCCCACTGGAGGGTCAGAGAAGCTGGGGCACATGGCAGCACCCCAGGACACCGGCTGGGGCTCAAAGAAGCCAAGTGTTTCCCACCATCCTGGGCCAGGCCTGGCTCCTGTATCCCAGCAGGGAGCAGCAGATGGCAGCCTGAAGCCTCACCCACCCACTGCCCGTCAGTCTGCCATTCCTTGTGCAGAGTGCACCCAGGCGGAGCTGAGGGAGCTGGAGGATTCTCTGCACAGACAGAGCCCTGCTGGCCCCATCCAGGGCCACATCCTGCCTGCCCAGTTGGCAGAGACAATGCAGATGCAGCCTTGTGCCAGCAGACCTGCTCCAGGCTGGGCTGTCCCTCAACAGCAGCCCTGGCCCACACCCACATCATCTTCCTGCAGCTCCTGATGAACCATGGGCTTCTCCAAGTGCAGCACTAAGCAGTGCTTCCAGCTAATCCAACCCAGCTCTGGAAGCCCTTGACAAATCCTGCTGATGCTCCTTTGGAGGGACAAGATTATGATTCATGCATACATTAAGCACAGAAATTAGTAGGACACAGTCAGTTTGCATCACATCCTAAGCAATGCAGGGCTTAAAGACAAGCAGGGACTTCGGGATTTACTAGTAGCCAATAGGTTTTGCAGAGCATCATGACAGATCAGTCTGAAAAAAAAAAAAACAATTTAAAGACAAAACAGCCCAGTCCTCCTGTCCCAGAAGTTTGCACTGCTTCTGTGTGCTGAAAGTTCTGGAGGGATCTGAAGCATGGACTTTGAATAAGACAGTAAAATTAATTTCCAAATTAAATTGTGCTGTGAGAAGCTGGTTTCAGCAAATTCTGGAAGCAGTCTGTTTGACAGGATTCAAAGCAGATGGCCAGTAGCCCAGCATCACAAGTGGCAAAGCTTACCTTATGATTTCGGCGTATTCCTTGTCTTTTCCTTTACTGTCCCTCCATTTCCTGAACATAACTGATGCATCCACATTGGCTGGGGAGAATGTGTTGGGCTCATTAAGCAACGAGATTACACTCAGTAAGATAGTCCTGAAATAGGTAACCACAACAGTAAAGTCAGAGCTGACACATTCATGGATTCTGGATGTCCACAATTTCTTTAGAATTTTTTAAATGGTTTGAAGTTAAGTCTTAAGCTGAGGAGAGTGTTTTTTCAGCGAGAGCAGGTATTTATGAACCTTAGACCCTGGACACAGGTATAGGGAAGGTGATACAACACAAACCTCATGTGACTACAGACCATCTTGTCTGTGCATGTGCTTGGGACAGGGCAGCAGGCAAAGCTACAATCAGACCAGAATTCAGCTTGTCTGCACTATCCACAGATGGTGTTGGGGCTGGAAATCTGCTCTGTGAGCTGTTCCTGGTGGCTTGCAGCCTCCAACAGGAAGCCAGGCTTTTTGCCTGCTCTGCAAAGGAAGAAGGACCACTATGACCCAAGGCCAGCAGAAAAGGCTGCACTACTTTTCCCCTGCCCTGGCAAGGTGGTGGGAGACTGAGGTGGGGGAAGACTCTCCTCTCCTCAGCTCGTGCCCCACACAGGCTGCACCCTCAGCTCTCGAGCACAGCAAGGGTAAGACAGTGTAGATGCTTTTCAATGCCCAGGCAAGGTGCCAGGCCCAGTGGGATTCAGCTGCTGGTATTCAGCAGAGCCAGCATGAGTCAGTCACGTAATCCCTGGCAGGCAGACAGACAGACCAATAGTCAGTCTTCTGGGATTTCCAGCCAGGTGCCCTGCTTTGCTGGCATTTACCAGCTGCAAACACCATCCTCTTGCCCCCAGCTTTCTCCTGCAGTTCCTAGAACCCTTTGCACTTCAGAGACACTGCCTTTGCTGCTCACGCCGTGCCCCAATCAGCACAAACACCCACATCCAGCCACCGGCTGTAGCTGCCACGACGACAGTGTCACCCCTCCCAGTGGTCCTGCCAGCAACGACTTCCCTGGTGCGGAAAGGACAAACAAGGGACAGGGAATAGTTCTTGAAACACAGCATTACCTAACAGCCACTTTGCAGACCTTGATTAAAGGAGACTGGGAGCCGCAGTTGTGTTCGCACTGATTCAGGGACATATTCAGAGCACATCTACCAGATCATATATCTGGGTACAATTCCAGGAAATGCTTGGTCATTTGGATACTGAGTATCTTGAAAGGTTTTGAAAATAAACACTTGTATCTGAACATACTGTTCAGCACAGCTAACAAGAGAGTCTCATACAATTCATTTTCTAAATTATATAATTCTGTACAAAAAGAGAACAGCAACTCTGGAAGAAACTGCCTCATTGGACTGGAATGATGGACGTAAGAGATAATTTTCTACTTCATCTCAGGAGTTCATTTAAGAGCTTTTGTATCTCTGCAAACAGGCCAGCATGTCAGCTCCAACACCATGCAGCAGCTTTTGTGTAGAGCAAATGAAGTCTAGGAAAGGCTGAGGACAGGAATTCATGTCTGGATTTAGCATCTGCTCTACCACACTTCCATCAACAGTGAGAAGCCAATTTTCACTGAGGTCCAGACACCAAGTCACTACAAAGCTACTTAAATACATTGAGACAACTGTATTAAAAGTGAAGCTCTCTGAGCTCTTCATTCCCATCCAATACATTAGATCAGCTCCATCACTGCTGCTATCTTTAAGAGCTGAATGGTGTCCTCCAACTCAAACCCGGTTGCCATGAACAAGGTACAGTAACAGAAAGGCACTCCAGCATGGTGGATCTGACAGGACTAAAACCACTGAAAGAGTTCAATCATGTGAACTGAAAACCTCAGCACGAAACACAAACTGCATGGGCTGGATGTAGGCTGAGTCTCTGGGATATGGTCAGCAATCTGTCTGCCCTTCAGACAAGGTCTCTGTAGCATGGAAGAGCAGCCAGCAGAGGCTCAAGGAAACAGACCTGTTAAGGACCCTTTTTTTCTCATGTATCAGTGTAAGAAAGCTCAGAGACAGACCAATTTCCTCCCAAAAAGACATGATGCAGATTGCCTGGTGCTCCCAACCTGCATATCCTATTATATTGCTTGTTGAAAAAGGATTTTTTTTTAATTCCAACTGCTATCCAGATTGTAGCCTCTAAGAGCAACCTCAAGAGGTACGTACAGATTGGTCCAAGTACATTTTTGCCCTCTGGTATAAAGTTAAAAGGTACAGTTGAAAGTTTTAGCCTAGGCTGCACTGACACTCATGTTACTGCATCAAACTGTTTGTGGAATCTGCCCAAATCTTAGGCAGCAAAAAAAGCCAAGAAAAATGGGAATCATCAAGAAACAAAGCAATAGGGAGATAGTATGTCACCTATCCGCAGGAGAGTCAGGTGTACCAGTACCTTGAATAATGTGCTGAGCCTGTGCAGCTCAAAGGCAGGGGAGATGTGGAGGACAACTAAAATGATCAGAGAGCCTCAACCCTGAACCTTGCCACCACTCACTCAGTTCCATGGGACACAGGAAGCAGTATTCTCTGCCAAACAGATCAGAGCTGCATTCATTCACATCTTGCTGGGTTTTGCTGTGTTTACTTATGCCTGCATCACGTAGCCTCCAGTGATGGGAAAGTCCATACTGATTGTGTTTAAAGAAAAAAAATGAGCCTGCTTGACCCCCTTAGAGGTGGAAGCACAGGTGAACTCTCACAGTTGAAGAATGTCTCCCCTTCAGACACTTCAACCTGCTCATCTCTGGGCAAACAGTCAACACTTGGCAGGATTTACAGAATGCAGCAGCTGAGGAGCAGCTCCCTCCCATATCTTCAGCCCCTCTGCCTCCTGTCTGACACTCTGGAGCTTTCCCAAACTAGAATGGACCCAGCAGGATGCGCTTCCGCTGGCACTTCGCCTAACTGGTGATGGTGGTAGCAGGCTAGAAAGTGAAGAACCAGTTTTATTTTCATTTGCTGGTGCATTCATTTGCTGAGGAATGTTTGCACCAGTCACCCTTAAGCCCAAGATGTCTCAAGTGCATTAGCACCAAAAACTGTGACTGTGGTGAGGGAGAGCAGCAATTAGAGAAAAAGCACCATGAGAAGTTCCGTGTCAGTCTCTAAGGTTGACTATAATGAAATACTCCAAATGTATGTGTGATATATGTAATTAATGCCCAAAGCTGTTTCCTAAATGTGAGTTAAGTCTTGTCTCCTAGTTTATTCTTTATTTGACAATGTCTTGTAATAAGAATGAAATTCAGCTGCTGTTTCAAAAACATGGACAGGTTAGGCCTTGAATACCTCTGGTACTTAGTGATCCTTTATATTTTTGGCAGGAAGAAAAGCACCAGCTGCTCCCAATACCACTCAGCAGGACAGGAGACAGACAAACAATGGAAGGCGAACAAAAGGCAGAACTCTGCAAAGCTGCTCCTAGTGGTCAAAGTACTCAAAAACATCCTGTACTGGGTTTGCAGGGCCAAGTTTTAGTAGCTGGGGGGCTACAAGGGTGGCTTCTGTGAGAAGCTGCCACAAGCTTCCTCTGTGTCTGGCAGAGCCTGGCAGCTCCAAGGACAGATGTGCCACTGGTCAAGGCTGGGCCAATTGGAAAAGGTTGTATCGTCTTTGTGGCAACGTATTTAATAAGAAAAAAGTTTCAATTGTGTCCAGAGAAGAGTGGAGTGAGAACANTAATTAATATCTGTAATTGTAGCCTGTTTTGTCCGTGATGGTGTTTGGTGCGTGATCTCTCCTGGTCCTTATATGCTGCAGAAGAACATCAGAACAATGAACAGGTAGGTAAGGCTGCAAAGATTGCAATAGCTCAAGTAGACTAAGGCTTGCAGCAAAAGGGTGAGCTATTTCTAGCCCCAGGCCACTTCAGGACATCTAGGCAGGGGATCATGATTGAGGGGTGGACCTGACCACAGAGGCCATCACAGAGGTTATCCACAAATGTGAAATGTGCTGCAATCAAGCAAGCCACACCAGTGAAATATCCCTGAAATAGGGGGTGGTGGCTGGGTTTCCAGTATGCTGAGGCCTGGCAAATAGATTACATTGGGCCGTTGTCACAAACATGCCAAGGCAAGAGTTACATACTACAGCAGAGGCAACAACTGGCTGGAAACATACCCAGTAAACCATGTCACTGCTTGGAACATGATCTCAGGTCCTGAGAGACATTTTGTGGTGACAAGGTACCCCAGAGAGAACTGAATCAGGCAATAGGACTAATTTTCAAAATAAACTCAAACTCTTGGGCAAAGTAACATAGAGCAAATGTATCACATCCCTTACCACCCACAAGCCTCTGAAAAGCCTGAATTGCTGAAGAATGTTAAGAACTTTAGGTAATGGGACATGGAAGCACCAGGACGCAAATTTCACAGAAGCTACTTGGCTGGTAAATGCTAGGGGATCTGCTAACTACACTGATCCTGCCCAAACTAAGCCCACAGACACTGAGGGAAGAGATGAGGTCCCTGCACTACACACAGGAAAGTGGCTGGGGAAGTCAGTGTGGCTTCCTCTTCCCATGGGAAAAGGCAAACCCATTCACAGCATTGTCTTTGCCCAAGGACCTGGGCGTACTTGGCAAGTAATGTGGAAGGATGGGGAGACCTGGTGTGTACCTCAAGGAGACTTAACCCTGGGGGGAAAATCAATTTGTGTGAGTTTTATGTTGCAGGAAGTAAAGGAGCAGGAACGACATGACCTGACAAACAATGAATTTTTTGAGGAGTAAGGAGAATGTGATGATGATGTGAGCCAGACTGGTGCCCAATGATCAAATGTGCTCCTTCTCCGGTCCTGACCACTCATCCTGATGGAGTAGAGCACAAGTCATGGATCTGGAGAGGTGGCAGAAGCCATGAAGCAGGAGAATAATATCAATCTGTAAAAGGACAGGTTAATGAAAATGTCTGTTTAGTATAGAGATGGTTCAAGGATGCAGTTTGGGTTGTATGTATGGGTAAGAAGGGATTCCAGTAATGAGAAATAAATACAATGGAACAGTTGGAAGATATATAAATTATGTGGGATCTAAACATGACACAAATGGTATGGAATAAAGAGTGGAGATTGTATGGAGTCTGGCTGAGCTGTAGCTCATTTTCCCTTAGCAGCCCTCAGTGCTTTGTATTCATAGTTAGAAAGGTGTTGATAACACACAAGTATTTTGGCTACTGCTGAGCAGTGCTGGCACAGCATCAGTGCTGTCTCTAACATTCCCCACTCCCACATCAAGGGGCCGAGAGGTGGAAAGATCCTAAGATGGCCAGCTGGTCCAAATTAACCAAAGGGATACTCCATACCATATAACATCAGCTCAGATACAAAAGCTAAGTGAGAGAGGAGGAATGGGGGACATTTGTTACATTACAATGCTTGCCTTCTGGAGCAACCAGCATGGATGCTAAAGCTCTGCCTCCCGGGAAGTGGCTGAACATTGCCTACCAATGGTAAGCAGAGATTCAATGTTTTTTCCCTTTGCTTATGTGCACACAAGTTTTTGCTGTTGATTAGTAAGCCTACAAGTTGTTTTTTGTCTTATTTTTCTCTCCCCTGTCTTGCTGGGAAGGGGAATAATAGAGCAGTTTGATGGGCACCTGGAAGCGATAACGGTGACTGAGAAAGGCTTCAACATTTGCGATAATTTGCCTTCAGAGTATGAAACCCTGTGAACAGGACAGAAGGCTCCGCACTGTCAGCCCAGTATGAGGACACAGCAGCCCAGTATGTTCAGACAGACTGGTAAGTCTGGTTCCCACTCGATTCAAGCCCTAAACCCCACAAAACCTTAAATTCCCTCCCAAACCTCTCCCAACATAGGCCTTACGTCTTGTAGAGATGACAGGCCTTTGAGGTCACCACTGCACAACATATTCACAGTTACCTGACATTTTGGGTAGGGTTCCACCTCTCTGATGGCAGCTCTCCACTTTGTGGGTCATCTACAGGTGGGTGAAGAATTGAAATACATACATCTCCATTCTGCAAGACAGAAAAAAGCACTGAGAATAATTTCTGGAGGCTGAGGCCTGATGACTCAAATCCACCACTCTGGCTGTTTTCTGATCAGTTTAGTCTTGTTGATATGAACACCCAAATGCCAGTAAAAACCATCAAGGGCTGGAAACGGTTCTGAATTCTTCCTGGACCTACTTTATACCCAAGGATTAGCCTAAACTGGCAAAAAACCCCAACATAAAATCAAGAGGTTTAAAGAATGTACTGAAGTAAGAAAAATAGTAATAGTGTAATATAAAACTAAATTGGTCTCCAGATAGCAAGTATTATTGTCACAGTGACATAAGTTTTAATCACAGGAGACCCAAAGTAGGGTTAAACAAAATTTGTGCTCCCACTGTTTGCTTGAGCTAGCTATAGGAAATTTTTGAATTGAAGGGTTTAATCACCATCTACTAGCTCAGGTATGAAAACATAACATCTCCCAGGACACAAGGATGTTGAACAGATGGTGTGCAGCAGGCTTACACAGCTTCCCTAGGACACAGCTGTTCAAAATACCAGATGAAAAAGCAGGAGATGCTCTCTGAACGTTTCACTGAAAATCCCTTCCAGCATGCAAGTGGAAGAATATTCTGGCAGCATATGGAAGTCATACAGCCACATAATCCTCAGTAAGTGTTTTACTCACCAGTGTTATGGGCTGAACATAGAATTAAAGTTCCACAATGCCTATTTAAGAGAGCTGTCAACCCAATTTTCTATCAGCAACAGCATTCTGACAATTACTTTGTAGAAGTGCTGGAGCAGTATCCATCCCAGCTGATATCCTCCACTGACGCAGACTCCAGGGACTCACGTGGTACCAATGCCTTACTGCGGGATGGGGTGAAGGTGAAGATGAGGCCTGAGGCTAACCAGCACACATTGGCCTATCCAGGCTCCATGGGCTTTACTCTCCCTTGCAGCCAGCTGCAGGGTGAATCACAAGTTCCTAGGGTAGTATCACACCTTCAGCAGGCACAGCCCCAGATGAGGGGCAGCAGCACTTATGCTGTCCCTTGTCACCCCTGTCCAGGGCACAGGCTGATGATAGGATCAGCTCTGTTCAGGACTCCAGGCTGGCAGCTTCACACACACTTGGTCTCACGTCCTTCCAACACTGCTCGAGTGCAGAGCAGAGTTGCTCACAGAAACAGCATCTGTGCCTTAGAGCCCAAGCCAGTGATCACAGCTACAGATAGCAGCAGCACACCTGGGGGGTTGTGATCCTATCCAGATTTCAGTGGTGCATTATTCCTGCCAGGTATGCTAATCTAGCAGGCCCTTGTCACTTTGAAGCAGATTTTAGTCAAGAACACAGCAAGGCAGCACCTGGAACTGCTGAATTCCAAAGCACATACTTAAGGTTGCTGGAACAGTTTGCTTTAAGAAGGCAGTTTCCCTTTTAGGACCCCAACAGGCTTGTGAAATCTTGGAATTTTTTTAGTATCATTCCAAGGTGAAGTTAACTTTATTAATATTAGATTAGTAATGCTCAGTCTACTCTGCTTTTACTAACAATTTCCATTTGTTTTTCCTTTAACCTTTTTCTGGCAGAATGCAATGCTAGTAGCCCAGAGGAAGAATCTCAGTACTTAGGAAAAGTTCCTGAAGCAATCAGGTCAGCAGCATGTGGACAAGCAAATATTCGGCAAAATGAAGATATAGGGAAGCAACAATGTGAGAAGCTTTTGTCTTGCCACAATCAGTGTTACGTGTTTAGAAACAGCACTGCATTAAGAGTCTGGAAGGGTAAAGGTATAATGGGGCCTGGTGAGGTCAGCACAAGGTTCTAGGGATCAGGACAGTCAGGGGCCAAACTTTTGCCTACATGCATTTTTGAAAGACATAAACAAGGAGAATGGGTTATTCATCTGCCACTGAGAAACATCCTGCACTTCCATCAGGACTGAGAGCTGTTATGTGATAAAAATAAAGAGCAAGTGAATGCAGTTTTACCGAAGTTCAATTAGATGATCCAAGTAAACCAGAGATGGGAAAAACACACATTGCTTAAGTCTCATTGCTCAGAACTGGAATGTCAGCCCCAGCCTCTCCATCTGGTCCTACCAGCAGATTCCATACACTGCTACTTTCTTTAATCTTCCTTGTACTAAAAGGAGGGGTTTTTTGTCCCTCTCCTCCTGAAAAACCCTCAAACCTCAAACACTTTGCAGAGATGGTCTCAGTTTCATTTGGAGTTATCCCAGTGCCTCATCTTTATTGCTTAACTGTTGTTTCCAAAGCAGCCGGCAAGCTGCTTCAGATTCCCTCAGCTACAACAAATACTGCTACGAACACAAAGCACAAAGCTGAGAGCTGAACCATTTGAAGAGCAAATCCAAAACACGCCCATCAAGTTTTGGGTTGGTTCCTCCTGCTGCCTTCACCTGTTTCTAGTCAATTGTTCATCTTTCTCACCAGGACTGGGAGAAGTTCTTTCCAAGGCTTGTTTTTGTACATTTCATTTTGGTAACCATTTGCCACTCACCTCCTGCATGAGGATTTCCAGATTCAGAATCAATACCCACAGTATGAGTCTGCAATTATCTGAAGACTTCAAAGTTGTCTTTATCTATAGATCAGAATTCCATGTAACTTAAATACAGCCTTAAAGAGAAACACCATCCTTGGCTACAGGAAAGATCCTGTGCCAAGTACAAAACCCACATCAGAAAACTGTCAGATAACTGATTTGAGGATGTCCTCAGACTTAGGGCAATCCCCTGGATCAGTCAATGATTAAAGCTGGTTACTATTCTGTTCTGCACTGAAGTTTGGCAAAGTTTCTAGCAATTTATTACTAAGCCACCAGTGCAGTTCTCACCATGATATTTGAAGCACACCCATTCCAAGCTGGGCATTCAGCAGCAAGAACTTATCAGAACAGGCTTTCCAAGCCATCAACTGAAGCATTAATTTGTTCTCGGGATGGAAGAGAATGACATTCCTGTTTTCAGGTGGTTTCAAACAAAGCCTGTAGAACCTCTCATAGGAAAATCTGTGACAAGGTGAGAGACCTGCACAAACACGAACATTTTTAATCCTTTAGCTTCCAAAACTATAGAACCAGTGCTCTTTTAGCAGGCTGACATTCTTCTAGGATACCCAGAAGTTCAGCTAGGATTTGGCTGACCTCCACTAAAAGTCAAGTTTTGAACCAAAACAGGCCTTCAGCCTTCAAATACAGTACTATGGAACTGGGTGATATTGAACCAATTGCCTCTTTACAGAATCATTCCTCTTCCGGGCCTACTGTGTATTTCTATTGTGATCCAATTGTTGACAGTCCACAGCCTTCACTACCCCCTGAAAGTAACCCATACATATACTGAGTTTAAGGAAACAGAAAGGTCTCTCACACACTCCAGAAAAAGTTATTTAAGAAACACCTTACCTCATAAATGTTGGGATGCCACATTTTGGTCAGGAATCTGAAGGTAGGTGGTGAATATGGATAGTCGATAGGAAATTTAATGTGAGCCTGAAAAAAAAGCAGAATATTTTAGCTATGAAACAGAACAAAAAAGACCAACAAGCAACAATTACAGTAAAAAGATCGGGGGAAAAAATTCATTAAGGCTACTAAATTGCTCATTTTATAAACCAGTGCTCAAGTGGCCCCACAGTATAACCCTAAACAATTTCTTATGACTGAAACACTAACTGAACAAAAAAAATCAAAACACCTGGGCTGGTAATTCTCAGAAAACAAGTCAAAATGCATTTACCATGCCCTAATTCAAGAAGCAATATTCAACAGCTGTTGTTAAACAGGGTAAAATATACTGGAAAAGTTTTAACTTGAGAGAGCACTGCTGTCTTTGAGTTCAAAAGGGAAAAAAAAAGTTTACTAAGCTGAATACACCTGTTTCATATCTGCCTGCACAAATATTTAAAATTACTCTTCCCATGATGAAAAAAAAATTGTTACATAACTTGCTCTAGTTACCTTGCCTTTCTTTGAAAGTTAAGCTGGTCCATCCACGTGTGTTTCTAATACTACATGTTTTACCACCACAAGCATTTTGGAAGTCTCAGCATCATCCGTGTCTGTTTAATAAATCAGCGCACCTTGAGAAATACTGATGGGCAATGACAGCAAACAGATTGCAGTGGTCAATAACCATCTGTGGGGCATGACTCTGAGTTAAGTCAGTTATGGGAAGGCTGCAGAGGTCCTAGCACTGGAAATTCTCTGTGCTGTCCTGCCATGCACAGTAGTCTGAATATGGACTGATCAAATGTCCAAAATATTTCTCTCTGGAAGGTGGACTTGCATGCTGCTTGCTGTGCTGTGGAACAGCTTTCCTTGGAGATGCTCAACCCACCAAGAAGTCCTACTGCCCAGCCCAGTGAGGGATCTCCAGAGAAGCACCTTCTGGTCCCTCAAACACAGCCAGGCTCATTTGCAACTGAACATGCAAGAAGAGACCCTGAAAGTAAGATTCATATTTATCCTGGTTTGAGACAAATTTAGGAGGAAACTTAGTCACCCTGAACAACATGGTAAGAGCAGAATTCCAGGTCACTCTCTTCCACTTAAGTACCTAACCATGCCACTTGTTCTGCAAGCGAAACTTTGGAAAGTTTTATTCCATAGTACACAGAAGCAAACAACCAAACAAATGGATTACAGAACTGTTAAGTACCTGACTACAGCGTTACTTATCAGCACATACCCTTGCCTTACAACCCAAATTTTATGGGGTCAGAGTGCCAGGTAGTCAAGAAAAGGAGGTTTTCTATTCACCTTTATGAAAGAAATTCACCAGCTCACATGGCCTTATGGTCTGTAGATGCGTACTCATGACTGTATGTGGGCATACATGTTACAGCAGCACTGAGTTCTCACCCTGCAGTCATTTGTCACAGCACACTCACAGCCAAGAGACTTATGATTCACTTAAACAATCCCATAGTTGAAGGCCAGTTGCATGAATGGCATTGCTCCATGAGCTGTGAGTGAATGGCTTTTGTCACCACACACTGCTGCAGCAAGGACATGCCTGAGTCCACAACATGCCACCCTGCACTGTAAGCAGAGCAGAGATCTATCCATGGCAGGGCACATTCACTCCAATTCAAGTGCTTGCACCACAGAGCTGCAGACTCCTCCAGACACTGGGGTTTTCCCAAGAAAGCCCATTCCTGTGCTTACATATAGTTACATGAGATCTAAGATATAAAATGGCAAAAGAACCAAGATTAAAAATGTAAAAGACAACAAAACTCAGAATTGAGCTACCTACAAGATGTATTAGCAAAATCTGTCTTCTACACAGCCACAGCTTCCAGGTGACCACAACAAAAAGCATTGTGCCAGTAGACTACAAGCACTGCCATGCTTATAACCCATATAGCTGCTCAAGGAATGCAGGCCTCATTACTCCCAGTAAAACCCCTCTGCTTTCAAATTGTCTAATCCTGAGGGTTTGTCTCAACAAGGCCACTCCAGTAGCTGAGCCTGAGGCACCAGTATGTCATGCAGACTCATGCAGAAGCTGTAAATCCTGAAAGTCTGTTCCAGATTTCTAATTCCGGTTTAACAAACACAGCTCTTTATTAGAAAACGACTACCTACCTAAAATAACTATAACTATGGAATGCAGTGTTGTGTCACATGAAGGATTCTCTTGAGCTCTAGGAACAGAAAATACAACTGGAGAAATAAGAGAAATCATTCCTTCCCACATGCAGACAGCTAAGAACCTAGCTTCCCTTTAATCCATCACAGATTTAGAGAAGCAGTCACATTACATGGTGATCAGCTATCTCTAACTAGTCTGTAGCTCTTTAGCACATTGAGATTCTGTACTGGAACATAAAGCAAGTGAGGCTTCTCTACAAACCTGATTTCAGAGTCAAAAACCTCCAAAACAGAAAACCTCGAATTACAGGCAGGGATTTTTCCCAAACAAAAAGAGCACCACTGTCAGGTCCCCATGGTGAGATCATCCAGAATTTGAAAGTGAAACCGAACATCTTTCCAGGACATTACAAACAGATCTGAGAGAATTACCTCATCTCTTCTGCAAGAGAAACCATGGAAAGTTAAGTAAGCCTACTCTGCTCTTACTGAATGCTATTTGAGTTTCTGTGTGGGTTAAGCAAGCCAAAAATTTCCAAGACAAGCTGCAAGACTGCTTGCAAAGATGCAGCAACAGCCACAATTACAGGTCATTTTTTTCCCCACTGAAAGCCTGATTCTAAACATGTAAAAAAAAAAAAAAAAAGACCAAATTAAGCAATAAGTCTAAAGTTAAATAGAGCTCACAGAAGAGTTTTTCCCCTACAATTTCACTGATGTAAGGCAAAAAAATCTGTTAGCCAGGCTGCTAGGTAGTAGAGAGTGACAGTTTTTAGGGAGCTTGTTGTTAGCTCAGTTACAGCCACACAAACTAATTTAAGAGGACTAAAGATGCAGCTCAGTTACCCCCTGCAAGTTCCAAACAGTTCCTGCATTCACCATTTGCCTGACTCCTCAAACTGAGCTTAAACCGAACAGAAATAATCCTGTTTTGGTGATGATTTTAGCCAGCTGCATGCCACAGCTCCTCGACATCACTGAACATACTCAATAGCCAGGAAGGTGAAGACCAGTCACCAATCAACACATGCCTCCCTCCCCCAGTTTGTAACTAGTCATGCTTATAGTCCTTAGAAAAATAATAAATTCTTCTAAATAGTTCAGCCTGGAAGAAGATACAGCCCTTTACAGCCCATTTTATAGACAGCTACCACAAGAACTTCAACTTCCAAATTACAACATAGCACATATTTTAAGAACACTGCTACCAGCATAGTCACTTTGTTCCTTATTGTACTGCTCCCCTGCATCTTTAACAGACACTCTACTTCAGGTTTGTTAATTTTCTTTAAGTCGGATAAGACAAAGGTAAAGGTTCTGCTATGTATGCCAGAAAAACACACAGTATCACTAGATCTTATGTGACTGAAAATATAAACCTAGTATTTCTACCAACCACTGAATTATTCACTGATTCAGTTATTATGAATAACTATTAGAGCAATTTTGTTTCTTGAGATCTGACCACACACTTGACTCAACACTTATATTTGGTCACAACTACCCTAAGCACACCAGGCTTGGGGCAGAGAGGCTGGAAAGCTGCTTGGCAGGAAAGGACCTAGGGGAGCTGGTTGACAGTGGCTGAACATGAGGCAACACGTGCCCAGATGAGCATCCTGGTCTGGATCAGCAGTACTGTGGCCAGTGGAACACATGCAGGATTCCCCTCTAGCCTCAGTCCTTGTTCCAGCCTAGGTGTAAATGACACTTCAGGAGTCTGACACTGATTTTTAACACCCATCGCAAGCTGACAAAACTGAGACCCCTGATTTTTAGACAGAAAGGGAAGGAATGTTGAATCCATCCTACCTGCCCAGTGCAGACAGACCATGGCGGAAGTGCATACATTTCCTGGAAAGCCACCAAGGATCACAACTAATCTGATTTGAGGATAATGGGGAACACCAGCAGCTTTTATGGTGGTCAGCATAATTTGCAGCTTCTTGGTGTTCCTGGAAGCGCCATTTAGAGATTATTTTTATTTCAAAACATTGCAAGCTTAGTGCAAGCCCCTCTAAAACTCTGCATTTAAGTGAGGGCAAGGACCGTTAGCAAGCTGTATTTAAGAACATATACAAAGGAGGTGGTTTGAGTTTTTAAACTATTTTGCTGTTATTTGTAATTACCTGCTACAGTCAACCCACAGATAAGCTCCTATTGCCTCTGTGCAGGTACCACCAAAGGTCTCTTACAGATTACTCACTTGCCCTAGTAGACTCAAAGACAGCACAAGGACTCCTCACCTTCCTTCTTAAGGGGCACAACCAGGCTCCCCACTGCGCTCCTGCTGACTGCTCCACACACTGAACATGCAAGCTGAGAACAGGAACTACAGGCCACTACCAGGTTAAGTGTTTGTATCTAATTCCACAAAATGCCCTTTCCTGCTTCTGGTGCATCATGCATTTATACAATTCATTTAGTGGAATCGCCTCTTCCACGTTAAACCTGGATTAGTGCATGCAATATTAAACACTATGTGCTGGAAAGTATGTTCAGTAGAGGTCAGCAGCCAGTTTCTCACAGCAGTGAGATTTAAAGCACCTCAGTATCATCCAGCTCATAATATGTAAAACAGCATTATAGTCAGTCCCACTGACTGTCAATTACTTGTTGAGGTAAAAGTGAGTCTAGGGCCAACACTGCTATTTCAGTTCCATTTATGACTTATGGCCTATGTAACTTCTTGTGGCAGAGTTGGGTGCTAGCCTGCTACCTTAAACCCAGCTATTGCTTTGTTTCCCAGCAGCACTCTATCAGTGTTTATTGACATCTGTTGTGCTTTCACAAAATAGGAGCACATCTCTGATCCAAGATGAGTGACCAGGTCACTGAAGCCTTGTGAGTCCTGAAAACTTTCTTGGTGCTGAAGTGGCCATATGAACAGTAACAGCAGAAAACTCCTTATATCCCGCATTACCTGCACTGTTGCAAAAGGAATTTAAATCACAAAGATCTGAATGGGAAAAATGAACTAGATCTCATGAGAAGGACATGAAGCATCTAAACAAAAAAGAAAATAGAGCCAAACATCAGCAGAGCAATGATGAATCAAGTAGTAAGGCTAGCTTACACAATCAGAGACTGGTTTGACAGACACCAGCCCATTCTTGTTTCACACTAAACCATATCTTGTAAACATTTCCTAACTTACTTATCTGGGGCACTACTAAATCTGTTGTTTTCAATGGAAGACTTCCTCTGGTACAAACTAGATTTTCTTTTTCCTAAAACTTCTTTTAAGAGTAAGATGTTATTAAATATTTCTGTAATATATTATCTGCCATGTTCATAAAGCTGAGATTGTTGGCAAGTCATCCAACCCAGACCAAAGCAGGGAAAGGGGTAAATTACAAGAGCACCCATCTACACTCAGCTAATAACTGCCAGCTCCATTTCCACTGCTTTTGACTTTTCATGATGCTACAGAAAATGCTATCATTTTAACAAGTGCAGGAGATGCAAGAGATACTGAGTTGGAAACAGTGGGATCCTGAAACAACAAAGCAGTTATTCTATAACTATATAGAACTATATAACTATATCCTGCCCATTTTCACTCAGCTTTTGCTCTTGTCTGCTACCTCTCATCACTGAAAAGGCCATTACCAGCAGCTATGTAAGACACATTACCAAACAGAATTAATTGATTCTCTTTCACAGGACAAGCTATTGGTTCAACAGCTTCATTGAGCTTTGACACAGGGGCCAAACAATAAAGCAATTTCAGATTCCTATGAGAGAAAGCTGATGTCATCTTGTGGTTTATGTATTTTCCCAGGAATTCCCGTGCTGAAATATTATGAGATTCCACCCTCAGTTTAACCTTCATTCCAGGATCAGGTCTGATTTTAGGAGACCAAAAGATTAAGATGGAATATATTAGAGACTGTGACAGGTGAGATGCTAGGAGATTTCTGCCATGCCTGAAGGCCTCATGTGGAGATTGTGCTCTTGGATCTGATGCCTTCAGGTTGCCCACAGACTGTACACAGGCTTGAGATTGGGATCACTGTGTGTGTGCTGTGCAGAGAGGCTACTCTCTGTAACTATTTTCCAGGCAGAAACAGATGACTCAGTTCTTACTTATATCTGTACAAACACACCAACTTCCCCATTTAGACAAAACAGGAAGAATAACTCCAACTGTGTGAAACTTAAGTTTCCCTGTGCAGCCTGATATTTTCTGAAGCAGCCATAGATACTTGGGGATAACACATCTAAAGTTTAAACGAAATCATGCATCTCCTCTTAGGCCTTTGCTTCAGAGTAGAAGCTGGGACTTAAATAACCTACTACACATGTAACAGAGCATGCTGATACCTGAACTGGTAAAGCTCCCACATGAGCATAACTATTCTAGATATAGTTTCTGTCCACCTCAGATAATGCAATTTTGCATCTCTTTCCATTTGTAAAAACAATAGTTTTGGTGGAGTAGTGGTGCGAATATTTGAGACAGCCTATTCAAAGTATCATGATACATTACTGGCATCCCTGGCACCATGTGTGGAAGTCCTCCAATTACATATGTAGAGGGTTGTCATTTTGGGCACCTCTCTCTACTTGCCAGGCTTCAGGGTCCAAAAGACTGTCTCTTTTAGTAAGAATTGAATTAGCTTATGACATCTTCAATATTTTGTGCACTTTACTGGGTAAATAATTCATATTTTCTTGAAGCAGATTTACACAGGCACATCTATGGAATGGTTGACTGTGAAGCATGATATACTTCAGATTTATCCTGGTAATTATCAGTGGGATTGATTGACAGTGGGATTAAGGGCACCCTCAGTAAATTCACTGATGATACTACTGATCTAGCTCTGCAGTGCAGTCACACTCTGGGGTGAAGGGATGCCTCCAGAGGGACCTGGACAGGCTGGAGAGGTGGGACTGCGCAAACACCATGGAGTTCAACAAAGCAAAGTGTGAGGTCCTATATCTGGATTGTGGCACACCCACAGTGAAGTGGGTGATTGAAAGCAGTCTGGCAGAGAAGGCCTGGGCATGATTGATAAATAACTCAATGTGAGCTGGCAGTGAACAACCACAGCCAAATGTATCCTGGGATAAATCCCAAAAAGTGTAGCCAACAGGTCTAGGGTGGTCATTCTGCCCTCTACTCTTGTGACATCCCACTTGGATTACTGCATGCAGTTCTGGTGACCCCAGCACAGAGGAGGACATGAAAGTGCTGGAGCAAGTACAGAAGAGGCCACAAAGTTGCTGAGAAAACTGGAGCACCTCCCCTATGAAGACAGATTGAGAAAGTTGGGGCTGTTCAGCCTGGTGAAGAGAAGGTTTTGTGGAAACCCCATAGGACCCCTCTAGTATCTGAAGGGGCCTGTATAAAAGCTGGAGACAGACTCATCATCAGGAACTCTAGATGGGACAAAGTGTAATGGGCACAAACTGAAAGAGGGGAAAATGAGGTTGGATATTAGGAGCACATTCTTTACTGTGAGGGTGGTGAGACACTGGCACAGGTTGCCCAGAGAAACTGTAGATGCCCCATCCCTGCAAGTGTTCAAGGCCAGGCTGGATAAGGTTTTGAGCAATCTGGTTGTGTGGGAGGTGTCCCTGCCCACAGCAGGGGGATTAGGACTGGATGATCTTTAAGGGTCTCTCCCAAACTCTTAAGGTTCTGTGATTAATTGACGCCAAAACACATCCCAATTTTCAAAAATGCTGGACAGTGTCTGTGAACTTACTTATTCATTCCAACACCTGCATCTTTACCAAAACACAGCAGATTGTTTTGTTGCTCTGTGAAGCAAGCCATACTATTTGTACCTGCTGAGTGAAGAGATGTCCAAGCTAGCTCAATGTGAAAACACTCTTTCCTTCAGCCTGTTTTAACTATTTTAGCCAATTCTTTAAAGAAGTAGTATTCGTGAGTCAGTAAATGACTAATTGCCTTGATTCTATTCCTATGCAAGCCAGGCTGAATGCAAGAGGAAAGCTCTCCTCAAGGGACAGCCTATCACATGTTCTGCTAAAAACACAGGGCAGGTCTTGATGCAGTCATCTCTTTCATAAGCAGCAAGGGGAAAGGCATATTTATAGTATTTTAAGTGTAAACCCTAGCACTGCGCTGCAGTGTTACACAACTTTGCCTTTCCCAGCATGGCAGGCAGCAGCTCTCTGACAAGACTTCTTGAGCTGGCATACCAGCAGCCTTTCTTTAAATAAGGGACACAGGCTTCCAGAAGGTGAATGGTAGCACTCAGGAACTGCAGCTGAAATCTTATCTATGCTGGCTGCCATGCAGAAGCCAACCAAGCACTCGTGCAGCCTTATCACTAGTTTTTCAGCCACTGCATTACTGCTCATAAGCCCTCCTACTTGGAGCCAGACACAGGCAGTAAATCTAGGCAGACTGAACAGTAGCAAGCAAGTCTGCTGGACTGTACCACTTCCAAGCAAACAGCTAAATCAACAGCACCATCTCCTAGTGTGGAGACCTAATAACAATGTGTTAGTCTAGATCTATAACCCTAAACTGATACAACTGTATTATCCATAGCCCCACCCAGTGTACAACCCATCTGAAAAGTGTCTGGGATCCTGCACAAGTGAAGTCTGATACATGTCCACCAGCTGGCCCCTGCCCAGCATCCTCCAGTTCACTGCAGGAGCCAGCATTGTGTCAAAAGGTATTTGCTAGCCAGAAGCTTATATCTGAGACGCAAAGGCAAATTTTCCCATTATTGCATGATGCACCTGTCAGCTTCATTATCATGGGCTGCTCTGACCAGACCAAGTATAAAGTTTTAGCTTGGATAAATGCATTAGCTGATACACAGACATCCTTGCTCCCCAGGCTATTCTTTCTACAGTATCAGGTTTTAGGTGGGCTTTTTTTGCTAGTGAGGAATAAAATTAAGAGGCATTCAGCATTCTGTCATTCTTCATCTCTTTTCACCTCTGCCTTGTGCTTCAGAGGATCTGGAGGTCACAGCATTACAAGCAGTATAACTTTACTATGGATATATAAGAGAAAAGTACAACACTGAAGTGAAGACTAGCATTAATATTTCTACCTATGTTCCAACTAGCTGCCATGTCAATTACTAATGCAACATCCAGATAAAGCCAGAAACCTCAATTTGCTGAAAAATCTCCTGAAAGAGGTAGGAAAAGGGAGCAAAGCAAGTTGAGTTGAGTCATCAGCAGTGCAGCATAATTTAAGGTATCATTTATACTTCTTACAAAAGCAGAACTACTGCAGTCAAACAAGCTTGGTGCAAGAATACATAGCCTTGAAATTCAAGCTTGTATTTAATTAATTGGAACCATTAAGTTTGAAGGTACACCAGGTGAGAGTAGCAGTCAGGAAGAACCACTTAAGCCTACCACAGGTTAAGAGGATTAAGGTCAAGGCAAAAAATTAATGCGACAGGTGTAAGATGAGAATACAGGAAAAGGGATCTTATCATTTGGATGAAGAAAGATGGAACTTGTAGTAAAGTCAAAGGAAAGTTGTACGATTCTGTGACTAAAAGCAACCCTTAAAGTAGCTTTCATATTGTGCACTAATTCCTGCCTGTACAAAGAAAGGACCTGAAGGGAAGTTAGAACTCATTTAATTTTTCGTCCTGTATTTAAGCATGTCATAGATATAGCTCTTGATTCCAAGTGTCATATCTGACTTTAGTTTTTATAGAAGAAATTTGTGAGACAGATCACATGTGAGCAGCATAATAGCAATGATGAGACCTGTGGTAGATCTACAGTCCACTCCTAGTAAGAACTGGAGTGCTGCTGAAAAAAAGCCCCCAAATCCAACAACGGGGAAAAAAGCAGGCCAGTCTAAGGTGAGCAACAAAGTTAACTGCAATATCAGGCTGACAGCAAGAGCTCTTGCAAGAGGTGCTGCATTTATAAAGATTTGTAGGAACAGGTGATAACTCAAGAAAAAAAAAAGGTACTTCCAGACATAACAAATTTTCTATTGTGAGATATTATTTTCTACTTAGACTCTTGTGGTATCTACCTTCTTATGATTCTTGGATAACTTACTTTTCAAGGTCTTAAATATTTAGCTGAATGATAGAGAAAGAGATAAAATATGACCTTCCATAGCATTCTCATGTATACGGCAGTAGCCACATAGCAATTTCGTATGTTGAAGCCTCCTCAGAAACGAGGCATGTTGTCTTCCTGCAAAGACTCATCTAAATGCTCTTCCACTTTCTCAATAACAATATCATCAAATGTGACTACAGAAACCACTTACAAGAATGCACACTGTGCCCGACAGCTCAAGTACAGTGCTCCAACACGCTTCCACACTCAGAAAATGCAGCATCCATCCAGTCAGTTTGGAAACTGGGTTCTCTTATTCCATCCAGAGAAAAATGATACCCACGCATCTGCAAAAAAGCTAAGACTGAGCACTAGACTTGATCGTATGTAGAATAAGCCAAGGCTAACAAACCCTAAGACTGGCAAGAACAGAAAATTCATCCATATTTGTATGCTGGACAATCCCATGATGATATTCTTTCCTGTCTGATCAGATTAATTTTTGAAAACTTAAATCTCCATGTTCTTAGGCCATTAGATAAGACACCCTGCACCTGATACATTCTTATCAAATTACAATGCAGTAAGAAGCATTTTGCAGCAAAAGTCAACAGTGTTTTATAAGTACAGTCCTGTAATGGGAAACCTACCCCAGTTACACAAGGAAGCCTATGAACCATAAAATAACCCATGCTGGTAATTAAAGCCTTATCTATGCTAGGATAAAATATGTTCATGTTAAAAGAAAATTATTTACCCTCACTTACTGTTAAATATTTTTGTGACTGTTTTTTCCACCTACTAGCCAGTAATCCAAGCTTCTAGGTGCTGATTTTTTAAGATTCATCAGTAGTTAATAACCAGTAACTGTTTCAAACAGATGATTTGGATTCGGCCATAGTACCAAAAGAATGGCTGTATTTTGATGTAAAAAAAAAGAATTAATTCACTGCTTGTAAAGGTGTTACAGCGACAGATTCAGACATCTGCATGCTAGTTAGAGTATACACTGCTCCCTGTCACAGAAATGACTCCAATGCATGACTTGGAGGAGCCTCTAGTGGTGATGAAGCAGATGTGATTATGAATTAGCAGATGCTTAAGGATAAGCTAAATGCCTTGCTGACATTCACATAGCCTACAGACACACAGCTCCTAGTCAAGTTACCAGCAATGTGACCTGCAAGCCACAAACACACACACACTTGGGACCAAATAGGATGTTTTCAATAGTGCTCTGCCTACGAATTTTGCCTTGCCTTGATTCAATAAGGGAACCAAAGAGCTTCTTGAGCTCTTCAGCTTGTATGCAACATTTAGTGCAAAAACTGAACAGAGGTATATCCTGACAACTTGTTTAATCTCTTTCAGACTAATATTTTTTGCAGGGAGGTAGATGCACAACATCCTGTAGCAACCAGTTCTACAGTTTTAACTGCATACTGTGTAAAAAATCCACTTTTGTTTTGACTCACTTCATAGTTCTATTTAATGTATACTAATTCTTGAACTACAAAAGATAGCACACTGTCATCCTCTTGACTTTTTCTGGTTTAATGCATGGCTTCATAATCCCTAATTGTACCCATTCTCAGTCATTACCTCAAGAATTCTGAAAGTTTCCTAGAATGGGGAGCAGTGTCAGTACCAGTTTTCTCCAATAAGTTATACTGACACAGGCAGACCACTGTTTTTAAATAAACTATGTCTATGCACACAGAAGGCAAGGATGTGTAAGCCTTGCACTGCAGAAACACATCCTTTGAGCAATTTTACAGTGATGTTAGGGCAGTATCTTCCACAGATAACACCACCGAAGAATGTTTTGTTGCTGCAAAAGGACTTTTCCAGAGCATGAACTTTGATAATATCAACTGCAAGAAGTTCTGTTGGAACTCCATTTGGTAAGACCAGCAAGTGTCATTAACTGTGGAGTTTCTCCAATCTTGTGACCTGTTGCAGCCACACTGATGTGGCATGTAACTGGAAAGCTGCTTTCACTCTTTCAGGAGGCCTGTAACATTACCCTTTTTGGTAAGCACTAATAGTGATGCAACACTTCCTTTAGCCTAGCACAAAAGAAAATGAAAAAACCGCATTTGGCAATTTGGCTGCATCGACTCACATACCATTTCGGTTCCAGTACGAGCCCTTAAAGAACTGGAGCATCTGGCATCAAGCACTGAATAAAACAGCTAGCTTTTGTTTGTAGTTACAAGGTTCAGGTGCTGAAAAAGTTAATGCTGTTTCAGCACTTTGCAACAACAATAGCAGGCTAGATGCTGTCAAAGTACTTCAGAGGTTTGCTTTTCAGCAGCCAAAAGATTTGTCTGACAACTACAGGTCTCCATCTTTCCTACACTCCTTCTGATATGCACAGCAGCCTTTCTCCCAAATCACATAATTAACAGAACTAGTGCCGTTTTTTATTTTCCCAAATACTACCAAAAGTTATACAACTGT
>VXBB01008390.1:48642-60900 GCA_013399915.1 Illadopsis cleaveri
TTTTAGCAAACAAAGACATTAATGTTCACTGGCTACAAGTTACGGAGTTCCCTCATTAGTTAGTATTTTATCTTCTATTAGTTAAATTATTCCCTCACTTCATAGAGCACACAGACTAACAAGCAATTTTTTTTTTTTTTGAGTCAGTGGGTTTCTTGGGCCAGTAGTCTGTGAGTTGGTGGTCCTAATCTTCCCTTGCTAGAGTTACTTTTTATCCAGTTGGAGCAGATTTCTCAGTTGTTGACTTTATTAGTTTCTTCCTTATCTTGGGAGTTCTGCCAAATGTCCTTGTGGCTGGTAAACTCTGTATTCTTTGTGCCCACTATGAGTGGTACATCCTGCTTCCCAAGCTTTATTAATCTTCCCCTAGGTCTGAGAAAATTGAAGCATGTCAAGCCCTAAACCTTAATAAGGCTGTTCTACTGACAAATAATGTACCTTTCTAACTAACACCTAGAGATCAGCGTGAAGAGCCTGTCAACAATGAGAAGGCACTTTGGAACAACAGAAAATGTTACAGAGAGCTCATTAAAGCACTGAAAAAGCTCAAGGGGTACTAGATGTTGAGCACAGGTGAAAATTAGTTGTAAAACACATTAACTGTGCCGCTTGGACTTCTCAGTTGAGCAGGGAGACTCCAATTCCAAGAAGGTATTGCAAAGAGGAAGCAGCATCCTTGTAAACATTGTTGTTACAGCTGTCCAGCATGGTAGAAAGTATCCACCCTACCACCTCAAAATTATATGGAATTAACTCCAAATTATCTCTAAAAACCTGAGCTTGTGTTTGGTTTTTTCTCACTAGTAAAAATGCCCACCTATGTTTGAACATCATCAGGTATCTTCTCAGTATCAAACTTGCTCATTACTTCCATGCTTTCCCTGCTCCACTACAGACATTCAGAGTAGCAGTTATGAGGATGTTCATGAGCACAGTTGTGCGTATGCACAAGCAGCTGCAGCACAGCAGCTGCTGAGGGCAATAGCAATGCACTGGGAGCTCAATACCAAAACATTCCCAGAGCTTGTTTTTATTTACAGCATTTTAAACAAGTGAGGTCTAACAGGTACTGTAAGAGAAGGTTATCAGTTACACACCCATCAGGACAGCTCAGGGTCCCAAACAAGCACAACAGTCAATGCATTGATAAATCAGGACAAAAGCAGCAATTGGAATTACTACATCAAATGGACTAGTAAGAACCAGACGAATGATGACACTGTGGGCAGCATTGTCACTGGCATTTGAACACCACGAAATCTGAAGTGCATAAATTGTTGTTTCCTGTCTCTTATATTCAGGACCCATATAACTATGGGTCTGATAAATCCTCAGTACTACTGCTTTAAAACAACTCAGTATCCAAACTAGCTTTAAGAAAGAAGAGAAGAACAAAATGGTTCAAGTCACAACAGAGGTTCCTCCTCCCACCCCTCCTGGCACTACTCTGCAGCCAGATAACAAACTAGTCAGAACGTCCCTCATTTTCAATTTAAATTGTTTATTTTGGAAAAAGACATCCTTTAGGCCTTTATTTATAGAGTTAAGTATCAACAGTTCAGTCAGTACAATGCTAGACCAACCACCAAGTTGAATCTTTCAGCAAGAGTGGGATTGCATGCTTAGAAAAAAGTCTCAACCAGGAGCCTTTGGCTACTACTGAAATCCTCCACAAATGCTTGTGTTGCCTTTCCTAGTAGAAGACTCATGAAGCAGTTCTGTATACTGTCAGCTGTGGCTTTAGGTGTTAATACTCTGCTGATAATCTGAATACTGCATACATGCATGCATACATATACCCTATCAGTACTTTTCTACTTTGGGAAAACAAAACATAGTCAGAGTTTTCCTTCCCATTCTAACACTCAATAATATCTTGGCAGGTGTATGGCAGGGGAATGGCAGCAGGGAAAAATAATCTAAACAAGTTAAATTAGTGACATGCTTGCTTGTTTAGTGATAAAGACAGCTAAGCCAGTAATTTTTGGCCAGACTTCAGGATCACCTGATTTACAATGCACATTTTAGAATTACAGCATTTTAGAATCAGCAGTACATATAACTCCATGGAACACATCTTAAACATGCCATGTTTGACTTTTTTGGAAGAGTGGAAGAAGCAAGCACTCACTAGAAGCCAACTCTTAGAGAGCCCAGTTTCAGCAAAAATCATGTGTCATCACCCTTCAGAGTACGCTGGGCTTTCAAGAGGGCTCTAATTTACTTATATTTACATACAACAAATTGTACAGTAACCATTATTTCTGCACCTCATTAGTATTCACAAACTCCTTATTGTATTTGTGGGCTGTATTAACTTTGCAGGTTCAAGAGTCCCCAGCAAGTCACAGCATCATCATAGTGGATGTGACACAAGCAGTAACACATCTTACCCTTAAAATATGCCAATAGCACTAACTACCTCCTGTAAAAAGAGATGAGTTTCAAAACATCCTCCTTCACTCTCATTATACAGAAGTTAGCCTCATTTGAGCAGCACACTGTTTGCTGCTCAAGTTACTCTGCAATATTTTCAGTTAGCCTCTTCTCAACCATGCAACATTCAAAGCATGTATCAATGTACGAAAGCAGAAAAAGAAGACTCAGATGCTGAAACTAACAGCAGACCACTACTTACAAAGATGATACTAAAAAAAACAAGTGAACAAAAAACTCCACATCACACTAAAGATAACCAATCAAAAACCTTTGAGTCAATTTAGACTTTGCAGGACAAAGTACTTTCTCCAGATGGCAAAATGGCCCTTGTGCTAAGAGCAGATATACTGCCAGCTTTGCAGATCCAGTATATTTTATGGCTTCACAGTGTTTCAAATTAAGTATCTGGGAGACATCTACATAATGAACCATTGTTCAGTGTTGCACAGTGAAGTCATGTCATCTTTTCAAGACAGAAAACCTGCAGAGACACGAAAGTTGAATACTGTGGCTATCTACAGCCTGTATTAACAGCAAGTGGGAGAGTAATTCAGGTTCAAGAGAACTGATCTTCCTCAGAGGAAAAACTGAGGAGTTGAATACTGGGGAAGTGACCTCAGGAGTATCCTAGCAATGACGTATGCACAACATCCTTCATGTTTGTTGCAGTGCTGTCCACCTTTTCAGTGTACTAAGTCTATGGACATCAGATCTCATACTTCTCATACAGACATAGCTGCTGCCGCCACCAGGATTAAAATGCTGTGATTCTCCTGTCAGCATGAAAAAAAAAAAGTTCTCAGCAAATCCAGCACAGAGTAACCCACACTGTGCACTAAACTGTGTGTGCTGCAGAGCTCGCATTCCCTGTACAACCACTTCTGCACTGGGCATTGCAGCCTGTATTGTAGGGGGGCTTATGCTTCTGCTCCAATCTCCAAAATAAACATACTAGGCAGGGTATCTAATTATATCTAAGGTAACACATAGCTCATTTGCTTTTTACTGTGAGCAGTTAGCTTTAAACACAGCTATTACAATATCAGATTAATGACCATGCAAGTCTGCATCAGTAGTTCATTATCCTTACAGTCCAGCAGCTTAACACAAAAAGCCACAACAGCAAGATTTTTAATTGGCAAGTTAAACACTGACTGATCTGACATTCTTGTACATGTTATCACAGGACATTGCAATTGCTTCCAGTGTGAAATGATGTCTTTAAAATCACAGCTTCATCCACGAGACAACTGACTACAGCAAACTAATGAGACAATTTCACCAGAAAAATAATTGTAAAAAAGTTAGCCAATGACAAAATGTTTATAAGGATGGACTTCTAAGTCATTTCCCTGTTGCACTGAAAGGTTTTCTGCCACAAATACATTACTAGGCACTGAGCATTGGACAGAAACTGTTTGAGGCTACCTTCTCAACCTCTATTACAGATGTGTCCTCCAAAAATACAAGAACAGAAGTTTAAAGAGGAAAAGAAGATACTGCACTCTCTAGAACAAAGTAATTAATAGACACCTAAAAGTAGCTTAGCCTTTGATTTTCTGGACCCTGCTAGAAAAAGGAGTAACACCATAAGCATTCCATGGGTGAGCATGACAAGCCTGGTGCTTGTGAAGTGCATCTCAGGAGTCAGTGCAGACTAGGGACACATTCTTGAAAACTTCAGGTTCTAGACCCAAGATTCTCCTTACGTTCCTTATGAGTAGTGCTTGCTGACTTGCCCAACAAAAGTGACAAGAAACAAAATGCTCTGAACACAGAGCTCTGGGAATTTAATACTGAACTCAGGGTTACAAGTAGATATGTGTACAAGGCTGACTCAGAGCCTGAAATTCTGTACGTGACCACTTGTACCACACATTTCATTCAGATGATTGTCCTATTTTCCTTTAAAAAAAAAAATCAGCTAAACTGGGACACCTCATTCAATCAGCTGGCACTGGGGCATTTGGCCCAAAGGCACTTTGCATCCTCCACCTTCTGGGTGGACACCCTATCCTAAAGGGCATTAAGCATAGCTCTCTTCAGCCTTCCCCTTGGCATAAAGCCACTGTCCAGACAGGAATGCAAAAGCCCAAGCCAGAAAACAAAAGGAGACTGACAGCTCATAGCAGAGAGCTTGGAAAAAACCTGTCAGGATCAGTAACATTTCACACTGGCATGTGAGCTGATAAACAGGAGCAATCTCTTCTTCTAGTTGAGCACCTTAAGCTACAGAGGCAAGTTTCCTCACTGCTGGCTGGGTTTTGGCTGTACCCCAATGAGCAGCCAAGAGCCCAGAACAGAAAAGTTTCAACAAGGGAAAGGAAGGATTCTGCAATATAAACTCACAGCCTGATAAATACGTTACCTCAAAAAAACCCAAGAAGACGTGTTAGTCCCTTTGAGTTGAAGTGGAAACTAAATACATCTGCAGTACTTCTGGCTGAGAGCCACATATTAAATTTCTTGCAGAAGCCAAAGCCCTGAGGAGGACACAGTCATCCCCAGACAAGAGATGGCTGAACCTCTCCAAGTTTCACTCCAAAACTGGGCATGTAAAATAAGTGGGCTGGCCCTTAATGTCACCCTTCAGTACTGAAGTTGTTGACACTTCAGGCACCTCTGCACAATTTTAGTACTTTACCCTACTTACCACAGATTGCTCTAAAATGGTGAGAGTTGCAAGGCAAGAATGTATGGGATAAAAATATTGCTACAAGAGCATACCAGGGATTATTTCAGAATCTTGTATTATTCCTTAACCTTAAGTGGAACTTTGACCTTGAACAACCAAATTTGCCTAGAACACACATCTGAGAAAGGAAGAATACGGAATCAAAATCACAAAATAAAGGGTTCTCCAGTATCCTAGCAAAGTTATACAACCTCCAGATCAGACATCTAAAACATCTGAATACCAACTACCACTACTCCTTTATCCTTTATTATAACCTGTGTGCTCCCGTAAGACCACCATGGTTAAACTGCAAAGAGCAGAATGACATCCAGCAATTCATCTCAGGTTCCCATAAAAAGGGACAGAGATGCTTTTTTTACTTTGTGAAGGTAAAACTTCCTATAGCATACTCAATAGTCTGGGAAGGAGGCTATCCAACATTCTTAAAAGCTTGTCATGTCAAGTGGAAACACAACACAAGAGCTTTAAAGACAAAATTAAGAAAAGATCCAAGCTAAGGGCTGGCAGTGAGGCTGATTCAAGCACCCATCTGGATGAATTCCCATTCACCATTCAGCAGTGGAAATCTTACCAACATAAAAGCATAACAGGTCAGCACAAACAAAATTTTGAAGGTTTGATCTAGAGTTAATACATAAACCACCTGTGTTTTGCTAATTATTGCTAAGCAACATTAAGGCCAACAGTTTAGCAGAGTTCAAAAGGAATTAAGTGTTGTATGGGTAATAAGAACATCCACAAGTACATTAGCTAGGATGAAACAGTTTATAAAAGGATTAAAGGAATACCACACCTTGTGGTATAAGTCAGCCACTGTATCACCGATATATTTTTTCTTTCTGATTGTTTCACTTAGCACAGAGCAGCAGAAACCATGCCCACTATTCTAGCAACTGAAAGGTAAACTGCACTAAGGATCAGCTCCCAAAAACCAAAATCAAACTAGATTTCACTAGCTCAGGTTCAGGCTCCTCTAGTTAGCTTACACAACTGTATATTACATTTATCTTGGAAAAAAAGCAACTCAAACCAAACCTTAGCTGATTCATATTCACAAGTGCTTACAACACATTAAACTAGAATTGAGACATTTAAGGCACAGAAGTTGATGTGACACCCTCAGAGTCAGACCATCACAGCAAAGTACCCAGACTATTACCATGATCACCTAAGCAAGCAATTCTCTGCTGATTTCAGTAAACAGCTACCACCTAAAGCTAAAAAAAAAAAATCCCTAAGTGTCGCAACAGTCTTGCCTTGTCCTGTTGCAAAAGGGTTCAGAGAATCAAGATCTCTGTTCACAAGAAGCTCTCATTTCAGGAGAGTTTAACCACTTTGACCTCATACCTTGGACTCCAAGATATTGTTCTAGTCCAAGCCCAATAAAATAATTAAAGATGTACAAAACCCAAATATTTTTAGCAGCCTGCTTTCCTTGCATCTACAAAAAGCCCAAATTGCCATTAGCCCCATGAAATGGCAGAGGAATTCAGACAAAGGAGCTATAATTATCAAGTCATCCCCACTGAAGTGCCAGCTACCATATGCTCTCTTCAGGAAACTCAGACTACTCCATCTAATAGTAGTGCCTAGTTTATGAAACTTCCTATATCAAGCTTCATTTTGACAAAAGGGTGGGTATACCAGGCATATTTGGGACTTTTAGCTGTTAAACTTGTGAAAATAGGATAAAAATAGTGGATCTTAACAGCAGAGCAGACCATTAGAAGTACACAATTCAAAGTGATTACACAAGGTATGCAGGTTTCATCTCATACTCCCTCACTTTTTAATTAAATATTCTTTGCAATGATAGGAAATATTTGGAAAACATATCACACTACTTTCAGAAGTCATTTGTGAACCTTAATCTGTTGATTGGTGTCAGATGAAGTTAGAGATATCTTAAGAAGTCCTGTACCAGATTAGCACTTTCAGTGTACAAAAACCTTGAAGGGTCAGAGGGAGATGTAATACAGGTTAAAAACTTATAAGACAGGAAGAGGGAAAAGCCTAAATAGGTATTTTTACCATTGCTCCTTCAGCAAAAGCTACCCACAAATAAAATACCTACCATCAGTATCTGCATTACACCAGGGACCATAATTTCTAACATTTCAGTACTGCAGAAATTGATATTGCTTGCCAAGGAAAACCTCCCTCTAATTAGGCAAAGCTTCAGAAGTAAATCAACTATTAACTCACCAGCTTGCACTGCTATTAGAGAAAGTTAGCAGAGATTTTGCCTGTGTTGAAAAATGTGGCTAAGCAGAAATAGATGGTCAAATGACTGAATGAAATAACCAGAGCACCAAGCTGGATCTGTATCACAGAAACATCAAGTCTACCTAGTACCCTGATCACTACCAATAGAGCCAGGTAGTTTTTAAACATGCAAGTAAAAGAAAATTGATAGAGTGACTCTTCCTGTATTGGCAGGGTAGGATTTTTCCTAGAAAAGAAGAAGGGAATAAATGTGATAGGAAATAAATCCTACAAGCAGTTTTCACTACTGCTGGCTTTTGTGGCAAGAAGTAGCTTATGAGTTTTTCACTTCCATTTGAATGAAGTCTTCAACTGTGACTTTTCACAAGTTACTACACAAAGAGAAGCTCAGAAACCAAGTATTAGATGAAAGGCAGAAAGAGTACATCTAGTCTTCTTTAACTTCTCTGAGCACCTGGTGTTCTGCTTAAAATTCAGTGCCTGTAGAAATACCTGTCATAGTTGGCAGTTACAAATATGCTTGTGGCAGCAGGGAAAAACTGGATCAAATTCCACTTGTTTTACTCAATTGGGCTTTCTCTGGGCTGTGCTTTTTGTGCTGAAGTGAAGGAGAATTAAGTACTTCATCAGGGAAGCAAAAGATTAAAACTTACCAGTTTTTACCTACAGAACCACAAATCAGCATGTGCAATCACGATTAGCAAAACACACATAGCAAGATGGCTCTGTTTCTCACTATGGAAAGCACTACAGGGACCTAGAGCAATCCCTGACACAGTTGCAGCTCCAGCAGTTTATCACTAACACAGAATACAATTCTCAAACTAGTACGTGCTTGCATGCCAGGTTTATTTTGCACTGGGATTTCGCTGCAATACTTGTATATACGACTACATTGAACAGAGGAGCTGGAAAATGAAGCACACCAGTAGAACCTGAATTCACACCACATGAATTAGTCACCTTTTGGGGACAAATATACCCTGGAAGGTGTCTCCCCAGGGACCTGGCCTCATGTAGCAAATAGGCAGTCAGGCACACTGTCACTACAAGAGAAGAACCATCAGGGTTACAATACTCAAGAATCCCACCACTGAACTTGCTGTGGTAGTCATATCAACTCCCTGTGTAAGCCTCAAACTGCACATTGCTCCTGGTTCTTCTGTCAATCAGTTGCCATTGCTCAATCTTAACATTTGCTTGCTATTTTCCTCAGGATATTTAAGTGACTGCAGTTGCCAAGACAACCACTTCATCAACACGAGCACCTCAGCTCATCTATCTTGGGCTTCCCTTCCGTTCACCATAACTTCTAGGAAATCAGTTGCCAGAAATAGTGATTTTTGAAATGTGGCTTTTGAGGTTTTTATTAACTTTTAGTAGCCTTTGGGATCTTCTGTCCTAAGAATCTCAAGTTCCTGACACAGGAACAGCTTTGTTTTAATTATACCCTCAGCTGTAAAAAGTCTGATAGCTTAAATTCCAAGGCACTAAGGCAATCACAGAGGTAAACATCCAAACCAGGTTTATGGGCCTATACTGTCACTTTCAATAACTCAGTAACTGAAGTGTCCTTCAATTTTGTTACCAAGAGAAACAAAGTGATACAAGATTTCTTAAACTCATCTAGGCATTGAAATGCACACCAATACCCATATCTTTTCTAAAAAAGGTCATAGAACCTCCATAAAGCAATTAGTAAGTAGATAATCCCCATAACTACACAGAGGTTTTGACTAAGTGAGGCTTAAACTGTTAAATTTCCCAGCCACCATAGTCATGAAACAAAGTGGCAAATTCAGCTGAGCTCTGCAGGCTGACAAGTCTTAAGATTATACAATACAATTTCCAGAAATTTCTCAATAGTAAAAGTACAGCAGTAAGACCCTGCATAGCATTCCTCTTCTCCCAGTCCATCTATCTTAAACACAAACAAGGTTTCACAACTTCAATCACAACATGAGCTTTGATTAGAATTTACATTTTACAAAACATGGAATAAGCCAACAGAAGCAACTACACTAGGTCTGGTTAAGTTTTAACACCAACAAAGATACCAGCATCTTTGTACCATCAGTACCTGAAGCCACATCAGAGCAGCTTCCCAAGTTTCTGCCTACATGGCCCTCACTGCTGTGACTCAGAGATTTACAGCTGCAACTGTACCGGCTTTGCATCCATTATCACGGATACAGGTGGTGGCTGAACCATGGCAACATGGGATTAAGCATGGGCTGCAAAACCAACTCTAAGCTGGGTCAGTTCACAACTGGTGTTAAATATCATGCTGTTGCTAACAGACTCCACTGCTGTGCTTGAGACAGGTCAAATGTGCCACTGCTGCATTGCAGACATATTTAAACACTACAAAATGATCTCAATGGTTTATTAGTGTGGACCTTGGTGATTTGCCATGGTTGCCACAGTATTGTTAGAAAATGCCTTAAGTATTCCTTTTGCTGTACCTATTTGCACAAGGTTAACAAAATTACAGAAGATAAAGGCCTTATATTGTCTCTAAAACTCAAACTGTACGTAGCAATCACATTAAGCTGTGACAAAACATTATTTTAGTGCATAAATATTTTACAAGAGCATTTACCAACGCATTTCATAACTAAAGCAGTTAGAAATACCAGCTTTCCTTATAAAAGGAAAGGTACCTGCAAGTCAGTTGTGCTGTAGTTTTCTATTTAAAGTGCTTGCTAAGTGCAGAATTTGGCTTTCTGCCCACGTGTTTTAAGCTCAGTGTTGTGGCATAGCCTGGGTAATTGCACTTGGGGTGACAAGCACAACAGAACTCAGAGGCATGTCAGTAATAGATTTCAAACCTCGTCTTAACTGACTGGAACCAAAACTTGCCCTGCAAATGTGGAAGCTACACGACGTGCCACACCAGGCTGTTTCTCTGGCTGTGCTGCAGAGCTGCTTTCACACTTCTACACTTCACATCAAATCCCACATGCTGGTTTCTCTAAGCCAAGAGGCTTTATTTTGAACCTCCCTTTCAAAGCACAGGAGAGAAGACCTGGGGTGGCTGTAATGGAAGTGCACAAGAGGCCGGAGCAATTAATATAGCACAAGAAAGGAATCCCAGAGATGGGAAGTCAAAAAGCAGGGTGGCTTCGAACTCAGAGCAGGTCCCTCTGACTTTTCAAACAATGAGGGAAAGAAAGGGATAACTTTGCCTCCTCCAACAAAAAGTTTACCCAGATTCCCCACAATATACTCTGAGATTTATTTGTTTAGCCTGCATAGCATACATAGCATACATCTCAGAAGCCTACGTACCCAGGCCCTGACTTGGTGGCTTTCTCTTCAGCACCAGCAATGTCCCCCTCCTCCCCCAGGTTAAGTTACACAACCCCAGCTTTATTTTTTGCTCTTAGAGAATTGCCGCAGCTGCCTCATGGACAAAGTCTGTGCAGAGGAGTGTGACTTGTCAGTACATCAGGTTCTGTGCTGGGGCGCTTCAAGAAACTGATCAGGCTTTTATTTTTAAAAACCAGGAATAAGCAGAAGTTCTTATTGAAAAAACCTCCTTGCTTTTGTTCTTAAGCAGCCTAAAACCTATTCACTTAACTTCTTCAGCTATTTCAAAATTAAATACTGTACTTGTAAACATATATGTCCAATTTGTTTTGGAAGGAAGCTCTCCCCTGAGTTATTTATAAAAAGCAAAACACTTTCTACCTACAGATTTAGTCAATTATGCTATTATAAGATATACATGTTTTACATAAAAGTGCTAATTTATCCAAAATAATCAATATGAACCAGATAGAAGGCCTAGTCTCTATTCACTGAATTATTCTTACTCTTGTCAAAGAACAGCTTGACAAGACAAAAAATATTTTGTAAAATGCCCTATGTGTCTACAGGGCTCCTTCAATGCCATCCCAGTGTCCTTCACGTGAGCACCTCTTACAGTCACTACAGATGATGAACAAAGCATTGCAGTGGCTCTCTCAGCCTGTTTGTGCAGCATCCATAGACTGTTCTGGACAAGTGCCATGCTTCACCCACACAAAGGGCCTAACAGATAACAGATTCTGGACTGTGCATCCCTTTTCACCCAGTCTAACATCAGATTGTAGTGATTTGCATTCACAGCAAAAGTGACACAGCAATATTTAATAGTTTTACCACATGTACCAAAGAAGGCTTGTTGGCTGCTACCTAGTAGATGTTGTTTGGTTGGCCATAAAACCATCTAGTAATAGACACAAACTTCTCTTAGAAGAATCTGACTTCTCACAACCCTCTTATTTCAAGTTGACATTGTATAGTAACTAATCTGCAAATTAAGAATCAAACTCAATGCACCAACCTAGCATTAAAAGTGGGTTTTAGGCTAAGCCCAAATTCCATTATTCTTAGTTTTTCTGCATTACTACAGTTGTACAAATTATGCATCACACAAAAGTAGCCTAACAAAACTGAAGCCTTTTCTGAGAACAGGGAAACTCCTTCCCAATACCATCATTATGTTCCCCTTCCATAAAACACCTCCTTCATAGTATACTTTTTAATGGAAAGAGATCCAGCATCGAGTTTAGATGACAACTGTACAAAACCTACTAGTTACAGTGAGTTTGTTCCAGTTTGTTACCCCTGTACTTGGCACTGGTGAAGCCACACCTTAAGTGCTGTGTCCAGTTCTGGGCCCCTCATTTCAGGAAGGACACTGAGATGCTGGAGCAGGCTCACAGGTCAGTGAAGCTGGTGAAGGGTCTAGAGCGGAAATCCTATGAGGACTTCCCTCCCTGCTCCCTCCCAGCTGAGGGAGCTTGGGGTGTTTACCTTGGAAAAAAGGAGGCTTGGGGTTATCTTATCACTCTCTACAACTGCCTGACAGGAGGGTCTAGCCACGTGGGGGTCAGACTCTTCTCCCA
>VXBB01008391.1:0-22191 GCA_013399915.1 Illadopsis cleaveri
TACAATTACCCTTCTTTTCTTCTCATGGGCTCTTAAACGAATGAGTAGTAGCTGACTGCCTTTCAAGACAGAAATTCCAGCAGTATGAGAGCACAAAATATCCACTGAAATTGCCTCTTGCATATAACTGCCATCTCCTGAAGAAAAGTTATCTCTGTGATGGTCTTTTCTAATTCAGTCTAAGAGAACTGAGACCTTTATGACTGGCAGTGGAAAATTTAGATAAGGTATAGGTCATACTGCCTGGAAGAAGGAAGCAAGGAAACACACTGAAATAACAGTGACAAAAAGTGCACAAAGTGACAAAAGGCACAAGAAAATGCAAAGAAAACAGATCATGGAATGCCCAGGTCAATTAACCCAGTGAGTCAAAAACCAGATAGATTGGCCTTGGTCCATTTCCTCCCTCAGTACTCCAGACTGAGCAGACAAGAAGAGTCCATAGACTTTCCATTTGTTTCAGTACCATCTTGCAACCTCTTCCTTTGACCATCCCTCAGAGTCAAAACAGACAGCTCTATCTACAGCCTCTTCTGGGCTGTCTGCTCCTTCCCTGTGGGAGGCCAAGTAGGTTCCTCCAAGAGAACTCATATCAAAGCTGAGGAATTATTTCATTCTTACAGACGGCATGGTTAGAACCATGATAAATTTGATACACTGTATCTCTTCACTAGACCTAATGGCCTAAAGTCTTCGGACAACTTGGGGAGATGTCTATTTCAAATGTCATTCAGCATTTCCTTTCTTTTGTCTGCTCTTGGCAAGACTGCCGGAACAGTTCAGAAGACTTATAAGGTAAGAGACATCATTTCCTTACAGTTGCCTAGGAATGTAAGAAAGACAGACATTGGTCCATAGTCTTAAAGGAAATACATGAATGCAATAGATCCCCTGTTCTCAACTCAAATAACAGCCTGATGCTGGGTGCAGAATACTCCTTTAGGACAGTCAGCTGTGTTATGACTCAGTCTGTCACCAGTGCAGAGTAAGGTACACTCTCCTAGCTAGCCCAGGCATTCACAGACAGCTGTATGTGTGCATATCCCATTCTTCACCCACAACAGCAAACTACAGCTGTCCACTCTCCTTGTTTAGAGAGCTTGTTTTGCTGTCATTAGAAGAAAAACTTTCTTCTTCCTTCTTTTTCTGAGCTGAAAATGGCCACTTGTTTGCAGGTGCACAGAGAAAAGACTTGCTTACAAAGCAAGATTCCACGAAATCAGCAAAAGATTTTTAATATTTTGAAATCTGCTGCCTGTGAACTACACATAAGAAAAATCTGATATTGTAATCTTAGTCCTCAAAAGTTGTGTTTTGGAAAAATGAGTAATATAATACAAGTCTTCTTTCACACTACAAAAACTTTACTTTTTCCTTGTCTCAGTCATCTTCCTCAGTTAGAAATCTGTTAAACATGAAATTGCACATATGAATGTTTCAATACCTATGTTTCTCTTGTGGTTTTTCACCTTCTAATTTATAACTTAGAGAAAGTTAGAATTTTGTACAATATTTTGCAGTTTCCTATTAATTGCTTACCAGATCAGCGTTTCAATCAACAGTTTTGCACTTTTTAGCAGCCAACAAAAACACAGAAGTTTAATATTCCTGAAAAGTACCTCTGATATTTCAGAGTGCTAGTTCTACATTTTAGTAAATTATAATTATTCACACAGCCCTAAAGATCTTAACCTTTTCAAGTGGATCTAAGTTTTCTGATTGAGTGACCTCTAGATTTCCCTCTCACTGGGTTAAGACAAGTGACAGAGATCACTGACATACAAGTGCTTCTTGATGAGCTTGAAATGCAAAGTTAGGAGCTGGATTTAAACTTTGTCGTAACCAAGGCTGCCCCATTTGTTGTGAAGAATGTGAAAACAGTTTTAATAGAGACCACTAAAAAAGCAGAAATGTTGATAGTAAAATTAACTTTGACATAATTTTTTAGCCCTGTTATTTTCCATCATGTTGTGAAAATATAAAATTGAAAAACTGATCTGAGAGTCTTACAGCTGCTATGGATACATGGCTGTGGCAATGATGCGTTTCTTTCCTGATGAACAAGCAATATAAATATATCTGTTATTTACAAGTATGTTGCTTCATCTATCAAGGCCGCACAGAACAGACTGCACTAAGTAGGTAAGTGAAGCATGGCAGAGAGTGATAAAAATGAAAAATTACTCCCACTTCAGCTATGCTAATTCTGAGCCATGTTTACAATGTTTACAACCCCTTTTAAGGTAATGCCTCCAAGAATAGAGCTTTAATAAAAATTGCATCAGAATATTCAAACTAAAATATTCTTTTTCAGCTTATTTCACTCAAATAAAAGGAATTCAAATGCCCAACTCAAAAAAAAAAAAAAAAACCAGGAAAGAAAAGCTCAAAGAATTTTAAATGCCCAACTCAATAATATGAAGTACTAATTTATCTGGGAGGAAAAGGTCTGCATGATTACAAAGCCATATTTCTGTGACACCAGTTGTATAATGAGAATGGCTCTTTGAAGTCAGGACTACAAGTGAAAATCATTTGATAATTACCCAATAATGGGATGCAATAAGTTTCAATATTTCCTTGCATTTAGCTCCTTCAGCTCCCTGTATAGAACTGGAGAGCAATTTAAAGCAGGAGGCTGATTGAAATGCTTTTAAAAATTGCCTGGAGAAGCAAGACAGACAAGACTTAGAAGCAAAAAGCAAGACTTAGACATCTTCTTTTACAATAAGAACAATAGTCCAACATCTTTCATGCCAGGGTTTGGCAGCATGGGTAACACCAGGCTTTCCCCAGGTATACTTGTGGGGTAATTGTCAATAGGTGGAAGCAACTGCCATCTTAAACGTCCTTGATTTAACTAAGGAAGTAGCAACCAAGATTTGTGTCAAAAGCAAACCTTCCAGGACAGAAGAATACGATGTTCTGTCCTCACAGTTTATGATGCCATAGGGGGATATTGAAAGGCATTAAAAACTAGGCTTCACAGCAAGGTTTCTCTGGAAGCACTGTTCCTGTGGTCGCAGTAGATAGATGGTTACAGAAACAGACTACTTCTTAGTCTTTGGTGGATTTTACCTTCACCAAGAAGACTTGTGTCTGGCCCCCTCCTCTTGGGATTAATGAATGGTATCAGCTTCATGCAGGGTGGAAGAACAGTGTGATCCCCTTCTGCTAAATGCCAGGGCAAATCAGAGCTGGAGGGCCTCTGTATTGCTGCTATACACTCAGAAATGGAACTATACCTTTACATGGAAATTCAGTATCAATCCCATTTTCCCATGGCTGTAGTGACAAATATTTGCCCCTTTTTATGAGAGAGACTGAGAAAAACTTCCTTCAGGCCTAGTGACAGGCAGACACTGAGGTGCATAATCTGCTCCTACCCTTTGGTCCAAGGGAGAAGGACGTGAAGCTGAGGGAGTGCTTTCTATGGGGTACACCTGCCGTGTGATGAGAAAGGAGTGGGTGGATTTCTCACAAAACTCTTGAAAAAGGAGCTGCTATGTTTTTTATCTAAAGGTACATACTTCGCTCCTGCAATTTTCCCTAACTTTATGATTCTGTCCCATTTGTGTTAACAAAAAATTTCATTACTGTAATTTAGTAAAAATTTTCTGACTCGTAAGGAAATACTTGTGGGCTTCACCAACTTTCCCACACTTACCAGAAGCGGCTCAAGTTTATTAAATTACTTTATTGTGTAATCTAGAGCTCTTGAGTTGAGGCAGATTTTCCAAACCCAGGAGATGGATGACATTTTGGGGAAGAAAATGTGGATTAAATGTACAAGATTTAAAGGGGGGATAGGTCCTTGGAGGAGGATATATTACATTCCTTTTAGTATTTGTTTTGTTCATACTCATTTTTAAGGTACAATACATTTTTTTGTTTGTTTCCTTTAAATCTGTGAAGGAAGCAGACTTTACAGTCAACAAAGCTTTGTGGAGTAATCCAAATTCCATTGCAATTTGAGGTGTGACATTTATCGTATCTTTCAAGTCATACAGAATATCTTTCAAAGATACTGAAATTTTTACTTCTCTCCACAAGTTCAAACACCTAGGAATTAGGCCTCATGCTAATTCCCATTAGCATGGGTTCTCATTCATGGGTTCTCTTCTTAAATTAGTCCCTAAGATTCAGGGCATACTGCGAAAACTTTGTATTTTTCCATCCAGAACACAAAAAGTGATAGGCAAGAAAAAGTTTATTCTTATCTAAGAAGTTATTTTTATTATTGTCATATTGATTTAAAATCAATTATAAGAGAAAAAAATTATAACAAAACCTGTGCATATGGTTCCATTTTCTAATGTTGTTACTACAAATGAAGTTTATGTAAGTAACTCCAGAGATATTCTTATCTTGGCCAGGTTTCAGCTGAAAAGCAACCTTTTCTTTAAGCCTATGGCTGTTCTTTTTCTATTGTTGGATTTGGTCTTTCTATTTAAACGAGATCTGTGGAGGAGATCTAGACAAAATCAGCAGTGCCTGTTATCCTTACATTGATGACTTCTCTGGACAGCCGTTCAGAAGACAAAAAGTACTCAAAGTCATTGCCTAACAATTCTTAGGTATCAAAAAACATTTCATAGGGTCTTGAATATCTCCTTCACTATGCAAGTATTTCAATTCTATCTAATATTCACTTTGCATTAAGCAGAGGACCACAGTGACAAATAATAATTCCATAGAAAAAAAAAAAAAACAACCAAAAAACAGGCACTAAAGAAGCAGAATTGAATGACTTGTTTTGAAGATATTTGATGTAGATGATGTATTTTATACCAATGCAATCTATAATTATTTGCAAGATCTATTAAGTTTAGTAAATTTAATGGATTTGTTATTACAAATAAGTTTCCTTTTGGAATATCCCATAACCAATGAACCAATAAAGCTTATTAAAAATGGGCAACTCACTCTGCCTACATGATTTTTAGACTAATAAATTTTGCTTCAACTACATAAAAAACTAAGATTAAAGTATAGCTTATTTCATTGTTTACTTTGTATGTAATAAGGACATGAAGCATATCAGAGTGGTAGGGGTCATGAAAGCATTGGTGTGCTGTCAAACATTCATTCCCATTCTCCACAGACATCACATGCCTTCAAAAAACCCACCTGTACAGACAATGCCTTCAGAACTGTTGTCCATACACAATGTCAGCACCATCTCTCAGTGAGCTGGCAGTAACACCTTGTCACCCTCACTTTTCTTGGCTTCATAGACTGACAACAGCCATTGAGTTGGACCTGGGATGAGGCAATATGCAGAGGTCACAAACAATGAACATGATCCACCTCAGCTGTCTAAGTGAATTAAAAAGCTTTAAACATGCATCTGGTTGTTATGGTAACCATGCACAAATTAACAAATCCTTTTAATGTACTTTTAACATAATCTCTCCTATGATATTTACATTGTTTTTCCCCCTTGTGACACCCTCCAAGAGCAGTTATACATAGTTGCTTTCACATAATTTTAATTGAAGACAATAAAACATAAAAATCATATTTTCAAAGCACAATAAAAAACCTTTTAGGCATAATTAAAAATTATGTTCAGTTTGTTACATCAAAATCTGACGAGGATTTATGGCATAAAACCCAAATTTGTCCAGTGTTTTTTCTAGCTTAAACATTTTTCCATTACTAATTTAAGCATACTCCATTATTGAATTTAAAATCTGAAGCTGTTTTAGCTAAATAATACAGACGATAATTTTCTAATGCAAATTGCATTGCACCAATGATGATGCAATTGTTACCAGAATTACACTATACATAAAGATGAATTAGTTGCTGGACCAAAATTTGTGGGTATCTAAGAATCAATAACTACAACATGACCTAAATTTCTTGAAAGAAGACAGATCTCCATTCCAATGCAAACTGTGCTCTTCAATGGAGCTAATTTTCTAAATCTGAAGACCATTATTTTGAAAGAGAAGAATCAAGAAAAGATATGACTACGTATAGCTACGTAAGTAGCTGCTAAAGAGAGATACTCAATAAAGATAGGAGATTAAAAATATTTTACATTTTATATATATTGATATACCAAATTAAAAGGGAGTAAAATGTTTAGGGAAGTTAATCTCTGGGAAAACTCATAGATAGTAAAGGTAAAGCAAATGAGAATGAAAGTTTTTATAGTATACTTACTGCAAAATATATTGTAATAGTGGTATAGTCTCACCATTGGATTTTGACATTCACTATAGAGTTGAAAAGTGTTTCTTAGCTTTATGGTACGAGTTTAAAAACAAAGCAGAATGTGGGATTCCAAAAAAGATCCTGGATGTATGTACAGACAGGGGAATGAGATGCTGGAAAGCAGTGCTGCAGAATAGGACCTGGGAGTCCTGATCAATGACAAGTTGAATATGAGCCAGCAGTGCCCTGGCAGCCAGGAGGGGCAACCCAGTCCTGGGGTGCATCAGGCACAACATCACCAGCTGGGCAAGGGAGGGGATTGTCCTGCTCTGCACTGGGGCAGCCTCACCATGAGTGCTGGGGGCAGTTTCAGTCACTGCAATGTAAAAAGGACACTGAGCTGTTAGAAAGTGTCCAAAGGAGGGCAACGGAGATGCTGAAGGGCCTAGAGAGGAAGCTGTGTGGGGAGTGGCTGAGGTCATTTGGTCTGTTCAGCCTGGAGAAGACTGAGGGGAGATCTCATTATAGTCTACAACTGCCTTGGGAGGGAAGGCACTGATGCCTCGTCTGTGGTGACCAGTGACAGGACCCAAGGAAATGGCATGAAGTTGTGTCAAGGGAGATTTGGGTTGGATATTAGACAAATGTTCTTCACCCAGTGGGTGGTTGGTCACTGGAAAAGGTTCCCCAGGGAAGTGGTCACAGCACGTGATAGAGCTCAAGAAGCATTCAGGCAATACTCTCAGGCACATAGTGTGACTCTTGGGGTGTCCTGTGCAGGGCCAGGAGTCAGACTTCAAAGATCCTTGTCGGTCTCTCAACTCAGAATATTCTTTCTGGGAAGTGATTTAAAGTTTGATTTACAGTGCACTAGTAATAGGAAATGTCAAACAGCCGTGTGAAGTGTAGACACTTGTAAAATTGAGCCCTTGCTAATTTACACCTCAAAACTTCTGGATGAGCCTATTTCTGGTTTCAGAATTGCAGGAACATTTAAGAAGCCTGAACGGATGCCAATGCTCTGCTGAGACCCAACAAGAGTAATGGCAGGTAATTACAGGCTTGGTAGCCTGCCAGTAAACCTAGGGGGAAAAAAAAAAAAGAAAAAAGGAAATGTAGATATGAACTTCAACTAATAAATACAGAATAATAATCGATGACAGCCAAAATAATTTTACAGAATATAGCTCTCATCAAACAAATTAATAAATTTTGTATGAGACTACAAGAATGAAAAAGATAACTGAATAGATTCAGTAATCTGAAAAGATATTTGAACCTCCAATAACTATCACTGATCTTGTTTAAGAATTAGCCCTACAAAAGATCAGTTTGTTCTACATGACAGAAACTGAGAACTGTTCAATAGTTATATATCAACAAGCAGTTGGTTTTGTCCTTTATCTTATAACTCAAAATGTTAGCAGCATTCTTCAAAGTTTGTTTTCAGGCTTGACGGTATTCAAAAAGAATAATTAAGATTCAAATTTAGATATACAACTACTTATAATGAAAATGTGGCCACCCCCCACTAAATAACAATAGCATCAATGCCATCAAGCTTGCCTCCTAGTCAAGCACTCGCAAAACAAATGCATGTACAAGTATAGGAAACATTTATGTCAGAGTCTCACAAATAACAGAATAGTGGTCAGTAAAGTTCCTTAGAAATTAGAAAATGAGACAGAAATAAATTGTCATTTTTCCTCACTAGTAATAAATGAAATTTCAAAGGGTTTTTTACTGAGCCCATTTCCTCTCTTACATATGCATAAATAAAACTGGAAAAGATGAAGCCTCATGTGAGGCAGTTTGCTGATGAAAGTATAATCCAGCCTATAAAAGGTGAGGGGTGGCTGCCAAGACCTTACAGTAGCAAACATGAGGCCCAATGAAATGTAACGTAGATATACATAAGGCAAGGTACCAAAGTGGTTAAACCAAAAAACATCAAATCAAACAGACAACAGGAGCTTTCAACATCAGCAATACTATCTATTTTTAATTGCCACCTATTTTTTTTTCTATGCAGAAAGCTTTGATTCCAAAATTTTTAAAATTCAAGCTGAGACAAGAAAAAAGTCTTGAAAACTTTCAGCCAGAAGGATTATTCTGTGCTGGAAATACAAATATCTGAAAATGGGATGTGTATTGGGAAGTGTTGAACAATATGAATAGAAGTTTCCTGGTATTACCTTTGCTCTCTGGAATGTTAGTGGTATCTTGCCCATCATTTCAGTATTTCTTGGAAATTTTCTTTGTCTACTGGCTCAACCACTTTAACAATGTGACATTAGCTCTAATTTTTCCACCAACCTCATTCATTGCATCTTTTACCAGCTGTATGGAGAATGTTGATTCAAACTTTTTAGAAGTTTTCTATGATTCCCATTCATGTTCAGACCTGTTACTCTGAAGACAGTTTATCTTTCTTTCTTTTAAAATCAAACATAGCCATATGAAGTGACAAACATCACCATTTTGAACTACATTTACTATGTCCTGAATCTCCTAGTCAAGAAACTAAATTAAATTACCTTCATAACAGATACAGTCAGAAGGATTGACAGAAAAAATGAAGCAGTACACTGATGCTGAGTATTTAACTTGAACTGATGGGAGATACCCATGGTTCTGGAAAAACTTATAATTTGCTAATGCTCATAGAAATAATTGAACGCATGGATTAGAATGTAAGTCACAATACCAGATCTACTAAAAAGGAAGAATAACTGCAAATGCTTTGGATACTAAAGTGAGAAACACAATTTGCAATATAGCATGAGTCACCTTGGACAGAATATTAGAACAATTGCAAAAGCTACAGAGTGAAAAAAAGCTATCAAATGGCTGTCACCTGAAAAATAATGTTTGGCAAGACCTACCGTGAATAGCATGTTAAACCTGAGCTGGTATTGTAAAATGGTAAAACAAAAGACACGCACAGTTGCATAGGAAACATGGAGAAGGCAAACAATTTATTCTTTCAATATGGGCATATGCATATTAGAAAAACTGTCATTAAACACACAGACCAATTTCTTACCACCTTACCACAGAGGATGGGCCATAAAAACTTCTGTCCCACAAGCAAGTTAAAGATGCTGGTGCACAGATGTTAACAAGACTTTTGATCAGAAATCTGTGCAAAGACTGCAGCTGACAAGTCAATGAGGTCATCAGCACAGGCCCAAAGGGTAGAAACAACTCCAGCCAGACATCTCAGTATGCTAAACTTATTGAAGAGGAGCAGCCACAGCAGAAACAAGTGAGAGGGAGTTAATGGTGAAATCTAAACTCTGATATGAATAGTCATGTAGCTACAAAATAAATTTGGTTAAGACTAACCTGGATTTTTCTGCTTCACTTTACTCTGCTTTGCATGAGCTCAACCTTCTGAAGTTGTCGGTCAGCTGAAAAAAAATTCAGGGACATGTGGAAGGACAGATGCAAATGGAAGGAAATACTATTTTCCCCTATTGAGCAAGGAACCCCATCTAAATTCCACCTTCCCAACCTTTCACTGCCCGCTAAACCGAAAGGAAAATCTTGAGGAAAAGCAACAAAAATGATTGCTCCAGCAATTTATAAGGCTGAAGCCCTTTCTCCATAGAAAACCACAATCATTAGAATTGTTCTAGAGAAGCTAAGAGAGAGTTAGTATTGATTTCATCACTAGGTGCTTAGGGAAGAAGAATGGCTCTGAAGATTTTCCCCTTACAGATATCCACAGTAGAGCATGAGAGGTGACAGGAGGAAAAGGAGACCTGTCTCAAGATTCTTGGAGCTTGGAAAAAAAATGTGACAGACAAAAGAAGTATTAAAGATTTTGTGAAAAGTTCAAGTTGCCTCCTGACTGTAATACTGTAAATACTGAAGCCTTAGAAATGAGAAGGTTCATAAAATGAGGCCCTTAGTCCACTTCTTTTCTCCACTTACCACAGTTGGCTGCACCTGTTCTCCCAGTAAAAACTAATTCTATTTAACATCCCACAGTGCAACCCAAGGCAGAGATGGAAGGGAGAGGAAATTATTGAACTTAAATATTGGTACACATATCTAAGAACACTTCTACAGCTCTGTAGTTCTCTTTTCATGTACCTCCCATTGACCCCTCTCTCTGCAGGCACCTTTCTGTACAGGTAGCTCTTGTTAATTTAATTTTTGTCTCCAAAAAGGTAATGTGGGTTGAAATGCAACCTGACTTTGCCTCTGTGTTTTATAAATGAAAACGTCAATTATAATAAGATACTTAATTCTTAAAAAAAGTGTCACAGCATCTTTTGTATGGAGACCAGGCATATTTGGTGTTAATGCAGCCTGTTTGGTAAGGGATCGTGTGGAAAAGTGCTAAGCAATTTCATCTCTCCCCATCTTCAATGCTGTAAGAGACCTCAGCACTTACAAGGAAGTTCTTGGCACTTCACAAGGATCGCGACAGAGTGAGAACATTAGGAGATAGTTTGCTTTCTAATATTTTAGGTCTGACTCACCCAGACTTGACATTTACAACCTTATTAAAATATGAACATCTTCAAGAGTAATTAAAAGAGAGCCAGTCTAAAAGAGCTATTTATATCAACGAGAAAAGAAATAACTTTGTGTTGACTGTCTAAAAAAGCGTGACAAAACCTAATTACATTTATTCAAAATCTACCCCAAATAAAAGTCAAGATGATGGCTCTCTCTCAAATTTAGAGCTGCACAAGGAACATACAGGGAAACAGAATGTAATAGATATAACCAAATCCAAGTCTGTATCACATGAAAAGCTGCTACAAGAAAAAGCAAACCATTTTCATAAAAGTAACATCATGACAAATCAGAGGAAAATAAACACCATCTTCTTGCCTTTAAGAAGATACTAATTCAGTTTCACTAACTAAAGAGGAGTACAAGGACACGAGGAGCGAGGCATGAGGCAGTAGGGAGAATTTCTTAGAAATTATTAACCTTCTTAAACAGCATGGGTTTACATGGCAGCAGAAGCACATTAACCCAGGTTCTCAGTCAAATTCAGCTGCTCAGGTTCACTCTCAAGATCCCCTGCAGAATCAAGCTCAAGCTCTTAACTGAAGCAAAAAGCCAAATTGCCTTCTCTTCCCTGAAGTAAAGATACATTGCCCAAATGATTTCCACTGCTGGAGCAAAGAAAAACAAGGGCAAATGAATTAAAAGAGACTATCTGAAAGTGTTCAGAACAGAAATCCTGAGTGAAGAGTGATAGCTATAGAAAAAAATAAGAAATTAAGAACAACTCCTTAACTAATTCTCAAGTCTCTCTTACATATACCTTCTCCTTGCTTACCCTCCTACCTGCTAATTTCGCCTTTGAATCAATTTCTGCCTGTCCTTATTTTTCTCTCCTCCCACTTCTCCACTGGCAACTGGGTTCAATTTCACAGTTCATAACACTGGCAGTCTCCAAACTCTTTGTGGTTTACCCTTTAGATGCTCTCAACCATTTTATGTACCACAAATGAGCACAGTACCTCCTCAGGGATTAATCCTGCTATCCTTCAGCTGAGAACTCTTCCCATGGAAGAAGTCATATTGCCTGTTTATCCAGAGAAATATTACAATGCCAACAAAAATAATTCCAGTGTCATCATTAAGACATGCTCTAATTAGGAGTGAAAAAAGTAAATTAAAAGTCATTACTATAAAGCTGCTTCTTTCTACATGCTCTAGATGAGTCATCAAAACACACAAGCATGTTAAACACCAGTATTCAGATAGCATCTCTGCAGCATCATATAGTACAGGGAAGTTTTATTAAAACAAGGAACTTGAGATCTCTGTCCAATTCCAATTACAAGCTCATACTTAGTTCTGTAACTGCCAGATGTCAAGTCAGAGCTGCCAAAGTGAAGCAGAGCAGATGGCATAGACCCATTTAAGGCTCTGAGTTTTGAGAATGGGTTTGGGGGATTGCATAGAGGGATTTTTCTTGTGCCAAATAAAGTACTAGGGGATTTTTCAGCATCTACAGGAAAAAATAATTTCAGGACAAATAAAAGACAATCCAAAGTCTTGAGCAGATACTTAAACTCCAATATTTTTTTTTCTCTAGTGGGAATTTTTAAAATAAATCCTCCTTTCTGAATAATTTGTTGGTTTTAATATTAAAAAAATTGTAAAACCTCAAGTCATTCCATAAAGCCTCTTCACTTCTACAAAAAGAAAAACCATATAATGAAGTGCTGCAAGTGAATCTTGGCTCTGGGAGCAGGAGAGAAATGTCAGACTGAAAATTAAGGAAGTTAAATAAACAAAAATAATTTTCTTTTCCCAGTGCGTGTGGTAGCATTCACATAGAAATCTTACACTTGGTCTTCTATTAGAAACTTAAAGAACTTTAATCATGAACAAAGTGGCAAAATAGAATTGTTTACCACTGACTCAAGTCCAAAAAGTAGTTTTAGATATTTGCCATCTGAAATCACCAAGTCTTTTCTGCTCAGAAACAAAATCCAGAGTGATACTGAGGATCTGCTTCTTCTGTTTTAGTCCGAGCTGCAGATGACCAACACATCTTAAGGCCGTGTTGTACGTGGCTGTTGAAGAGCCCTTTCTACTCTAATTCAGAAGTGACAGGAATTAAGGATGGCTTTTGACACATGAACAACTTCAGTCCAAGAAAGTGCTGTATGGGGTTTGCATGGCAAGGTTCTGGTGGGGGGTAGGAAGGCAACAGGGGTGGCTTCCATGAGAAGCTACTAGAAGCTTCCTCCATGTCCAACAGAGCCAATTCCAGAAGGCTACGAAACAGAACCTTCACTGGCCAAGGCCAGGCCCATCAGCAAAGGTAGCAAACCCTCTGTGATAACTTATTTATGAAGGAAAAACAATTGTTGTGCAGAAGTGACTGTGGTCAGAGAGGAGAGTATGTGAGAGAAACAACTCTGTAGACACCAAAGTCAGTGAAGATGGGGCACATGGAGCTGGAGCAGAGATTCCTCTGCAGACTGTCGTGAAGACCATGGGGAGGTAGGCTGTCAGGCTGTCCTCCTGCAGCCCTTGGAGATCTGTGAGGTGCAGAAATCCACCTGCAGCCTGTGGAAGAGACCCTTGCTGAAGCAGATGGATGTCCAAAAGAAGGCTGTGACCACGTGGGAAGCCCACACTGCAGCAAGCTCCTGGCAGGATCTTTGGATCCATGGAGAAAGGAGCCCGCACTGAAGCAGGTTTGCTGGCAGGACTTGTAATCCTGTTGGCCCCCATGTTGAAGCAGTTTGTGAAGAACTGTAGCCCATGGGAAGGATCCATGTTGGAGAAGTTTGCAGAGGACTGTGTCTATGGGATTGATCCCATTTTTGAGCAGGGGAAGGACTTCTTTCTCTGAGGAGGAAGAAGTAGCAGAAAAAACATGTGATGAACTGAACCCCCACTCTCAAACCCCCGCACCACTGAAGGAGAAGACGAAGAAGGAAGCAGAGAATCAAGAAAAAAGTTAAGCCTGGAAGGAGGGAGAGATGAGAGAAAAGTGGGTTTAAGATTAGTTTTACTTCTCCTTATGCTACTCTGATTTTGATTGGTAGCAAGTTCAATTAATTTCCTCGAGCTGAGTGTGGTTTGCTCATGACAATTTGTGATCTTTCCCTGCCCTTATCTCAGTTCATAAGCCTTTCATCATATTTTCTCTTCCCTATCCAGTTGAGGAGGGAAGAGAGAGAGTGGCTTTGCTGGGTGCTGGGCATCCAGCCAGGGTCTACCTACCACCAGTGTGAGAGCAGGACACCAACTGTGTGCCAGTGTAGTGCTGTTCTAGACAGTGTCTGCTCAAAACATGACAGTCAGCAAGATCATACCATTTTCCCTAAACAGACTGAGTTCTGTTTGAAACTTGCTTCCCTTGAGAGCTTTTTTATCTCTTCATGTCTGTATCATTGCTATACTGCAGTATTTAATCCCTCAGCCATTTTCCCAGAACAATGTTTGAAAATGGCTATTTTCCCTCATGAGTCTGTGCAACATCAAATGCTCAATGTTGCAAACTGCACAGCAAGGCAGGGGCAGATGACAAGAAACAAACTCCCAAGTGTATTGAATAGGTCAGTAAGCTCATATAACATGCTGTGAAAGAATTTAGAGGAAGGATGCACTAATATCCTGACAATAAAACCCTAGGCCTACTTTTCATCTGCTCAGCTTTCAGTGTTTTGCTTGGAAACCTGACTGCCTTCTATCCTATTACTATATTTTGCAACCATTCAATCCCTCTGAATAATCCAGTGTGGTTCAGAAAACAAGAAGCCATAGAAAGGAAATCCCTCTTCTCAAGAGGGTTTGATTTTAATCCCTTCTTGCAAAGAAGGTACCTATGCACCACTCACATTCTAGGCAAATTTTTCAGCTCTTGTACTTACTTTCACTCATTCTTTAACAGAAAATTAAAAAGCTTCACACATCCCTTCCATTTTTATTTCCCAACCTCAGTCTAATTGTGAGACAAGGGAACAAGCTCTAGACTGGGAATACAAAAGAATGTGTTGGATTACAAGAAAGAAGGGAAAATATATGCAATGGAAATACAAACAGAGAAATTATTATCATTATCATTATTATTATTATTATTGCCTTTAACAGGAAAAAAAGGCAGTGAGCCAGGCTGAGGAGCTTCTCAAGCAATCAGCCTCCACTCTTAGGTTCACTAATTAGACTTAGGTTCACTAATTTATATCCTCTTCATTATTATTTTAGACCTTCTAGAACTTAGCCCTAAAATGGAAAAGTTTTCCTTCGAAACGGGGATAGGGAAATCAGGGAGGGTGATTAATGATGATATTTCAAAGTTCTGAAACACAGAGATTAAACAATGAAAACACAACCTCTGGGAAAAAAAAGATGAAGGTAAAAGGAGAGGGGAATAAATGAGCTGAATTAACCAGCTCTAAAGTGAGATCTTTTTGCAAAGTAGTTAACTTGTCTAGCATTTTATTTACTAAACTATCAAGCTACAAAGGCTATCATACACTTATCAGCTATATACATCTCAGTAACACAGTCCTTTCTCACTGAAATTTTCAAACAACCCTTTAAATTTTCCTTTCTTCTTCGACATCTGAAAGTGATTATTTTAAACAAGTGAAACAGCTCAAAAATATATTTATCTCTGCAAAAATACTGTTTATGAAAATGTGGAGATTTCAGAGGAATTACCAGTGAAATACCCTTAGTCCAGAAACTCAACATCAATTTTCAACCTGTGCATAATGAAGGAACCAAATACACCAGCCAGACTCCTAGAGGAAAAAAAATAAGTACAGTTGCATAGAAATGCAGGAGGAGAGTAAGTATACTTTACTAAGACCTGAAGATAATTCTTCCCCTTTTTTTTTCCTGTCCTACCAATAAATGAAGTTCCAGGAGAAGGAAAAAGTTATTTGCCTCATGGTCCTTCTTACACCCTAAGACAATTAAGACTTTTTCTCAGTACATGCTCAACTTCTTCCACACTGTGGACCAAATTTGCCGTGTTTCTGCACTTTGGATAGCCAACTGTACCTAAACTACATCAGCATAAAAAGAATGAAGTCAGTGAAAAGAAAGCCAGATGCTCTGCACTAGGCTCATGTGCTGTTTCTCTCACTTCTGGTAAGACTCATTTACTCCATGTCTTTTGCCATCTGGCACAACCTAACTGTACTTTATTGCCTCATTGTCCTATCTTCTCTCCAAGTCTCATTTACAAATCTACTTTGCTCTTTGCATTTCCCTTCTGTAGTTTCTCACCTGAATCTTTCAAAGATTTGAATCTGCAGAGCATTCTACTATGGAGTGGAGTTACTGAAGGAAGGGTGAACACTCTCCACCAGACTTAGAGCTCCCTTAGAGCTCATAGGATCCATTCATAACTCTTGTTTTTAATCTGAGTTCGTCTCAAAGTGGTGCATTTACACACTGCTCTGATTCTCAGAGCATACATCTAAGGCCCCAGCCTAGTCCTAGACTGAATCTCAGAAGAGTCAGGTTGAACATCTCATCTACCTTAACCATTACAAACAAAATTATCAGTAAATAACCAAAAAAAAATCTATTTCATTCTTAAAACCTCTCAGATTTACAGGAGACTTGAATATAATTAGGCTCTACTAGAGCAAAGGGGAGAAAAATGTGTCCCAAGTCAATCCATGTAATTTTGTAATAATCATTCAGCATGAAGTTTTTGTTTGTAGAAGATTTTTTCCCTTAAATAAAATACATGATGAGGTCACTGGTAATTTTCTCCCAGTTTTTTTCAATGATTAACTGACTTGAAGATACTGAAGATATTCCTGATCCAGAAATATTAATCCCTGCATATGAATAACTTCATCCAAGGTAACAGTTCTTTATTACTAAAGTAACTTTTATATTCAAGTGTTCATAAAATCGTAGCCAAAACCAGAAGCAACTAGATCCATAAATGGGGAAATCAGTAAGTAACTTAAGATTTTACAGATTCTAAAGCAGTCAAAAAGGTTTCTCCAAAACAAATGTTCACTGAAGGCTAGGATGAATACAGGAAGGTAATGCAAGGTAGTTTAACAAAATCTGCCATTTGTTTTCCTGGTCTCTCACCCAGTTGATGCTTCTGCTGTCAGAATAGTGAAACTGTGGAAAGTCCTATTTGACACAAAAATTCCAGTTTGCATCCAGAAAAATATTACGTATTGGTTTGTCATGTTATATATCTCCAAAAACTGAATTTCATGGTGCTTTTTCTTTTTCAGTCAAATTACATTTTTTTCATGACATCAATAGTCAATTATTCTAATTTTGCCAAAAATTCAAGGACAGAAAAAAAATCATACAGAAGTGAAAGTATTTTAAAATGTATAAAAATTCTTGAAGAGTAATCATTAAGAAATATAGACTTTGATTTTCTATACTCTAATGAACTTGAAATTAACATTTTCCCTTGAAACACTATCTAACATATACATGTCTTCCTGCATGAAGCTAGAAGTTGTTGTTCACTTTAAATTATGACACAGAGACACTTATTGCTGAAAACAAAATGTGACCTTTTCCAGTTTTACTGATTGCCTTTGAAGAGAAATAAAATGTCACTGCATCTCATGAAATTTGCTGGTAACTCATGTGAATCAGAAAGCTATTTCTTTTTCTCAGTGGGAGACTGAGGTCTATGCAACCTGTGGTAGAAAAGCAAAAAATCCTTTGTTTTAGTTATAAAACAAAGTTCTTTGGTTGCTGGGTGAAAAAAAAAAAAAAGAAAAGAAGTCAAGAACTGGTTTTGAGTGCCTTTCAAAAACATCAAAAAAATTAATGCCTCTCAAAACACCCAACAAAAATCCCCAGAAAACAACTTTATAACCTTCAATTAGCTTCTACAAGTTACAGACTCCTTAGTGCAGGGATATGTTCACTCCATATCTGCCCAAGATTTAGCTCGTTATTCCAGCATCTCCTGTTGAGGACTAAGTTTGACTCCTGCTTGCTAAAACCCAGCATGAAGCAGACAGGAGCACAGCAGAAATCAGCATCTCAAAACTGGTTTTAAGCAGGAAACTTAATTGCTTTCAGATATTTCAAAGCACATTTCATAAACAAATTCTTTGTTGTGCTTGCAATGAAAATTTCTGACGGCACTGTATTCTTAATGTAGATTTTACTCTGTGAAAAAATTCACACAAAACAAATAACAAATGCCAGTAGTTACCATTTTCCTGGATCCTGTTGCTTCATTATTTCCACTAGGTACTCCAAGAAACAAAAGGTCAAGGTATCTGTAGCCTCCTGCAACACCAAGATGGAATTAAAGAGAAAAAGCAGGGCTGTGATTTTGAAGGCACAATCCATAAAGGTTGAAACTGATACAAATAAATTATCTCCCTTTCTTTCCTCCAAGAAAAAAAAATTTATTCAACTATCTTATCTAATAACAGGGAAATTGTAAAACTACAGGATTCAATTTACTTAGACTTTAAGTTTTCATCCTGATTTCATTTTTCAAATCTGAAAATTTTCTATTTCCTGGTTGGATTTTTTTTTCCACCACATATTCTATTCTGTTCAGTAGAGTTCTACTACATTGACATTACTATTAAAGTTTAAAAAATTTATAGTTAAAAATAAGACAAAGGAAAGAGAAAATGTGATTATTCTGGATTTTTTCTATTCAATTTAGTGAGGAAGAAAAAAAAAAGTAATTTAAAATTACATATAAAGCCTTTTTTTTCCTCTCACAAGGAGTTTCAGAGAGGAAGACACAAGCTCTGTTTAGCAAATACAATCAGCTCTGAAGAGAGGTTTAGAACCCCTCTCTGGAATATGCTGAGCAAATATTTCTCTCTACCACCTATGATCCAACAGACACAGTCTTCCTTGGTGATGTCTCTATTTTAAATTTTCCAGCTAGAGGGTGCCCAAAGTGGTAGATTACTTTTCAGCTTCTGTTCTTCAGCAATCTTTTTGTTCCTCTGCTGATCTATGTCAACACAGTACCACACAAAAAATGCTGGAGAAATCCAGCCTTGCCCTAAGACAGCCCATGTGCCTAGTGGCAGAGCACACATCTTGCAGAGATGTCACAAGAGTCCAATTGCATCAGCATACCCTTTTGCAGCACACCACATCTGGTTACAACCTTCTCTTGTTCAGCTTGAAAGCAGAGTGTCCCCCCATGCAGAAACATTCTGCTCTCCCTAGGGCTTTACTGTGAAGTCCCTATTGCTGCATGAGGATTTTGGCATGGAAAAAGCATAGCAGCCATGGTGAGCCCATACCTGAAATCCAATTCCTTGCACCTCACTTTGCACAAGCTCCACTGACTGTTTGACATGATAAATGTGGTGTTTTAAACATTTCTTAAAGGTTTGCAGAACCAAGGACACTGAACTGGGTGACTAATCCTCTGACATTTAGCCTCTCTTGTATGAGGGGTTTTTTTAAAAATTTCAGTGTTGCAAAGAAAAATGAAGGAGTTTTGCCAATCTTTTATCTCTGATTTTTTTTCAGAGTTTTGTATTAAATGGTAAGTGCAGTTCCCACCATAAAGACATGTGTACCACGCTGCTGTAGATTGCAAGTAAAAGTCATATTTTCCAATGTAAATTCCATGTGTTCTAGAAAGGCAGGCAGTGGGCACACCAGCAAATTATTCTTGACAGATCATAATCCAGAGCAGGCCTAACCACAACCTATACTTATAGATTTGTGAGCCTTTCTGAAGAATGAGCAACAAAATAACTAGCATAAATCTTAAAATAATGGTTTACCTACATTGCACGCTAGCATGTAGCTCGAGATCTCCAAACAAGCTCCAAAGAAGTTAGTTTGGTCAGTACCAGATACAGCCTAAACATCTTGAAACAGAGTAAATTTGCCCCCCGGAGCTTTATGCTTCCACTTAGCATGAGCTTTAGAACATAGATTTACCTCTAGTTTAACACCTGTGCTTAGAGTTTGTGCCTGGTTTGGTTTTTTTTAGGGATAACAAATTTTAGGTGTAGGCTTTGTCTTTCTTTAAGATCATGCATATTGCCTAAATAGCAAACAAAAGACATTTTAAACCCATCAGACATTTCTCCACTACTGAAGGTCACATTACCAATGAATAAGAGATAGGAAAAAACATCGTAAAATTATGTGTGGTCACGTTACTCTTCTATTGACTTTAAATTGTTTGCAAGAATGATTTATGAAACTGTTAGGAGTTGCATACATTAACCTAACTATCCCATTATAGTTTTTGTAGTGCTAACTAGTTATCACTAGTGGTAACAACACACTTAATGAACAAATCATGATTAGGTATCGATATGTCACCAGACAACATTATTTCAACCCAATCACTTGTTCCTAAGCATTTTTAGTTCAGAAGCAATGTAACTGGAAATACATTGGCTGGTGTCATTGTGTTCACTCCTTTCTTCAGATAAATATCTGTACAAATATTCTGTTTTTCCTGTTAGTTTATCAAATAATTCAGTATCAAAAGATTTTATCATCCTATCAATTATATTTCTTATGATAAAATTTGCTTTTATAGTGGAAATGCTTTTGTTCTCTGTAATTTAGGAGACCCATCCCTAAACATCTGCAATGAGAAGGATAATGCAACTAAATTAGCGGCAGCTGTAACCCTTAGCATAGCAAAGATTATCTTAGCCTATCTGTCAGAATTTCAACCCCTTTTTATCTAATTGTTTGTTCTGCTTGCATTTGTCCCTTCAGCATTACAATTAAATGCTGCATTCCCTAGGCAGTCTGCTCAAGAGTTGATTGTGCTCAGTGCTTTAGTTGGGAAAGAAAAGAAGGAAATAAACCTTGAGAAATGTTTTGGTTTCACTTATTCACAGAGGCTTACTCTAGGATACAGTATGGATCACTTGTCTTCAATAACAATGCCCTTTTAAACAGTGGTATGAATCATTACTTGAAGATCAGAAATTATCACCCTCTAGCTGCACCCCACCTTCCTCCTTTTTTATTTCCCAAACTGCAACTAATCATTTGGGATCAGATCATCCTTTGTTTTGAGGTAGTATCTTGAATTACAGATACCCTCCTGTAATAATATGAATATACCCTACCATCTTAACTCTTCCTCAAACACATTCCTGGCTTCAATTTTAATATGTGGCATGATCCATTGCTTAGCCTGCACACATACCCACTGCATACCTTTCTAAAATAAATGGAAGTTCTACTGGAAAAGAAGTAGTTTTCTACTACAAAATGTGGTAAGAGCAGCAGACCCACAGATGAAAGGCTTCTCAGAACCAGACCTGCAAATAAAAGAGGTCCTTTTTACTCTTACAGCTAGCGGACACTGTCTTAGCTTTTAAGATCTTAAATCACAAGAATCCACAATTTTTCCTTCAGAATTCTCAGTTTATCTGCCTAATACTACTTCTTGAGCCTTCATTGACTGCAGTCAGTCTTCATCAAAAAGGGAGCAGAGCCTATAGGACTCACACTACAGACTGGGAGTCAACATTTATAGCCTTTGCTTACTGCCCCTTTGCATTATGTTGTGGAATTATACTTTAATTAATTCTTTATCTGCTACTCTGTCTCCTTTCCAAGAAGATCAGTTAAATGAATAAGTATACAAGCCAAAGAAATGAAAGAATTAGATGAATGCTATCCCCAGCATTTAAAATCACCAGATTGGTCCATATTACCTTTTATTTAGAAGATATAAAGAGAAAAGAAATGCAACACATATTTGAAACTATCAAAGTTTCAAAGTACGTTGTGCTTTACGGGCATATCTGTAACAGCTGTATAATTATACTGTCTGTAAAATTAAGTTCTTTCATGGCAAATTTCCCAAACCAGCAATTTTGCATCAACATTTGTTGAATTAGTATATGCTGGATCCATACACACTCTCAGAATCAGGTATTGTGCTTCCACAAGCAAGCAGCAAAAAGCAGTTCCCATGAAACATTTACCACCTACAGGCAGTAGTCTTCAGACATTCACTCTGCTTTAGACTAAAACCAAAGACATCAGTTTACATCCCCTTCAACATTTTCCCCGGCCCCAGATTTCACAAGTACCAGTCAGGTAGTTGGTGTGCTCAGTCCTGAGCTAGAAGTCTTGATCCTCTCAGCTGTGCAGCCTGGCCCACATGAGACTTGCTACTGGAGCTCTTTGCTGTATCTCACCTTCTGTCCTGCACCGGCCAGCAGAGCAAGAGCAAGGTTATCACACACCTGTCTCTGCTATTTAACACAATTACCTTCATCTTGGCTTAGCACCTATTTAAGTATGGAAAACACGAGACAAAATCAGCAAGATCCTATTTAACTTTGACACCAAACAGAAAATACTTCTACAAAAACAAGCGTATAGGATTTAAAATTTATGTTGAACCAACTGAGAACAAAACAGCCCCAAGACAGGGATACAGCAAAGTAGATAACAAATGAGAAAAACAGAAACACTTGAAAAACACCTAAAACCTGTTTCTAGTGAGTAAAAAAATATATATATATGCATGTGTGCATGTGAATATGTGTATATGTATATAAATGTATATATATACTTTATATTATATATAATATATAT
>VXBB01008391.1:22346-45937 GCA_013399915.1 Illadopsis cleaveri
TTGTGTGCTGGTCCAAGAGCAACAGCTGGCCAGTGAGCAGCTCAGGAACCAGTTCAGTCCCAAGGAGGGCCATGTGAATGGTGAAGGGTCTGGAGGGGAAGCCATATGAGGACTGGCTGAGGTCACTTGCTCTGTTCAGCCTGGTGGAAAGACTCACCAGGGGAAGAGGAGGGGCACACAGTGATCTTGTCACTCTTGTGACCAGTAAGAGGACTTGAGGGAATGGCATGAAACTGTCAGGAGAGATTTAGGCTGGATATGAGGTAAAGGTTTTTCACCTGAAGAGTGACTGAGCACTGGAACGGGCACTCTAGAGAAGTGGTCACAGCACCAGCCCATCAGAGTTCAAAAAGTATTTGGAAAATGCTCTCAGGCACATGGTGTGATTCTTGAGGTGTCCTGTGCAGAGCCAGGAGTTGGGCATCAGTTATCCTGATGGGTTGCTTCCAATCCAGTATATCCTATGATTCTGTGATGTAGTTTTGCAAGCAGATGTATTATGGCTTCTTTTGGATCTGGTCAATACAAATTCAGATTTTTTTTTAAGAGTATCTTGGCTTGAGAGTTGCTCTTTTTAGTTTTATTTGGTTGTTATTTTTTACTAATTTTATGGTTCACTTGAGTGCTTGCCAATAAATATATCTTCAGGGGCATCTGGTGTTGTGGTTTGCATCTGACACAATCAGAACATCTCAAATGTTGGCCTCAGAGGGCCTGTGTTACGTCAGGCCTGCCTTTCTATTTGGAAAAGAATTATAAAAAGGGATGGGCAACAGCAAGCTCTTTACTTCTGAATTTCTAGTTTTGATTTTCTAGATTACCCCCAAACCTGTCAGCGAGAGCTGCAGTGATAAATCACAATGAGGAGGGATGGCTCTTGCTCTGTGAATGTATTCCTTTTCAATAACCACATCTGGTCAAGAGTATGGACACACTGAAAGCAGTTCTTCATCTGCTTCTGCTTTTTTATGTTGTTTTTATACTGAAAAGGAAGGTAGAAAAATTACTAGGAGCCCTCCTTTTGAAGACTACTCTGTTAGCAGATGGAGATATGTGGAAAGTTTCCATTGCCTCTGCCCGTGTGAGGACACAGCCAGCATACCTGTGTGCCAGAAAGGTCATAAGCAGCTGAATCTGCTAACATACCCATACCTGCTGTACACTACCCTAAAACCAAGCCAGCCCAAGGACTAGTGAATTCAGAACAGTTTGACAGTACACGTCAAGAGGATTCTGTGGAAGAGCACTTGGGTGTATTTATGATTTTCACCTGTCATCGAACAGAAATTGTACTGAATCAAGTACTTAGAATCAAACACCCAAAGATTTAGCTTCATTTAGTCTTCAAGTGAACTAATACAGATACAGTGATAGTTTATTATTTTTGAATAGCAACACTTGCACAGGAATTAAAGGTGATTTTAGGTAACTCACTTTGAGTTAACTTATTTACTCATTCCAAAATAATTTCTATAAATGCTGTGTTGCATACAAGCCTTTAGACACGTGTTTGATGATGACTGATTTCATCTGGGCTCTAGTTGCTTTGGTGAAACTGTCTTAATCAGTGACATATTTATCACTGGCAAAGAGCAAGGGAACACAGATTCTCAGGTACACCGGAGGCATAGGAGAAAAAGATGTAACAAAAGCAGCTGAGCAGCTCACCTTATAAGAGGTTACAGGCTACAGCTTGTACCATGAAAAAGGGGTCTCACTACACCAAAAGTTTTGTGCATTCATGGCTTGTCTTGCCCATCCCCTCCACAGCATTGTCATCCTGCTCCCTGAAAGGCACAGACACATCAAAATAACAAGACCCACTCATCCCTAATCATTAACATATTTGACATGTTTCACATGTTTCACTATAGAAATAGACTGAATAGATTTTCCTGAGGGAATTTGCTTAAGTAAAGACAAGAGACCAGAACTAGACCCTACTCTTTCTCAGAGATCACATCAGGAAGAATTGAACCACAAATAATATATGAACGTATCTTCTTCCCTGAGTAAAATGGAGAATAAATCCACAAACTCATTTTATGTCCTGCATTGAGCAAACCAATTTTTGGTGTAGGTTTTTGGTGTAGGTTTGAGTTACATGTTTTATTTAGTACCATGTGCATTCTAACAGACAGAAAAATAAGCACAACATTCCCTCCCAAAACCCTAAAAGTTCAAGACAGGATATGCCTCACAATAGCTGGAGTCCCTAGCAATTATTTTGTTTCACAAAGAAATCAAATGACATATTCTATATTCATGGGGCTTGTAACATCACTGCATGGATGTGCCTATTGTATCCCAGTAGTGTTATACTCCTTTTGCCTCCTGTCACAAGGGAGTCAGCAGCATTATACCTTGCTGCATTTCAAAACAAATCTCAGCGTGTCAAAAGTCATGGCTCAAGCAGGACAGCCTTGAAGCATCTGGACAACAAGGACAATGGAAAGGTCAAAAGTCTTTTGCAAAACAGTAAAAGTCAATCATTTTTGGACACAAAGTCGATTGCCCTTGAGCAACACAAGGGAAACCTAGAAAGACTGCTTGGTTTGTTATTCCTCTTCATTGAGCTCTGCTATTGCAGTACTGCAGAGTCGTGTTCAAAAGGAAATAAAATGCATTAAAAAAACCCCTAACAATGAAACAACAAAACCATCCACTTTTTATTGACAGTAACTTTCAATTATATTTAAAGCCAAAACAAGATAGAAGGAAGCAGGTGAAAAAAGTCCTCCTGCTACAGAACGTAACACAGATAGATTATTTGATTTTCAGAGAATCACATAATCACTGAGGTTGGAAAACACCCCTAAAATCGTTGAATCCACCTGCTAACGTAACACTGATAAGTCCACCACTAAACCATGTCCCCAGGCACCACATCTACATGTCTTTTGAATACTTCAAGGACTGGTGACTCAATCACTTCCCTGGGCAGCAGTTCCAATGCTTGACAACATTCCTGTGAAGAAATTTTTTTTCTACTATCTAATCTAAACCTCCTCCAGTGCAACTTGAGGCCATTTCCTCTCAAGCTCTCTTTCCCAACCATTTTCACCTAGTTTGTATTCTCAGCGTCACATATCATAACTCAGGTAACTAATACTGACATTAGTAACTTTGTTTAAAAACAGTGCAAAAATTCTGATGTCAAGGTTCCTTAAAGAAACTCAGGAACTTCTTATTTTTCCCAAACCCTGAGTCAGATGCAGTAATGTAATAGATGTCAATATTTGTTTCAGTATTACGCAGAGATAAACATCTGTGCTGAAGCTGTGCATTGTGACATGCTCTTCACATTTTTCATTCAAACCAGGCAACCAGAAAGACGTAATTATGGTAGGTAATGTTGTCTTTAAAAAACCCAGCTAACTTTTATAAGTAGGAGTGTCACAGAGCAAGTTGAAGATCATTAGAAACATGATCTTATTAGAACAACAATACAGGTCTCTCTAATTATTCCCTGCTGTTCCAAGTGGAAAGTGGAAGTATGATAACCAGAACATGTGTATTAGTTGTGTTTGAATATTTGCAGATACTGCAGCTTCCAGAACAAACATCTTTAAAAAAATAGGCTTCTCTTTCAGCTTTCCTCTTTTTACAAATCTTTAGCTAGAATCAGAAAAAAATTATGAAAGAAGAGCTTTCAATAATTTTCATATCCTGTCCCTTGATCACCTTCTGGCGCTGCTGTTCAAGTCTGTTTGTGTAATCCTTGGGAACACTGTGTGTGATATATATCAGTCTTGAAAATTCAATCCTTCTCATCAAAACAAGTAATAACAGGCTAATTGACCTATTAGTCCTACCGGTTTCTTTGTTCACTGAAGCTGTATATATATTATGCCATGTCTAAACTTAACACTGAATTTATGTTTTATTGTTGTTTGTTGTTTGTCCATGTTGATGAAAACAAAATAAATTGTTCAGTCAGTAAAAATCATGCAGAATTAAAAAAAACCCTTCTCTGTGATTTGTAATACAACTTATTTAATAACTGTCAAGTTCTATTAACAGCTATGAAATCCAGGATTTATGCTTTGTTTACAATCTTTATCTCTTCTCTAATGTGAATTGGAACTCATTAAACGTTAACCCATTCATTGACATCTTTACTGTAAAATTACTTTTTTTCTCCCAGAAAATAAACAAACAAAACCAAAACAACCTGCCTAGATATTGCTGTGATTAGCCAGACATTAATATGTGATATGGAAAATGCTGAACACTGTTTTCCTCTGTGTAGTTAAAACAGAAACCCTCCAATCTAACTCACGAAAGAGGAGCATGTCATAAATATCAGGCTTGAGTTCAGAGCACGTCAAGCACATCCATACAAGGAGTCCATACAAGTACATCCATACAAGGAATAGACCAACTTCCCCCCAAGAAAGCCATCTCCATCTTTTAGTCAGTTAGACTCAGCTTTGCACACAGGGAGACAAAGGTGTAACCAACTTTTATTGATCCAAACACCTACAATACAACACCACTAGCAGCTTGTGACTTACCACATCTCCTGAGTCACAGCCCAAAGTCCCAGATGTGTAGATACAATAGAAGTAATGAAAAATAATTATTCTGCAAAAGTCAGTTGCAGGAAGAGTTATGGAATTTCTGTGCCATCCAAGCATCCCTTCAGCACCAAGACTACTCAGAGGGTCAGACAGAAATACCTTCATCTTACAGTGCTCCATTAGAGCATCATAGAGAGCAGTCAGTAAGACAAAGACACAAGTCTTGGGAAGCCTGGTGTATATTGTACCAAATCCCAGACAGTGCCATTCATCCACAGCTACAGGTGTCAAAAAGTCTTTGCTAAAGCATGAAGCTAAAGCTGAAGCTAAAGCTTTTGCCAGAAATTTAACTGAGACAGGACAGTTTTCTGTAAACCAGTGATGGTGGTAACTTTGTACAGGAGAGCTACATGACAGGCTGTGCCTCATCTCAAGGAAAAATATACAAAAACATACAAAAAAAAAAAAAAAAAAAAAAAAAAAAATCTAGCTATGGGGCACTGAGGCCCAGAATGGGACATTCTCCCAAGCCTGTGTCCCAACAAATGTACACTTTCATTCACTGGAAGAGCAGCTTCCACAGAATATATCTTATTTCTGTAAGATCTGCCTGTTCATGCCCTCTATCTGCCACCTACTCTCTCTGGTGGTTAGCCTGCCACTGAGAATTTTTACTTTTCTCTCTGTTAACAGAAAAAAAAAAAATCTTCCCTATTACTTCATCTGTCTCAGCAGGTCTCTGGTGTTTCTGGTCTTGTCTCCTTTCTCTCAGCCTTGGAAAACTATAACATACCTTCAGTTATGTGGCATTTGAAAGGTTGATAGATCATTTCTCCTCTTTATCATCAGAATACTGTATTTTCTCTAACCAAACTAGACAATTTCTTTGAACACCAGAGCTTGCCAGCATCTGCAATCAGAAGAACTTTCTAGTTTGCACACTCAAATAATCAGGTAGGGTAACTGTCATGCTGACTTCAGTGCATGTTGGATGGCTACTCTCTTGAACTCCATTTCACATTAATGTGTCTGTAGCCACAGCTTTGTCTGTAGACACAGCTTTGAAGAGTACATGGCCAAGACAAGTATTGCTTGTGATATCAGGAGTGACATAGATGCTGAAGACAGGCAAACAAATAATTAATTGCATGCAGATCCATTAATACTAGAGGACATATCCCTGGCCTGTGCCTTCAGTCAGCAAGGTGAAGAAAGTGCCTACCCACAAAATCCAGGTGAATGAATGCAACATACTGGGCATCTGTGACAGGCTAAGACCAGGAATAGCAAGGACAAAGAAATTGTACATGATACTCCCAAGCAAATAAGCACAGCTGACATCAGCTGCTATGAGTCACTGAAATGTTCCTCCTCTGACATTCTGGAGAAGATAGACAGCTTCCATGATAGGAAAGTAAAAGCACTTTGGTCTTCAATGGTTAGGGCCAACTCATCCACTTTGAGTCTAAGAATCTGTTTCTTTCACACTCAGAGGCCCCCTTTCAATAAATGCTGCTTTTCAGTGAGTTCCCAGCACACTAAATGCTAACAGTGTTAGTGTCCTGTTAAGGAAGATGTGCAATTTTCCTATCTGGAGTTTCCTTATTGTTGGAGCATACGATATTAAAAAGGAGAGTGCAAGTGGACTTGTACTGATTAATTGAATTAATTTCCGGTTTAATTAAAATACATTATGTACTACATATTTTATTGCAGAATTACAGAATGACATGCCCTCAACAAACACATTTCTATTATAAGATTTCCTTCAATTAGCGCCAGCACAGAGAGCTTCTGAACACAATGTACAGCCAGACAGGACTGGCTGGGAGGAAGAGAGGGAGAAAGCCAGCATGAAAGGCACTGTGCCTCGCACACTAGGGGTGATCCAATGTGCCTCTGGCTTCAGGAAGAAAACCAAACAATGGGTGTTGTTCACTGTAGGACTGACTTAGTGCAAAAGCCAGCACCATGCTGCTTGCTGGTCCCTCTGCCAACGTGCTGGCTGCCTTGTGGGGAGCATGGACAAGACTTTAGGGTGTTGGCTACCTCCTGACTACCAAATAATCTGAACCTAAAATCATTACCTCACCCATGAGCCTTGTCTGTATTTTGATTACCAGCAATGCCAAGCTAAAATAGTCACTACAGCCTTGTGCTAAAACTGTATTAATTCCTCATCATCAGATTTTGAACCCTTCACTGTTTCACCTCTCCCCAAAATGCAGATGTCCAGTTTTACAGCAAGGTGGTTTGACATTCATGATTTCTGACACAGCACATATATATTGAATTCATGGCTCTTTTCTACCATCCACATTAGCAACATTAGAATCCTTACCACATGACGACGTCTGAACTTTGGAGAACTGCTTCCCCCTCCCACTCTCTGTCCTCTGGGGATCATCTTTATTGTTGTTGAATTGGTTGGATGCAGGCAAGAAAACAAGCCCGGAAAAGAAAACCATGGTAATTATACAGATTGCTAGAACTTGAAAGCAGGAACTGAACATCATTGCTCTCCAGCATTGAAACATGGGAACAAATGCTCTGAGTAATTGCAGAGCAGTTACAGGCACACAGGTAACAGACCAGGTGGTCTGAGCAACGTGGGAGGGCAAATGGAGACCTGCCAAAGCACCATGCAATGTAGGCAAATGTAGGCATGCAATAATTAATAACAAGATGGAGTTAACTGCTAGTTCCAAACAACAGAGTATGGCATCACTAATGAGTGAATTTCCCAGTAAAGGTAAGACTTTATATTCAAAAAAATTCAGCAGAGGATAGTTCTACAGTGTAGCAAAGCCCTTAGACTAGAGATAGCATGCCAAAGCCAAAGAACTGTGAATCTCATCCTGAAATTTTCAGTGGAGAGATTCTACAATCTTTTGACACTTAACATATATTCTTTTCTAAATTTAGAGATGCTAAAGAAGTATGTTCTATATACTGTAACATGACAGCTGTGCAGGGGGAAAGAAGAGTCATAGAAATATTATTTCAAAATTTTGGATTCCCATTTAAGTACTACAAGCTTGACCATCCATGGCCTCACATACTGTAATTATGTAGATGGGTATTCAGCTGAAATGCTACTCAATTCTACTGGATAGTCTCTTCCCACAGAGGAGGAAATTACTGTATAAGCAGGAGACAGAAAAGAATCAGGGCCCTGTATACTTGAGTGCCTGTGTTGGGGAACATATCCAGAACTGTTTCTGCTTTCACAAAATATTTGGGATTTTATTTCCTTTCAAGATACATTCTGTGAGATTTCAAAATCTGAATGTAAATTATTGATGCGGCCATCTGAAATTTAAGAACAATAAAATTTGGAAGAGTTGATGCTAGTCTTTCTTTCACTTAAGCTGTTAAAGAAGCAGTAATTAACACCATGTTGGCACATCTAAATCACAAAGGCACATCCTGTAAGAACAGCAAAACTTTTACTTCCTCCGCTTAAATCAGCCCTTGCAGAGCTTATCGTTTAAAGGCAGACTGCCCAGAAGAGAGCAGCACGAGAGTAACTGCTGAGACAACAGGAACAGCTCAAACAGCAGTATGCAAATTTGCACAAGGACCTCTTCTTCAGTAGTGGGACAAATTCAATTCAGCTGTCGATTATGTAGCTGAGCAGATCATATTTGATACTTATTATTACATAATAGAAGGCACAGGAGAAAATAACTCTGAGACATAGAAAGCATTAGGTCTGAATGGTAATCCAGAGGGTGGATGGGTTGCAAACCAGAGCTCTGCACTAGCAGCCGGATATAACATTTCTCTGCTCTTTTTTCTCTTCTTTTTTGACTTCCATATCCTTGTTTACTTCGACTTGCATTTCTGACCCAAGGCATCTCCCTTAAGTTCACAAAAAGTAAACTGCCAGGTAGGCAAAAAAGGACAGTTCAATTTAGCTAAGCATTTCCCTTATGAAGCTAGATCACCTGAAGTTTTACTCCACATTATGTCTTTCATACACAGAGCAGCTATTCCATGTAGACTCTCATCAGAGAGAGAACAGCTGTCTTCTGCTTCCTCCTGTGTCTACTCATTGCCAGCCACCCCATGGTTGCTGCTTTTTGACTGTAACTCGAAACTCTACCTTTCTAGTATTCAGTTTTGGTTCCATTTCAATTCAAAGAGCCATAGCTACCCTGCAGACTACCATATGGTGTAGGGATCTGAGCAAGCTTGAAATGATAAAGCCTGAGTATGAGAGTGTGCCCAGACACGGACACATGATGCTCAGCAGAGGATAATTTATCCCACTTCCAAGAAAAGTAAATTACCCATGGTAAGCCTTGTGTTGCTGCAGCAAGGTTTCTACCAATACCCAAGTCACCTCATTTAAAGCTAGGATGGCAATCTATAAACAACACTGAAAGTTGCACAGCCTCACTCAAACTCAAATGCATTTCAGGGGATGGATTATATATCAACAGTATCTATTGCCACAGGAAAACAAAAAGGCAGAAGAAAGCTTCCATCATTAGGCACTCAAATCGTTAACAATTCTTTGGCATATTCAAACCAGGTCACTCCAAGAATTCATTCGATGAATTGCAATTTTGCTGTTGAGGTTTTAAACACAAAGCAGCTGTTAAACACCAAAAACACAAGCAAGTTTCAACACTGCTGTCCTCTTGGGGAAGAAAAGTACTGAGAGCACTTAATGAATTTACATTGTCTTTGACAATTGAACTTTCCTTCTAAAGTCTGCCCACCTCAATGTGATATTTAAACAGTAAAAAGACTCTCACCAAACATTTTTTTCAATCATGCAGCCTTACGATGCTACGTTCAATGACTGAGGGAGATAATTTTGTGCAGCTACATACATACAATGCACATATATCTCTCCATCACATACACAAATACATATATTTATAAAATTAAAGAGATTCTAGTTCTTTCCATAAAGACCAGTTGTCACAGAAGTCAGTGACAAATGCTGCAAATGGCACAAAACCAACTGTACTGATAAGTGAGCAACTAGCTGCATATTGATGCCAGAATTCAAGAATACTTTTCTATAAAGGTGATTTCTGTTTCATTTTGGATTTTTAAAGACAAAAACTTATCTTGTCAGTTTGATAAGATCTTGCAAGTTCTACTATGCATTAGAAAGGACATGTTCTCAAACACCAATCAACCACATTGCCAACTTCAATATATTTTTCAGAGTAAGATAGTGTCATCCTCACTAAAGAAAATACCAGTGACTGCAAAGTTCTAGGGACATTAATAATGTAAGTTGTTATGCAAGGTACTGTAATATTTGCATTTTTATATTATTTAGAAGTTCTTCAGAAACTGATTGGGATTTTCAGAAGTGGTCATAGTTTGCTCAAATCTGCTCTCTCCAAAAGAAAATAATTGTACCACTCACTGTATTCGTAAAAGAAATAAAAGATTAGACCTCTTGAAAACTACTTTAGAATTTTTCCTGAATAGAAAAAGTACAATCATTTTGACATTTGTTACTGTCAATGTAGACTGTTAGAATACCCCCAACTATTTAATTACATCACAGCTAGAAATACTTTGAAAAACAGATTCGTGTTTTTGATATTCTGGTATGGTAAGACAAACATAGGTCCAACAAACATTGCATCTCCACTGTTTCGGTGATTTCAATAATCAGGTAAGAATTAACCAAGGAGTTGCATCATCTTGAGTTACTTTTGGAGAACCAGAGCCAAAGGCCACTGGTGGCTTTAATCATGCAGCAAAGTGAAGAGATGTGTTCTTCTGATGCTTTTCTACAGCTTCTTCTTCAAGAAGATTAAAAGCATGAAGAAAAACTTCTGAACAGGAGATCTTCAGCAGAAACTTTAAACAGAACTTGAAACAGTTGAAAAGCCACGGCACGGAAAAAAGAGATTCTGCAGAGAAGTAGATTGTACTTGGGCAGCAAGGACCTGCCTAAGCTTGCAAAGAATAGCCAAATTTAGATAAGGCCGTTTGCATCTAAGGATTTGTTGTCTTAATCTTCTAGCCTGCAAAACTCCTATGGAAAAACAAATCACTTACTGCTCTGTGCAAGCAGTTCCCTGTGACTGTACGTGGTGTTTTGTGATAGCTCTAGATTTAGAGCTATCGTTCTGGCCAGTCAAAAGCAGATCAGGCAGCTCAGGAAAATAAAGAGTCAGACACAGGAACCCATCAGGCATAAGGGGCATACCCAGGCCTGATGCTAAGAGGACATACTCAGAGAAGAGAGAAAAAGTAGTTTCACCTGATCTGCTTTACTGCTTTACTAAAAGACATACCCATTAACACCACGGGAAATTTTGTGGCCAGCAAAGGTTAATTAATTTTTTTTTTCCTTCCAGACCATTCCTTATGGGAGTTCCATTCCACAAAGTAAATCCTTCTTTTGCCCTTAAATGAAGGATCATATTTCTAGTCAACCATGAGAGCAGATTCTCCTGCTGTCTGTACTTCTCCTAGCAATGGCCAGCAGGTACAGAAAGCTCCAACAGCATCATCCTTTGCCCCCGCTTTGAAGACATCAATATCCAGATCAAGAATAAACATAGCAGGACCAGAAATAAAGGCAATCATTGCACAAGTGGCACTTCCCTGGTGAAAGCTTCCATCACATTACACCAAGAACTCCTTCCTTCATACATAGTCTGGTGCTACTGGTGAAACACAAAATTATGTAGGATTGGAGAGCTGTGGTCTCTTAGACTTCCTAAATTTGAAGTATTTATCATCAGTACCTGGAACTAAACAGCAGTGATGTGCAAGGCAACAAAGAACACTGAACCATTTCCACTCTTATCTCTCTTTCTGTCAATCACAAATTTGGATTAATAACTTCACAATTACAAATATCTTGTTACAGCCAAGAGCTGTGGGTGTTCATCATTGCCAGGAATGAGGTGAGTTTTAATATCTATTCAAGATCTTAACCTCTGAAATATTTGAGAAAGGCATTCAGTCCAGAATTGTAACACAGCTAATGCAATGCAGGCAAATCTAAGGGATATGATGTCTTAGGCAGGCAAATCTAAGCTATGTGGTGTCTTACTGCTATACCCATGCAGCGGACTTACCAGAACTTGGGAAGAACTAACACATAGCAGCTAGTAATGACACAAACAAGAAAGATGTCTTCAGTCCAAAGGACTAATTGAGGTCTTGTCTGTTTAATAAGAGAATTACATTAATATAGGCAATGCACAAATAAAACACTTTAAAATGAGGTATATATTCGTAGCATGAATGCTTCTAGTGCATAATATTACAAAAGGCAAAATATCATTGTATGCTACAAGGAAACAACATCTTGCATTCATGCTGCTGCAGCCTGTTGCTGCTATGTGGCCACCACTGTATCAGTTGTGGCATTTACTCTCTCCATACTCCCTTAAGAGGAGGACATCTAGTAACTGGAATCCGTGCAGTGCTGACCAGTGGAACACAACAGTCAGCAAGGGAAAAATCCCAGCAGGAGCCACTCGCAGAAAAGAACGTTTCATGCTGGGGTGTGGTCAGCATGACTCACAAGCCACCTCTCCTGCCAGCGGCTGGAGCACTGGTTGGCTGGAGAGAATGAAAACAGACCAGCAATTAAAGATCCCTCAGTGGGGACACAGGAAGAAATACTCTGCAGCTTTTCAAATGCAGGTCAGTTTCTATAATAGCAGCTGGATTGCAACAAAGAGGTCTCTGCCACTGCACAACAACATATAACTTTTGCATGTTCTGCAAATCCTCTGGGATTTCTTAAACTAGTCTAACATCAACCTGGATCTTCTTCACATAGAAATATAGAAAGCTTAAAAGAGAGGATGATCAGAATGTAGTTATTTAAATTAACATATACATAAGAAAAGCCCCCAATGGTATTGCCTGAGATCCTATTTCTTAGATTTTAAAATAATATGTAAATCCATATAAAAACAATTTAATCTTAGCCTGGAAGGATAGTGCCCTCTGGTGATTAAAATGCCCTGATATTTGAAAGTGCGAAGTGGGTTTTTTTAATTATGACCCTTCTAATCAGCTGCACTGGACTACTCAATCGCCAAAGCTTTGATTTTGAAATACATCTAATTAAGAATCTTTCATCTGTAGCAAATATATCTGATTCTGTGTGATTGAAAAAATCTAACAAATTAACATTTTCTTACCTAATACAGATAGCTGCTGACTGATTCTGCTGCTCTGCAATTCTCAATATTAATTAAGGTTCACAAAAACTTTATGGACACAAGAGGTACACACTTTCTGATTGTTCCTTTCAGGAAGAAACAGAGGTTTAACACACAGTCATTGAACTGCTCCAGTTCACTATAAGTTCATCTAGTCAACTACAGGAAAGAAAATAAGGATGTGTTCATATTTTTTCCTATTCTACATCCATAATGTTCCATTAATATCTCACTAAGTCGTTCAAATACAAGTAAATACGTAAATTTGAGTGGAAAAAAAAAAAAGGCAAATATTCACAAATTGAGGAATCTTGTATATTTCTGACCAAAGTCAATTGATGCAACATTCTAGTCATCCATGACAAAGGAGTGGGGATTCCTGCAGTTACCTGCCATTCCTTATATTGCTACATCTTATTTTCAAGTTATAGCAATATTACAAATTGATGTGCTAAATGGGATATGTTTTAATATCTTTGCTAGGTTGACTGGTTGAAATTTGGAAGAGTCCTGCTTAATCCTGGTTCCCTATTATCCTTTTCTACCAAGATGAGAAGATTTTTGTGGCCAGGTTTGTTTTACTAGCAATCACTATACTTACAATTATTGGTAAATCTTATGTAACCCTCTCCTAAGGCTGAAGACTAAAACATTAGAAAAAGAAAGAACACACACAAGGGGAAAGAAGCTAATGAAATTCTTCTTACCAAGTGGATATCTTCAGTCTATAAAGAGATTGGAGGGGGAGACTAATTTGTCATATTGAGACTCCCAGATCGAGGTGCCATGGGAGCATCTGCTGGAGGGGCTAGCAAGAAAAATCCCATTTGACGTTTTTAAACTAAGAAGCAGCAGCAGTTAAGACAAAATTATATGAATGTTGATGTGAACCTGCCTGTGCTCACAAAGAGGGAAGCTGACTGATGGAGAAATCCCACAGTCTCTGCCAGAGACATTTGTAATCACTGGCTGTGTCTCATAGTGAGTATTTCCAGGCATTCAGGCTGAAATTCCTTAGAGATTATTTTTTTAATGTTTTTCCATAGCTGTGTGCCCAGAACAAGAACCTTCCTTGAGGAAGAGATTAAAGTAAGCTAATTCTGCCTTGGAAAAGGGTGGAAGCATGACAGTGAATAACAGGAAGGCCTTGGAGAGCTGAACCATGCTGCCATGGCAATTGAAGGAAGCATTATCCATCTTCCCACACACTGCACCAACAGCAGCAGTTGCCCTTACACTGCTCAAGGACTACACACTGTCTGCACCAGAAATCTTTGCTCCACCACATGATCAAGTGACCCAGGCAACTCCCTGTATCTAAACTGTATCATTATTGCCAGTTCTGTAGCAGTATGTGTCAATGGAATAACGCAATAAATTGTGAAGAATGCCCCTGAAGCCAGAATACATCCAAGGTTTTAAGTAGCTCTCCTCACAACAACATTTGAGAAATAAAAGCCGACAGCCAATGACCACTGAAATGAAAGAAGGTTCAGTCTCATTTCCCTTTTCCATTAAGTCTATTCAAATAATAGAGCAGATCCGATTGCCTTTTAAGAGCTCTATATTTTATCACTGGCTTAGTTTTGAGAATGTGAAGATAAGAATAGTAAGAAAATCCATTTTATCTAAATCTATGGTAGGGAACAAGTTTAAAGTAGCATTCATGTTCTGTTTACACAAAATTAAATCTTTATTATTTAGTTATATGACTTTCTGTACATTGCCTTTCAAAATTTAAGCTGTGATTATGTGGTGGAAGTGCACATGGAATGCAGTTTAGAAGTTAAAAATAAGTTGCCAATAGAAATGTTTATATTATCTCCTGAGCAGAAAATTATTTAAGTGAAACCTGCTTCCATTTAATCAGTACTTCTTAAAAATTATCTTTGTGAAGCAAGACCCAGTTCCACAAATTAGTCTGCAGAACTGTCTTAGATGTTTGCCCTTTTTTTCTGACAAAAAAATTAGGGTAAGTTGCTTATGATGTTGAGCAGTCAGGAGCATAATGTTAAAAGCTTTAACTAGGCATTTAAATTTTCCCTGAGCATTTGAAATTACCAATATTTGTCAATGTTAAAAAGATCACGTATTATTTACTGAATTTCTCATTGAAATAACAGCAAATACAGGAAAGAAAAGTATTTGAAATTAAAAACAAATTGGTAAGATCATATACACCCAAGCACCAGAGCTACCATAAAGCTTTGTATGTTGTCTACCAGTCATTTTGCTCTAGAGAGAGTCGATACACACATGTCACTTCTGAAGATTACACAGTTGCTTGCATATCCAGGTCTTCATTTTGGGTATATGGATCAGCAACAACTGCCAGAATCAAGCTAGCTACTCCTAGGAAAAGTAACCATTTTCCCTTCCTCCTCCATTTCCAGCATCAGAAGCAAAGCAAATTCTGTGTGGCTCATATCCTTGCTCCTCTTCCCACACCAAGAGTTCAGCTTAGATCAGGTTTCAGCCTTCAGCCTTGATACATAGTGCTATAAAGTCTGCCACTGACCTGGTTATTTCTACTGTCCAACTTCCCTTTCCAGTTTCCAGTTAGTCATTGGCCCTAGTATATTCTAAACAGTTAATAGGGAAACACTATAAACTTAAAAAGAAAAGTGACTCCCCAAAACTAAGACTTAAGAGGGAGAAGAGAACAAGGCTCGTGCACTTTGATCTCACAATGTAGACAACCTCCATAACCAAGAGTTATTAACACTTTAAATAGCATCATTGCATATTTGATGAAGAAATTCTTTGAAATGAGGCTTTTAAGGGGAGAAAGAGTACTATCAGTAAAAAGGTGAGGGTACCAATAAAGGGTGCTTATAGAGACAAGTTTCTTTCTATGGGATCTAAGCTTCTGCAAGGTTAGGAATAAAGAGCAGAGAAGTACTGTACTTGAAGCAGTCCAAACTTGCTCTGAAAGTGATACATCACTAGTAGGATTGTTATTGTTTTATTTTTTACGCCATTATCATCATTATTTGTGGTGGAATCAGCATCCCTGGAAGTGTTAAAAAAAGCTTGTGAATGGGGCACTTGCAGACATGGTTTAGTGGTGAACATGGTAGTTCTGGGTTAATGGTTGAGCACAATGATGTCAGAGTTTTTTCCAAACCTAGCAAGTCTATGGTTATTATTCCACTTAATGTAACATTTGAATATATTTCAATTCTTTGGGAATCCAAATACACAGAAATAATGGGCAGAGTTGCCTCTGGTTTCAACTGTCAAAAGAAAAATCAGATACTGTAAATTTGCTAAAGTACTAATATTCCAACTGACAAGGTAGAATAAAATGAAAAGGAGTTTCATGTGAATGGGTCAATTGTCAGCTAAAACATGGAACTTCTAAAATAGAGGGGAAAAAAAGATAGTAAAGAGTTAAAGTGCTTAAAAGACTGCATTATATGCTGTGTTCTTAAATATTTTATTATCTATCACTGTTCCTACCAAATATATGGATGAAGGACGTATTGATTTTTTTTCCTCCCATTAAAATCCACTTACAAAGCAGCTTCATTTCTTTTCATATTTGGTACCCTATTTAATATTCTTACTTTAACCCCTATGGATTTACCCTGTCTCAGCATATCGAAGACTTTGACAATTCCAGGCACATTCATTTGGGTACATTTGGAATGAGATTCTTGGAAAAACTGAAGGCTAGAAATGATCACAGAAATATAGTCTGCCTGATGTGTTAGTTTAAAAATTGCTACAAACTGCTACATAGCATAACTCAATAGCAAAGGAGATCAAGGAAGAACTTCTTTCTTTAAAAGTTTTGTTGATTTGGAGATGGAGGATCGGGAAGGAAGCACAGTCAAATTGCAGACTGCTCTGGTGTAGTCTCCAAGGGTGTCATAAGATACTAATAATAATTCTGGAAGTTCAAGAAGTTTCGAAATATTTCTAAGCTCTTTCTTTTGAAAGCTTAGCTGATTCCTCAGATTTTAGCACCTGTCAACTGAAGCACATTAGAGCAGAAGGTGGCACTGGTGTAATAGTGGTGGGGAGTGTAAGCCTCTGGAATATCACAGAGGAGAACCAAGTGAACAAGGTTTCTTCCCCAAATAGGAACTGAACGTGTGAAGAGGACACCTAGACATTTGTACTGAAATAAAAATAGTGAATAAGTTAGGTCTCCACATGAAGGAAACATAACTCTGTGTTACTAATTTTTAGGTGCTCTCTGAATATTTTTTTAATTTGTGTGTGGTTTGTTTGAATTTATGTTTTGTTTGTTTTGGTCTTTAAGGAGAACAAGTGTTGCAGGAAGCATCACTGCAAAGTCTTCAGACTAGTCCAAGAGGAAGACACTGGTTTGCATGGCCCAGAAGGAAAACATGACACATGATTGAGGATAGAAATAAAGGAATTATAATAGATAAAATTGTCAGGCTGATCAACAGCTCAGGACAGAAATGGACAGCATAATGGGGGAGCAGGAAAAGAAGGGGGAAAAGAGGGGGGAAATGCATTTTTAACTATAACTAATTACTTACGCAACTAAACTTTTTCTCCAAAAATGGAAAAGTTTTTCAGTATCTCTTGGATTAAACTGCTTCTTTGGGACTGCAAGGCTGGTTCTCTCTTTCATGTGTCTGGTGTAGAGCTCACTGTAGCCCTCTGAATCAATTTTCAAATCTAATCCATCGCAATAATTGTCAAAAGGCTTTTAGATAGCAAGTATTAAATCAGTATGTTTCACCTGCAGATTACCACCAACAATCTGTCCACCGTCTTACTGCCTTGCACTGCGCTCAGAAAAATATATTTTACCTGGACCAGAATTGCTACACACCATCATCATTCCAGTCTGGAGGTTTTTCATGCCATGGCTAAGTAACCATACTTGGGGTTAAGGATGTAATCATTTGTTGAGGTTTTATTAAACTTCACTTTGTATTGTTTAGCTGGCATGGTTTATGAACCATGGTTTTATAAACCAACTTTATGTTGGTTTTTAAATACCACTGGAGATTATCAGATCATTATATTGGATAATTTTACTTAGTTTAGCTAGAGTGCTGTGCAGTTTGCATGTACTACTACAATCATTGCTACAACAGTAGTCAATGTTTATTTTAATTCGACTGCTTAAGGGACATCACATAAGCAAACTAACTCTTCTTTTACAGTAATATGTGAACTTTATCTCTAATAAAGCTGAAAATATTAAACATTTTTAAAGGTTAAATCTGCTCCAAGCAATTCTGTAGAAACTATTATATGACTAATTTAAATATAAAAATATTTAATTATTTCTGACAGTGAAACAGCAAGAAACTTATGCCAGCCTGGTTTTCTTCCCCGAGACTGTTTCATAATAGACTAGCAATATTTACAAATTCTCTTGTCATAAAAAGAGTATATGAGCACTGATTTAATTGCTGAGAGACAGTATGTTCACATATGCTCTGAACCAAAACTGAGATGTTTTTCAACCAGAGACTATCACCATCGGTTTTCTGTAGCATACACACACAAAAAATGCCAAAGTGTACTCTTCTTAATACAATGCCAGTGGAAAGTTTTAAGATTATTTGCACTTTGCACTGCAACTTTCACTAACCAAAAGAAATCTTAGCTATGTTTTTAGGCACTCACTTCTCTTCATGGCACTAATTGAGAGTATTTGTATAAAACCAGCATAGAAAAGCAGATTACTTTTATTAAAAAAACATGTTATATTCTTGTAAATATCAAAACTCTCCCTGAATAAATGAATCTCAGTGGCTATTCAAGAAGACAGAGATTGCCAAGAAAACTTCAGAAAGGGTCTCTCTGCATAGAGATGTTCAAAGTCATTGGTCATCTTCTGCATCCTTAGCTGCTCAGCAGATGCCTAGCAGGAGGCACTAGGCTGCTATCCTTCAGCTGTAGGAAGCACATGCAGAGAGGATCTGCAACTGATAAAAAGCCAAAAAGCACTTTTTAGACCTAGCCACACTAGCTCTTCCTAGCGACATGTATCTGCTTATTTCAAGCTACCCTTTGTGCTGTTTCTTTCCTTATTTCCTGTACCCCACCCTTTCCCCATTGCCCCTCAGTCTTTGGCATAGCAGATCACTTGTGAGTAACCTCGGGGCTTATTGTGTTTTTTAATTGAACAAATACTCTCCCTCCACATTCAGGAAATTAATTTGATGCTTTATGTCACAGCCTTCCTCTTGCTCTCTCATACCAGGATGCTCTGACCTCAGCAGCAGTATCTGGCTATGTCCAGCATCCAGGGGAACCAAGGAAGTAAGGTACATTGTCCAGTTTTAGCAGCAACTATTCCTTCCCTCAGTGACAGTGAAGTTACCTGCTGTATTTGTCAAGTCCTGATTCAAAAATCCAGACTGCTGAAGCTGACAGAAGTATTAAAGAACAATACTCTTTCCTCCCGCCTGATCCCAAAAGCTATTTTCCACCCCCTTCCAACAGCCTAGATCTATAAAAAGAGCAAGCAGTATAATCCAGTGGTTTGAGTACCCTTTTTCCTGGCAAGAGGTATTTCCCCATCTGTTCTCTAAAGAAAGAAGAGAGACCAGATGGATGGCCCAAGCCACTGCAGGTCTGGGTGCAACAGTTCCAAGCTGAAGGAGGCTCAAGGTTCTTCTCTCTCATGCACATACTTTCTGGAAATGCAAATTTCCTCATTTGGGATTTGGGCTCAGAGAGTAGGGTCATCATATAAATGTAAACACAAAAGGTAAAAATTCACTAACATGTAGCTGAACTTTTCAGGAAGTATATGATTGATGCACACAGAAAAGTACATGCAGATACAGGCTTTACATATGTTCTGGGGAATTTATTGTCTTTCCTTATAGGATAAAGCACACAAGAATGCAGACAATTAGAAAATACACTACCTGGCTATAACATCTGCACACTCTGTTTGCCTTAACCTAGAAGACATAATTGTACCTGTGACAACAGTGTTTAGAAAAAAAATCCTTCTATACCTGGATCTATAAATTAGGACAGGGTGGAGTTTGGGGTGTCTTTTTAACATTTTCCTTCATTTTCTTTCACTTCAATTCATTAAGTGGAGACTAATTGAATCACCAAAAGTCATCTCCTGCTCCCAGGAGCAAGGGCCTATAAGAATACAATAAGTTTAGTGATATTATTTCGCTTCTCAAGTCAGACACTTTAGCATTGTGTTTAATAGAATTTGAGAAATCTTTTTAATGTTGATTTTCACAATTGCTCATCTCTCTTAATTTTTGGAGTCCTGTGGAAAATCTTGATGACATTTGCAAAACTATGCAAAAATTCTGCATTTCTGTTGTTTATTGAAATCTGCTGTTGGATAGCACTTATACTCAACAGTGTATGATTATTGTTTTTACATCTTCAAAACATTCTCAATTTTTTATCCCTTTCTTTTGTCTACCTCCTCTCTCTTCTGCACTGAAGACCTCCATGCTGTTTAAAGTTTTCTCATGAGAAGAGGGGACTCAAATCATGTGATGGAACAGACACAGTTTTAGAAAAAGACATAATGATAACCTCAGATTTTCTGTTTGCTTCTTTTCTACTATTCCCTAGTACTTCATAGTACAAAAAAACATGATGATGAGATCTTCACTGGGTACTAATATATCGCTGAAAGCTCCTGACCCATGCACAGAAAGTGATAATAACACAAAAGCTGAGACTATTGACAGGCACCTTTCATCTGACTGCTCTGAAAATCTAGTGTCATTGCTAAATTTTGCCATATCATTACTCAGCTCCCAGGATTATATATGAGTAGAATAAAATTATGATGTACATACACTGACCTTTCCTACACTTTACTTCCATTCTCCTCTACATTGCTAAAAATGTCTGTTTCTCCCTTTTCCTTCCTCTTTGTTAATTTTGTTATTCAAAGCTCTTAAATAATCTAAAGACACCACAGGACAAAAGGGAAAGTTTTTTCACGGATTAAGAGTTGACTAAAAAACAGGCACAGAAGGATTAGAATAAATGGATAGAGCTTTTACAAGTAGCTGGATATCCTCTGGGCTTTCAACACTTTTGCTTTCTTCTGTTAATTTGTCTGATTTTTTACCCCTTGCTGATGAGCTGATGGTATTTTTCTACTTGTCTTCTCCTGCCTCTCCACCCGCTACCCCCAAAAATGCAGAGAACTTTCCTTTGTGTTTCCATTACTAATCACAATGGAATTATCATCAAGACTAAATTATTTGTTGTGCCTGATGAGTACATACTTGAACCATTGCTAGTCAGGGGAAGTGTATTCATAGTACAGCAATTTTCATAGCAACAACTATACGAAAACAACAACATTCACAGTAGAGTTTCCTTTTACATTTTAAAAATTGTTTACTTCTATCTAATCCTATTATGTCATTCTCTATCCCTGACTTTTTAGGAATCACTGAAGTATAATAAGTAATTTGGAGTATCTGTTCAACCCACAATTGAAAATCCTAAAAGAGACATTGAAAGAAAGTTCTCCTCTGTGGCACACAAACATCGAATTTCTGCTTCAAACCCAAGAGGAGTATAACAAAAGGATTATTCATAGTAGTCAACAATATTAAACGAGAACACATCAAGACATATAAAGGTCTCAGAAAGCCTTGAAGCTGTTTGTCAATAATACAATTTCCAGAGTTTGGAACAGAATAACTTCATTTTACTGGCAATGTTCTTAGATTTGCAATTCATGGCACTCTGAACACCTTAACTGACATCACACACTTCTATTCTTGTGTGTTTTTTCCCATATGGGTATTGTAGAGGTGGTAACTTCTGAAAAAACTTGCCTCAGGGTTTCCAACTGAAGGTCCCATTTTCAATGCTGATAAGCTTCCTGAACCCTAGGAGTCTGGACTAAAATTTCCTGAGCGAAAAGCGCGCCTTGGAACATAAGGAAGAACATCTTTACTGTGTGAATGAGCACACACTGGAGCAGATTGCCCAAAGAGGTTGTAAATCTTCCTCACTGAAGATATTCAGGAACAATTTGGAACACACAACCCTGAGCCATGTGCTCTGGGATGACCCTGCTTGAGCAGGCAGCTTGACCTAGGTGACCCTCTGTGGTCCCTCCCAACCTCACCCCTTCTGTGATTCTGTACTTAGTTTTGTGATTTTCCATTACGCATTAGCTTTTGGAAAAGTGGGGGGAAGAAAAAAAAAACAACAAAAAAAACCCCACAACAACAACAACAAAAAAAACAACAAAAAAACCCCCCACGACTACAGGATAGATAATTAGTGTTTCACAAGTCTTCATTAATGCCATTAATGCTATGCTCTTCAAGTTACACATTGCTGTCTTTGTCTAATCTGACTGGTACCATGTATGCACACAACAATAAACCAGTTTCAACAAACACATCCACATGCTTTCTTTGTCATATGATAAAATAGCACTATCAATTGCTACATTGAAAAGTCTTTTTCCTTATTATATTAACTTTTTTCATGTGTGCCTCATTATTTCTTCATGTTGATTACTCAGTGGAAGAGTTAGATTCTATTTAATGCTATGGAAAAGGTCAGGGACAAAAGGGAACTCGAGTTTCTGTTTGCCATTTTAAAAGAAAACTACCATACTTGTGTTAATATTTGCTTTCACTTACAGAAGGTATACTTAGGCTATCTGAATAGCAAATCATGGTGGGCAGTGTGAATGAAAAAGTACTGAAGTTATTGATCTCAGGAAAAAGATGTAGACATGTAACAATTGATTCTTTTTCAACAGAAATCTCTGAAAATATTTGGGATTTTCGTGTTATGGTTAAATGATGTTCAGCTACCCAAAGTTATCAGCTACCCACTTCAGTGAAGAGAAATGCCATTATTTGTATCTGATATCCAAAGAAGTAAAATAAGTAATCAGAACATGCAAGTTAAAAAAAAAGGCTATTAAAATAATTGAAACTGAATGCAAAGTAAAAGTTACTTACCAAAAAAAAAAAATTCTTTCAATAAAAATATGCAGGTACAAGACATTAATGACTTCTGGGTTTGGTCAGCTGGTTGATTACTTTTGGTGGAGGGAACGAAAACATTGAGTGAGAAGAATTTTGGTTGCAATTCCAGTCTTAATTCACCAGATAGACAGTCATTTTTAAATGCAAATATTACCACTGCTTTCAAGGAATGGTGTTAAACCAGGTTTTCTAAGAGATAATGAAGGTCAGGATTTGCTGTCTGAATCCATTAATAACATTCCAAAAATCAGTATATTTTATATTGTGAAAAATTATTTGTTGAGAGGCAATATTTCATAACTTGCTGAAGTGTTTGATTGCTACTTGTGAGAGTTTGCACAAACTGTAAAAAGGGTTCAGTCAGGTCAGGATCTTCCAGAATAGGCCCTGACAGGCCCTGATACAAGCAATACTTACCTTACTTGATATCTGCCTTAGTTGTCAGAAGTAATCAGTGTAATATATCCCTTTGTCTTGGTTTGGGAAGGGCAGGGGGAGGGTTTCCCACCAGCTGGGACTAATGAGTCTAATGAGGCCACCACTGGGGAAATGTGCTCCTTCAGCATCTGGCCCATCTCCTTCACCAGAACCCCCACCCAATCCGGGTGGTTCATTTCTGAGGTGGGCTGCGGGGCAGAGTCAGGCAGTGGGCCAGCATCCCTATTCTGTGCAGTGATCAAAGTCAGCCTCACCTTATCTCTAAAACCTATTAAATAGACTATGACTATTAGCAATACTTGGGTAGTATCTAGAGGGAATTTAAACCCTTCAAAAGCTGGTAGGATAGGCACAAAGAACCGGTTGAAGGGCTGGGAGAAAACTTACCCTGCTCTCATTTCCTCACAGAAAGTACCATTCTTAAAGTAACCCCAAAAACATACACTTAGTGTGTGATAGCCATATATCCATGTGCCTGCCTTCCAGAGGAAGTTAAA